>SCLG01000070.1:196136-226651 GCA_004367875.1 Oikopleura albicans
ACAGTTATCAGGCGGGTTTTCCCGCTCGTTGAGTTATCAGGCGGATTTTTCCCCCAAAAATCTTTTCAGTTTTCCGCCTACGCCCTGCGGAGTTATCAGGCACCCTACGGAGTTATCAGGCGGTTTTTTGGACGCGAAACCCGCCTGATAACTCCGCACCCGGTGTAATATATATTATCATATATTCATATGAATCAATAATTTATTAAACATCATTTTAAATCTGCTAGGTGATGAAGGCAAAATGTTATTTGGGACCCAAAATTTTGGGTGAATACGGAAAAGAGCGAAAATTAAAATTGCTTTCATTTTCGGTAAATTAAATTAATTTTTCGTCGTTTTTTTTTTTGACATTAAAATAAATTTCGTTTAGCAAAAATGCAGCTTTGTTTTTAGTTTTTGCTTTTTTCATCTGTACTCGCCCAAATCAGGCTGTACCGATATAAACACCATACGGTATGGTCCATACCGTATGGTCCATACCCATCTCTTAAGCTTCTTCGTTTCGCAGAAAAGTTATAGTCAGTTGAAATTTTGCATAAAAAATCTGAAAGAAAATATGTTGAAGTATACGCTTCTCTTGATTGAAAAGAAAAGGGCAACTTTACGTTTTCGTTCTTAATGGTGCCAAACGGTTAATTAATAATCAAGTACATCGGATTCGAGCATATAATAATTTATATTATAAGTTACAATTTATAACAGAATATTCTCACAAGTACTTTCGATATAAGACTCCCATTGGAAGATAAGGCGCACGTTTTCCAAACATTCCATATAAATTGTTCATTTGCCAAGGTCTTTTCCGTGTGATCGAAAGTGTCATAAATAATTACGACAAAGCTAATTCATTTCTCTACCGTGTCCGCCAGTGTTGAAAAAGTTGGCCAATATTTTAAATTTCCCCAACGCAAGCGTTGGTCAACGCTCGGATTTTTCCCAACGATCTCAATGCGTTGGGAAGAAAATTTACCCAGCGCCCAATGTTCCCAACGCGTTAGTTGGGCGTTGGCCATCGCACCCCAACGGTTCCAACACTGGTGCAAGTAAGAAGTCGTGTGTCAAAAAGAAATTTAGAAATTGAAACTCAATTGATTTTTTTTATATTTATCATTAGCGCTGTTACGACCACTAGGCCATGGTCGTCGTTTTGCAAATCTTCTAAAACAAGTCCCGGGTTGTCCAAGTAGTCAACGAATTTCGGTTGTACAAAATTCAAAAAAAATCTACAATGTGGTCCAGACTCTGGACTCCAGAGTGGACCGTAAAATAAATGCTCCAACGACGTCAAGCATAGATTGAAGAGCCCTTAATTAGATCCGACCTTAATTAGGTCTGTGCTATGTTTTTTATTCTTGAAATTTAAATATGTTTTTTTTGTAAAACCTCACAGACGAATCTGCACTACGAGCTAAACGGTTTTCTAAGGCACGTTTTTGCGTTGACATCGAGTGAATATGCACTAAAATATCGGGTTTGAAATATGAAAAGGTTCTTGTAGACTACGAGATCTAGATCAAAAAACATTTTGATGAACACTTTGTTTGTATTACACATCTTAATTCACAGAAAAAATGTTCAAAATTTACCCTAGCGAAACGCTTATTTTATCGTTATAAAACGTTAAAAAACGATAAGATAATCCATATTTGGTAAAATAACTGGCTAGGGCGTTGAGTAAAATATACCGGGTGCGCAGTTATCGGGCGGGTTGGCCCGCTCTTGCCGTTATCGGGCGGAGTTCTTCCCCAAAAAACGTTTCACTTTTCCGCCTACTCCCTGCGCAGTTATCGGGAATCCTGAAAAGTTATTACGCCTTCGCACAGTGCGCAGTCTGCGCAGTTACCTCGCCGGAAATTCTCAAAATAATATTTTTTTGGAGTCTTTTTGTTTGTGTGTTCCTTTTTATTTTAAACCTACGCCCCTATGGGTTTATTCGCCTCCTTTAAACAACCACTCTGCTCAATTGTTCTTTTATCCGAAAAAAGTATTCCGCTTTTTTTCCGAAAAAATTGCGGTTGTACTGCGGTTTTATCCGGCCACCTACTTATTTATGCCAATAAATAGTGATACGAAAAAAAAAATTTCTGATAACTGTGTGATAAGTGTATACAAAATGAAACCGTGACATATTTCCTAACCCCACTGAAAAGGACAGTAAAATAATTCTCAGCATCTCGTATATGTTATTTTTTAGAATTTAAACTCAAATTCTATCATATTTTATCCCGACCGTGACTTTATATACAACATTTTGAAAAATAATGTTTCACTTATTTAGAATACATTATTTAGAATACATGTATTTCATTTATCGTACTTGAAAGTCTCTGACTTATCAAAAATTATCCAAAATATTGTAGACACAGGCATGGACATATTGCATTTGCCAATTTCATTTGTTAACTCGCTCTCGTACGGAGATTTTTGTTTGTACTTCTGACGGCATCATCTGAATCGGTGTTTTTCTTTCACTTTTTCTTCCGAAGGTAATGGCTTAGTAGAGAAATAACGGAACCTGAAAAATTTTAATACCAATACTCTTCGTTGTTGTCAAAAACCCCGGTTTATCTGGATTAATACAATAATATGAGTGGTACGCGAATCTGGGCACCTGAGGGCGCCAAGTATCAGTCACTCTTATGAAATCGGAGACAATTTGACATTGTTTAATTAATTACAGCCTCCACACTTTTTCGTCCATTTTGGGACGCGGCCATAATAAATTGTTATGAAGCTCTGTCATGAAATCATGTGTTAAACATGTGACTTGAGCACTTCTGATTGGACTATTTTTGTCTACGTGCACGGAGTTTGTATTCCCTTAGTACTAAACAAATAAAGTCTCAACCTAATCAGGCTAGTGGATTTTTTCTACAATCACTATTTTTTCTGCGCTACCGGAGTTAAAGTTCACATACATGTGAAAAATAATTCAGCCACAAATTTCCATCAAAAAGTAGCAATTTAATATTAATTTGTTTCATGTTTTATTTATTTACAAACTTTGGATTTAAAAGTAAAACTCATTGGCATTGTTTCATCCAAAACTTGCTTGGACTTCAATAATGCGTTACTCGTTAATTTGAGTGAAAGTCATTTAAAATAAAATTTTCAAAATGTGTGGCGAGGTATAATTTTTTAGATGGGCGTATAACCTTCAGTGCGTAGGCGTGGTAACCAAAAAAAAAATTGGCCGGATAAGCGCACGAGTGGACAAAGTGGCCGGATAAAGGAGCTGGATCAACCTTTAGGCGGTGTATTTCAATTCAAAACCGCATGCTTAACCACGAGCGGGTTTTTTGCTAGTACTATCGAAACCGCGGTTAACCAAATTTAGCGCGCTAGGAACGAGATGGGGCTGATATAGTAGAGCCTAAAAACTGATTATTAGCGTTTCTAGACTTTCAACCGGTACATGTGAGAGCACTCTAACTACGTCCATCGGCCCCGCAATGGTCGAAAACTTTTTGGACCTACCTTTATACATGAAGATAAATTAGAGATATCGTCCTGCTTTTAAAACGCGAGCGCAGTCAAAAAACGACCAATGACAGGCCACATAGGCCTAGGACGCGCTATCAAGTAACGTTACCAAAAAGTGGTAACATTATTTATTTTTTCGCGTTTGAAAATCACTGCGATATTTGAAAATCGGGTCAAAATCCCAGTTGTTCTCCCTAGATATAGCAAGCGTTGTTTTTCAATATTTTTTCTTATTTTAGGGTGGAACATTAATTGAGTATGAAGGTAAAACACGTCTTCTAGAAGTTGCGCAAGTCCCGCCGGCAAACCTGAAAGACTTCTCGTCGATTTCGAAGTTCAAAGTATTCAATACAAATAACTTGTGGCTTCGATTAGATGCGCTCGAGAGATTATGCAAAAACGGCGAAATTCTAAATCTAGAAATTATCAAAAACGAAAAAATATTAGCCAATGGCACAAATGTTATACAACTTGAAATGGCAGCCGGAGCTGCCATTCAAAAGTTCAATAATGCTATTGGAATCAACGTGCCACGGTCACGATTTTTGCCGGTCAAGAAAACATCAGGTATTCAATGGCACTTGGGTCTTTCGGGGTCAAAGTTTTTCTTGAAAACGTTTTCTTGGAAAAATTAATACATGTATTAGACAGTTACAGCCAGCTCGGTAGGACACTTTAGATTTTTTTCTTCGCAACAATTACTTTTGTTCCGACAAAATTTTCGGAAAAAACCGGGCTACCGCTTTGGCAATCCTGAAAATTTAAAGACAAACCCGGATTAATATATTTTTGTCAACTTTTGTTTGTATAATTTATCGGTAAAGATAAATTTAGACTTACTATTGGTTATGTCGAACATTTACAATGTAGAATTTGGATCACTTATTTTGAATTCAAAAAGAACAGCACCGCCTTCAATCACACTCGGCCACCATTTCAAAAATGTAAGTTATTTTAATTGTAAAATTCAATATTTTTCAGGGGGTTTTTCAACCACATAGATTCTAAGTTAAAAAAATATTGAAACCTAAGTTGAATCTTATTAAGATTACCCTCAGGGGGAAGGAGTTTTTGGGAACATGTAGGGGGAAATGTGTGTATATAAAACGCACTTAAAAATTCACAATAATTCGCAATAATTCAAAAAAAAACTGGTAAACCCAAGTTGTAGAACTCGTCGAACTACGTCGAACTGACTATTCAGAAGGCCCCCTAGAGAGCTGATTGAAATCTCCTACTGGTCTAGTCTCATGAAAATCGGCTGCGCGTTTCTTGTATACCGTGTCGGCATATTTTAAAATGATATTGGCCAATAGGAGCACCCCATTGCACGAAAAAAGAAGAAAATTGCTCTATTCTAGAAACGCTCGGCCGATTTTCATGAGGCTAAACCTGTACCTACGCAAAAAAATACCGTCAATGTATTTTTTCGAAAAGTTGAGGGGGGTCAGCAATACCCGTTTTGCCCTACCGGGCATCCATATGCCTTAAATCGACGAAAAAACAAGTTGTGTGTCTATACACGCAATTCCCCTGGTAGTTGAATGTAACATACAATGAATTGAATTTACTAATAATCTAAAGATCGGATGAAAAGCGTACTCGATAACGCCAAAAAATCAAACTAATTTTTAACTTATATTTTAGGTTACGGATTTTCTATCGCGTTTTGATAGCATGCCGGACATTATCAATTTGAATTCTCTTTATGTTCATGGTGACGTCACGTTTGGCTCTAAAATCAAATTAGAGGTTTTTAGCATTTTCTTTCGATTTGCTATTTTAATAACATCAATAGATTAGCTCATGAAAGCAAGTGGAATATAGAGTTTTGCTCATTCTGGTGAAAATTTGGCTAGTTTTTCAACAGGAAACCCACTGCGCCGTTATGTTTCCGCTGAGCCCCATCGGTGCCCTAATGTTTCCGCTTTTTTTGAAAAGGCTTTATCAGCCTACGCCCTGCGCTGTTATTTTTTCGCCCGAAATATTTTTGGCCCTAGTATATTTTTCATTAAAGATGTTTTTATTTCTGATACACAGGGTGCGCAGTTATCTTGCGAACTTGCTTCTCGAAAAGTCGCAAGATAAGCGTTTTTTCGCAAGATAACTGCTCAATGCGTAGGCGAAACCGCTGAAAAACCACAAAAAATAGACGATTTCGCAAGATAANGCCATAGTTCAAAGTAACCGGAGCAAAATTTTTGGAAAAAAGTGGCCGGATATAGGGTCGGATAATCCCGTAGAGGGTGTAGTTATAAGACTGTATATAGAAAAAAACAACAAAATAGTTTATAAAAATAATTTTTTTTTTTTGAGAATTCCCTCTCAGATAACTGCGCAGTGGGTAGGAGAGTAGCTGGAAAATTTTGCTCCAAATTCTGGCCAGATAAAGAAACGAGCGGCAAATCTGCGCAGAGTTTACATCATAGAGATCCAATTTTTTCACTGTAAAAAGAAAAACTGACCACTTTCTGAAAAACACTTCGCGGTACTCCGCTGGTTTATCTAGGAAAAACAACTTTTCATAAACAAAAAATTCATAACTTGAAGGGATTATATTTTTAATAAACGCATGCTTCGTCAGTTAACGATCCATTTAGCAAAAATAGTGACTTAATTTTAATCAGAATATTTTTTTCGCAAGATAACTGCTCAGTGCGTGGGTGGAAAATGCGAAAAAAAGTTTTATGAAAAGTCGCAAGATAAGCGTTCGAGCGGCAATTTTCGCAAGATAACTGATCGCAAGATAACTTCGCACCCTGTGTAGTACAATGGAGCGCCAAATGATGGCACGCCATTTTATATCTCATTTCACTGCTTAATTCGCCTATTTTTGCGCTTTGAAATTTAAAACATTATAGAATGGTCCCCGTAGGAGCCGTTATGTTTCCGTACATAAAATTTTCCGACAAATCGCCTACGCTTTGCGCCGTTATGTTCCCGACGGTGCCGTTATGTTTTTGATTTTTGGAACAATTTGGTAAAAACATAACGGCGCAGTGGGTGTATATAATTTTTTTATTTCGCTCGTTTTGATCAGCCAATATGTATATTTTTTCCTTTGAATCAATCCTTTAAGGTTTAATAAACCTACAAGGTACGCCGCGGCCGTTAGCAGGTGTGGGGTTAACAGGCATATTTGCCGTTAACAGCAGGTTTAGGCAAGGAAATTGTCCAGTGAACCCGCCTACGCATTGATCCATTAAGATGAAAATACATTTTTTTTTGTTTTGTTTTTTTTTAAATTTCAGGCTGTCTCTCAACGGCGCACCCTGTGCAAATTACACATTATTATTATAAAGATATCGTTATAATTAAATACTAAAATTTACTCTTATATGTCCAAATTTTACTTTTATTTCAGGGCGATGTGATAATCGACGCAACAAACGGGGCGAAAATTCATATTCTCGATGAATCTATAATTAAAGATCAAAAAATAACGCAACCAATAGGATCATGCTTAAAGTGGAAGGGTGAAATACAAGTGTACATGCAAAAAGCATAAACTTTCCCGTTTGATCAAATTAAAGAAAAGATTCCAGAATGAAGATTGTTTCTTTATTAATTCATGCTGTATCATGATACGATTTTGTATAATACAAATTTTCAATTTGAAAAACATTTGAAAAAGGTTTTATCATGAAAATTAACTAAACCTGACATTAAATAAAATTTAACTCGCTTGTGTTGATATGGCCATATATGGTCCATATGGTTGCAAATTTATTGAAGGATTTCATTGGAAATTATGAAAAGTCGAATTAAAATTGTACGGGTTTACCTTAGTTTACCTAGTTTGACTCACAATCCAGGTTTCAAAATATGTCGTTGGTAAGGCTGACGTTCCATCGGAATGTAAAACATTGATTCGGTAGCGTTACAAAGCAGTAAAAATCAAAAACATATTTAAGGTTTATTAACATTTTGTTGCTACTGATGATTGTTTGGGTCAATGCATATCTTATAATAAACTTTCTTATGTCAAATTAGAGCTATAATTGCGTAGGAAAGACATGCTCCAGACAGTAGACCAGCAGTCAAACAAGTGCCCATAATATTTCCTACAGCGTCTTTGAGATGTCCCGGAGCGACCTCAGTTGCATATCTCATCGTTATACCACTTACATTGGATTCTCAACTAATTACAGGGTGAGTAATATAGATGCTAAGCCGTTTTATGGTGACTTATATTCGCTCAGCGCACTCGCGAACCAAAAACGGTTTAGCATCTATATTACCTCACCCTGTTAATACCGTTGGGGCGTTCGGTCAGGAGTAAAAAAGGGAATTTTTTATACACAATAATTGTACACAAAAATGTTGAGATAAAAAATTCTTAGAAATGCAATCGCAAATTCCTTCACGGATAGCGCGGCGGGATAACGCGGCTATTAGCGCCCTTTTAATTTCCCGTTGTTTTTACAAAATGCTCAAAAAACGGAAACAAAAATGAAAAACTGAATTAAAAATGAAGGACGGAAATGAGAACCCTAGACTGATCATTCCGTTCGTCAAAGACATCAAGGCAATAACAAAAATATATACAGTATCGTAAGGAAGTAAAGCAACTGTTTGGCGAGTGCTCGGGTTGATATTGCACATTGGTAGTATAATAACGAAAATAAATCGTGAAAATGAAATGAATAATAACTTGAAAGACTAAAACAATATCTCTTATACGTTTAAAAGCATTAATTTTTCAATCCTTTTTTCCGAAGGTTATCATAAAACGCTATTTATTTGAAAAATCGCTCGTAACTGCGAAGTATGGGCCCTTGAAAAATTTATATTGCGATTTTTGGCAAAAAATTGAAAATTCGGTTTGAGCGGCGAAAAGTACACTTGATTGAAAGACATTTTTAAATACGTAGTCAAATGACATTATATTTCTGTGATTTTCGCCAGAGTTGCGTATTCTAAGGTAAACTTGTTGTCGGAAATACAAGAACTTACCTCGTGGGGTTTTGGATAAGAAATTTTTCCAGACAAAATTCGACCAACAGTGTCCCCAACATTAAACAAAGTAAAACACCAAATCGGGACAAACCATTTTGTATGGTACTCATTGTGGCAGTCCAAGTTGGATGGTGAAATAAAAGCGGAAACCGCCGGAAAAAGACCCAAAGTGACAAGAAAAACAATATAAACGCTCAACATATAAGGCCACAAAACTCTTTTGACGAATGATCCAATTGAAATCACCTCCCCGTCTGAAACCAATGCATCCCTTTTATGACCGTGCGATTTACCAATAAATTTTTGGTAAATTTTATTTTTGGGTAATAATAAATACATAATGAGAGTTAGAATAACAAAAACCACCGCTAGCAAGAAGAACACAAAGGCTGAATTCAATGCATCTTCAAATATCCCTAAAATTATTATTTGACGCAGTTTTGGCCAAATATAGTAAACTACATAGTTCCTTTTCGTTAATTAAAACCCGAAACTTATATATTACTTGAAAGATTTAAGTTTTATTACATCCATAGGCAGATCAAGTACTCGTGAAAATGTCCCTAGAAAATATTGATACAATTACGGGTAGCTATCGATATTTGTAAGGGGATTAGTTCAACTTTTAGCATATTTTTTATACTTTGGAACTTAAAATAAACGTTTAAATTAAACGTATTATACTTCCGTGGGCCCAAGGATTTTTCCAAAGAGTTTGAAGAGTTACTAAGAAAATGTGTTGAAATCATCTTTTTTAAATGTCGGTAGCAATCGCTGGAATTTTTTGAATATGCGACTTTTTTTTAAATAGCGAAAAGTTCATCAAGCCTCATTTGTAGGGGAGTAGTATTTAAATTTTTCGGGGCAAAAAAGGACCCTTATTTGGTGTAATTGACTTCTACTTGGCCACTGCTATTGGAGGGGTCCTTATTTGGCCACCCCTGCCTTATTGACTCAAATTTAAACGCAAAATTTTGACTTTTTATCTTTATGTTTCATAATATGAAAAAAATCTTACAATGATTATGAACTATAATTCATGAAATGAAATTTATTTTATTTGTCCGAAAGCCAAAGTTTTAAATCACTATATGATTTTTTTAAAATACAGTAAATCTTATCACTTTACCTAGTGCTACAATATTAATAAGGCAAGCAAATATTCCAGCAAATCCCTGACCAGACATAACAGCAGTTATGAAATCGTATTCAGCGGGAAATATTGACGCCAGGCCAAATAGAGAAGTAAGATAGATTCCGCATCCGGCGGTTAAAAAAATGGTAATCACAAGGGTTATCGAGAAAAATACAGGGATCAATTCTTCCGTTTTAATCCAAACCAGAGCTAATGTTAGAACCAAACCAGTTAAATAAATGCTAAGGCAGGTTACAAATCGTACTCTTCTCGGTATTCGTTTCTTAAAATGTAATTTATTTTTTGGCGCTTAGAAAATTGACCTCATAAGAAAAAATACTATTTTGGCCAAAATGGAGAGCTCAAAAAGTTACTAGGAAAAATGGTTGTTAGCGCTTCAGGAAGTTTCTGTAGCGGGTTCTAAAGCTATTGACTATAGTCTTGATTTTAAAACGCCAAAAAAATTTTTAAGCGTAAACGCATATTTCTCCTTGAGTGCGGCATTTAAGAGGGGGGTACTGTCATACAAAAAATATTTTAAAAGAAGGAAATCGCGTTTCGGTGATTTGCCTTTCGACGATTGGCCGTGCGCGCTCAAAAAAGACCAATGCCAAGCCACATAGGCCTCAGACGCCCTGTCTAACAACGTTACCAAAAAGTGGTTACATTAGAGAGAAAAATATAAGCCATGACCACCAAATTTTTTCGAAAAAAACTGTTTTAGCCAAAATGTTCGTCTCGAAAAGTTAGCTTTTAATATTTTTGGAAAATCAAGGCCAAGTTCAACGAGTCACGTGATAAATTTGATTTAAGGCCTTCAAATAGGCCAACAATTTGGTGGTCATGGCTTATTTTTTTTCTCTCTTATTTATTTTTTTCGCGTTTTAAAATCACTGCGATATTTAAACCGTATATTTTTTAGCATAACGATATATTATCTATAACACTACTATATTGTCGATAACGGTCATAATAATTAATTATTTTCAACGGTTTCAGTAAGAGCGTTGACAACGCATTCTCTATGAGCAAAAACGGAAATACACGAGTTAGCCTTATAGTCTATAAGGCTAACTCTTGTATTTCCGTTTTTGCTCATAGTCTATAACTTATAAAATATACGTTATAACACTGTATAATATAATTTTGTACTAGCCGCTATACTTACCGCTAAAATCGTCGTTATAAAAGAAAATATTAGATTGGTCGTCATTGTCACAACACTGAGCGTCGAATTCCAAAATTTTTGAAAATCATTGAATTCAAAAGCATCATCCGAGCAGGTATAATTTTTCGTAGGAGTTAATTTCCCGGAATTTAGAGCGACGTCTGGTGGAATTTTAGCAGAGTTATCGGTTATATTTGACCGTTGCAATTTGGTCATCCAGTAGGCGAATGGGGTTATGAAGAAATTCCACGGCACAAGATTTGCCATACTATTTTTTTTTTGTTTATTTGAGGGAATATACTTGAAGTACATGTTAAATCCCCTTTGACTGTCATGCCACATGACTCATGCCCATTTTGGATAGCTATTTTAAAATATAACCGATGCACCACCCCATTCGTTAACGCAACGGATTTGTCCCCCGTTGCGTTAATGCATGGTCCCTTACGTTAACGTTTGCCGATGTTGCGTTAACGCAAGGTCGCCTAAAAACCAATTTAAACCAATATGGAGATTCGACATTATAAAGTAGTACTTTTATCCTGTTCCTTGAGATTTAACGTTGCGTTAACCCATGGTCCATGGCCCATGTTTGATAGAAGATTGCTGTTTGAATAAAATTTTATAAATATTTATTAATTTTGAAAATAAAAAGTGATTTTCTTACAAATAATCTCCTAGAAAACGGGCCATAAAAACCATATGTGTGTCCTTAATAAGAATTGAGTTTCACTACATAAGGGTTTTTTAAACCAAAGAGCAAAAATTCTATTTTTTTTTTATCGGATTCTCCGTCCGAAATTACACCTGAACGCTAAATTTCATTTCTATATTATGATGTAGTATTACTACATCACAATATAGACCTGAAATTTAAAATAAGTCAATTTATGTTTGCTGAGTCAGCAATGCTGACCCTATCTGTACTTTTATAAATTTGTATTTGTGATTGAAAATAAGTTACCTGGATGTAATCTAATTATTTTTTAATTTGTGTATTTTTTAAAACAATCTGTGAATGTTTGAGTAATATATACCCAAGTATGAAGAAGGCAATATATAGATTTGTTTCGCTACTAAACATTTTGCATTTTGTCCCATTTTGTCGTGAAGATCTTAAAACAATATTTTCAAAAGGTACAACTTGCAATTCGGTCAATCAAGTATCATTTTTTTACTTCCCAGGGGGAAGTGCGTGTATATAGACACGCAACTTGTTTTTTTCGTCGATTTAAGGCCCCGTAGGCTCCGTAGGGCAAAACGGGTATTGGTGACCCCCCTCGACTTTTCGAGAAAATTAGATTGACAGTGTTTTTTGCGTAGGTTAGAGATTTCAACCAGCTCTCTAGGGAGCCCTGGTGGCCCAAATCAGTTTCTGAATAGTCAGATCGACGTAGTTTGACGAGCTCTACAACTACCAGTTTTTTTTTTAATTATTGCGAATTATTGTAATTTTTTAAGTGCGTGTTTATTTACATGCATTTTCCCCTTACGGGTTCCCAAAAACTCCTTCCCCCCTGAGAGTTAACAAGTTCATTGTTGCTAAAAATATTCTCGATATTATGCGTGAGTTTTTTTCCAAATCTAAGGGGTTTAAACGCAAACCTTGATTTATGGGATATATGTTGCTTATTAAGAGCTTGAATCGCCATAATTTCTCTGCTTAATTCAATTATTATTTTGAAAAAAAAAAGTTACTGATTCTATGTTTGTTAAACTAATTGATTCATACTAAATTTGGTTTGATGTTGAAAGGAAATGACTCCTGTGAATTTATTAGACTTATTTTCAGGCTGTACCAAACTTTTTATTCATTCAGTAATCAGTTGTGAATCTGAAATTACTTATCATAATACATGCCATTGCCAGGTTATTAAACATTTACATAATGTAATAGTCCTCGTCCCCGAAACGGGTATTTTTAAAAGATTTCGTTCAATGTCTTCGAAACAGGGGTCTTTGAAAGGTACTTTCTTAAAATATATAACGCGTAAAAGGTATCAAAAGAGCCTAGGGACGTCTAGGGCCCATCGAATAAAAATCTGTTTTAGCCAAATTTTAGAACTCGAAAAGTTAATAAAAAATGTGGAACAACCAAATCACGGAACTGTCTGTAGTGAGTTCTAGATTTTTTTTCTAAAGAAAAATCCGTCTTTGAAACGGGTGGGCCCCGAAACTAGTGGTTTTCCCGAGGACTGTAGTAAATTTCACATATACAGTGTATATTATACATATCACAGTAAGTAATAATTACATGGTGGACAATATTCAGCTCGAATGTATCCTTCAATATGAGGTGATTATTTTCATTCAATGGACAAAAAGTAAAAAAAAAAATTAAAATAACTTTGTGAGACAAAAAAATTGCACTAGCTTTTTCTGCGGCTCATTTTTTAGGAACCCTCTATATTTTTTTTGCTAATTTTACAATACAGCTATTTTGGAAGCTATTTTGGAAAGTATGATTATGTTAATACGAATTTATCATAAACTAACCAATAAGCAAGGGTTACGGGCCGTAACTTACGGCGGGTACTTTTAATGAATCTCGTGCGCCATTAACAAGTTCAGGGTATATAACGTCGTGGTGGTACGATGAAAGTTGCAGTCGCCCCGCATTAAGGAAAAGGTGCTTATTTTTAACAGAGAAAATTTATTTTGTTTAGAGAAAAATCAAAATACATCTTTGATAAAAATAAAAGGGAAAAATGTCAAAAAAAATCTGAAAATGTAAGATAAAACAAAACTATTGAAAATTAAACGAAATAGTGAAAGTAACATTTGAAAATACTAACTTTTATTCTTTTGAGCATTTTTATGGTGATGTACGATTTTGATATTTTTCCTCATACGTAATTAAAATCTTCATATAGAAAACAAATTATGTTAACCAATTTAAGTTTTTCATTTCTCGGTAGATCCAACTGGTCAAGGGTATGCATCAAATTAAAAATTTATAAATTATTTCCATCTTAATAAAAGAATGATCAAAAATCTTTTTGCGCTGACTGCGCTCAATTACGTTATCCCCGAAAAGCCGGGGGTATTAAAGGAAGAGTTCGAAATACTTTTTTGAAACATGATTTGTAAAAGTTTTTTCGCCCTTATACTTGTTCTTTCCCGTTCGTGCTTGATATTAAATCTGAATTTAAGGACCGGTCAGTCATGTTGTGTACAAACTGAACCCAAAAATCAGTGATGTCCATTTGTGTCACATATTTGATGTTTTTATTACAATTTAAGGTGTTAACTAATGATATCAAGCATAACCAAGTTCATTTGGCCATCAAATTCTAGAAATTTCGGTGCTTGAAAATTTCGATAAAAACTTGAATTTATAAAAATGTTCATACAACTTTTCAAAAATAAATATTCTTTACTTATTTTTTAATGCGTAGTTTGTACACGATGGTAGTCTACAATGTTCCGCGAAATAGTAAAACATAAATTGGCAGCAAAATTCAATCAGAATCACAATGTATCACACACTTTTTACACAGATATGTAAAATTTATAGTGACTTTTTTTCAAACCTCGTCCATCAGTTTAGTACTGTTCATGGTATTGATTTATTTTTTTCGGCATATTACGCAGACACTTCTTGCCGTCAATCGCATGTGGGCGTTTTTTGATATCATTTCTTGTTCATTAATTTTCAAGGTCACGAAGTTAAAATTTTGTCCGATGTCAAGAGTTTTTTCGAGATATTTTTTGTTCTAGACCTCGGACGAAAAAAAGCCCACGTAAAAATGTGCGCCTCTTTTATATAAAGATTTGGTCAAAAAATGAAATCAATACCATCAACATTGTTCAAGTGATGGGCAGCTCAAGTTCGAGTTTAACTGAAGTTCAAGCGCGCCGTAGGCGGTCAATACTGGTAATGATGACAACCCTAATAACATCATCGGAAAGTAGAAGCCTTGTTCTTCAAGAACAAACAAAAAATAAGTCAATGGCAGTTGTAGAACAAATTTTATAGCGTTTTTCCCGAACGTACTTTTTGTAAACAAAGGGACTGACCGGTACTTAACGCATTCGCTTTAAGATAAGATAGAGAAAGTGCTGTTAAACTTATGGAAAATGTCATGATCTTTCTAGGAAAATCTGTAACTTTCAGGAAAATATCTTACAAATTTATGAAAAATTCAAAAATGTCCTAATATAAAGCAGTGTTGCGAAAATGCTACAATTTCGAGTTAGCGTTAGGCACGCTTTAGTCGCATTTTTGCAACAAAGGTACAAAGTTTGATCGTTGAGCGCCTACGCAAAGCGTTATTATGTTTTTGTTTGTTTTGTGCTCTAATTTTATTTTTGTTTTACGTAGAGCGCGCATGGTATTATACACCGGGTGCGCAGTTATCGGGCGGGTTTGTGCTGTTATCGGGTACCCTTTGCTGTTATCGGGCGGTTTTTTTGTATATTTTTACCTTATTCCGCTTCCGCCTAGGCACGCCTTGGGCAGTTATCGAGCGCCCAATTGAGGTTTTTTGTCGCGAAACCTGCCCGATAACAGCGCACCCGGTGTATAAAATATTACCTTGTAAAATATAAAAAAAGGGAACTCTACTACAAGACTCAAATTTTGTACAAAGTGGTGGATTCACATGAGAAGATCTGGGACGATCGTGGAACTGGTGCCTATTATGATGGTTCTTTCTGGGAGCCACATAACTACCACCATGAGTGGTGCTCTCTGGGCACCATTGGAACCGCGTACCCTGATAGTAAAAATTATGGTCCACCCCATCATAGTCACATTCTCGTGCATGAGGTCCAAGATGGGGCCACTGCTCACCCAGAAAAATTTATAAAAATTTGGGACGATGACAAGAGTGGGGCTGATTACGGCCACATTTCCGTCTGGCAAATGATTGCCCCCGATGGCTATCAATGTCTTGGTGAGTCATCAAAAGCACGCTCAACCATTGTTTTTCAACCCCTGCATTGTTATCTTGCAACTTTCGCGAACATAAAAAATCCGAAAGATAACGGAACGGTGCATGTATGAAAAAATCTGCAAACATGCCAGCGCAAGGGGTCTATTTAAAAAGTTCTGTGAACACATCGGTGGGCCAAATGTTTAAAACATTTCATTACTAAATTCGATTTAACGTAAGAGAGAAAAAAATAAGGGATGCCGACCTCAGAAAATCAAAAAAAAATGTTTTGGCCAGGGATTGAAAAAACGTGCGAAAAATCACACGTCTGATTGTGATTGTGAGTATGATTTTGTGATTTTTGTGATTCCAATTCGATCCCTGGTTTTGGCCATTTTACTCAGAATCAAAAAATAGAAAATATGATTCCAGGTCAGTTTTGCGCCAAGTTCAACGGATCACGTGGTAAATTAGTCATAAAGCCTCGACATAGGCCAAATTTCATACCCACTTTTGTGTGCTTTCATGAATATTTTTAATAAATTTTTTTGATCAAATGAAACTTTGGCGAATTTTGATTTTCTGAGGTCGGCATCCGTTTTTTTTTTCTCTAAACAACACTTAAAATTTGACTTGCCGATTGTTGTTGGTATTTTTTAAGCTCGAAAATATCTCTTATTGCGCAAGCCCCTGTACATTTAATTTAGGTGATGTTGCTGTCAAATGTATAACCCCGCCAGATTGTCCGCCACCGCCCAAAGAAAAATACTGCTGCATCAAAAATGATTTTCTTGTACGTGGTACAATGAAATTTATGTACAATGATGTCTCGGCAAGCATTTTCTCGCGAATTCACAAAGCCAAATACGATATAGAATTTTGGACAGTTACAAGGACACATGATGATTCATACGGGGTGGCTGCTTGTCTTTTTGTCGCCGAAAGTGGTCACCGCAGGCCCAATCGCGAACCATGGTTACTCAAAGCCGATGGTGTCATGGTTCAAAAAGCCACACCATTGCCGGTTGACCCTAATCGTGACATTGACCTATTTGAAGTCATTGATTTAGGTACGGTTCGAAAAAAACTGACAATTTTATGTTAAAATGCACAATTTGTCAGAAAACGTTATTTTAATTTTTCTGATCACAAGAAAAAAAGCCGGGTTACCCAGAAAACTGAAACCAAAACACAACAAAACGTCTTTTATACAGCAGTTGAGAAAAATTTACAGTATGGGGAATAATAACGCGCTTCTACCTTTTTTTACTTTTTTAGCCTATTAGAATATATATACAGTCCTTAATTACATAACGGCGATTTCAGTTCTC
The DNA here is from genome assembly GCA_004367875.1 of Oikopleura albicans. Lineage (NCBI taxonomy): Eukaryota > Metazoa > Chordata > Appendicularia > Copelata > Oikopleuridae > Oikopleura > Oikopleura albicans. The sequence continues at coordinate 213,093 of SCLG01000070.1, forward strand.
GAAAAAAGCGGCTGTTATGGGGTGAACGGCCGTTTTTTGGGGAAAAAGCGGCCGTTATGGAATAAACGGCCGTTTTTGGAGGAAAAAAAGTAAATATGAGAAAGCAAGAAACACGTTATTTTACGCCCTACTGTAGTCAGATAAGTTTCATAAGAAAGTTGGAACCTTGAATTAAGACATGATTTGGAGTGATGAAGGGTCCGGCGCCGATCTTCCATTTTCTTGGTGGCGACCAACCACAAAAACTGGCTACTTTCGGGTAGCTGACGTCGCAACTCAACGTCGGGATATGCCAAAATGGGGTTATATTTTAAAACCACGAATTGACAATGACGTCTCCCAAATTTTCAAACCGCCTCGATTATTCACAAAACTCTGGGATGATACTGGATCGGATGCCGATAAAAGACTGACGATTTGGAAACTCGACTGTCCGAGTGGATATGGTGCATTGGGAAACGTCGGGACAAATGGAGAGTATCCCGAACGAAACGAAGTTTACTGCATCAAATCAGAATACATAATCAAAGGCACGGTTTTATGTATACCGTATGTATACCGTGTGTATACCGTATGTGAGGCCTTATTTTATACGTTCCCAAAAAAAAATTTTTTAATTTTTTTTTTTTCAAAAATGTAATTAAGAAGTTGCAGATTTTTTGGCTTTGGATAGTCCAAAATTTAAAAAAAATAGTTTTTGGGTGACCCCCTGTACAACAATTCTGCAACTTTTATTTAAAATGTTTTTGGGCACATTAATAACATTTTTGGAAAAAAAATTAAAGAAAATAATATTGAGAACACGCGTATAATATAAGGCCTCACTGGCCTTACATGTATGTGAGGCCTTATATTTTACGCGAGTTCCCAATAAAATTTGATTAAATTTTTTTTTCAAAAATGTAATTAATGTGCCCAAAAACATTTAAAAAAAATTTGCAGAAATGTAGTACAGGGGGTCACCCCAAAACAGATTTTTTGGGTGCCCCTGTACTACAATTCTGTAGTACAATTCTGCAACTTTTATTTGTTTTTGGGCTTTTGGGTTTTTCAAAGAACGAAGCCGTCCCATAAACTAACGGTACATAAAACCTCGGATAAAGGCGCTAAAGAAAATTGGAAACTTATATGGCAGGATGATGAGGCGGATAACGAAGTCGCCATTTTTGAGGCACGATCAGTCTGGGGTGAAACAACCGGTAAATATCAATCGGTAAGGGGTGTTGGTGTTATCAACTTTGATAGTAACGACAAAAGTCTACCGGAATCCTGGTTACTCCGCCGAGATCTGGTCAATTATTACGCCGAAAAAGCAACCGAACAAATTATACTTGAAGATGTGAGATACGATCTCAGGAAGGTTTCAAAATGTATTATATCAAAAATGATTAAAAAATATTTAAAAAAATCATTTAACACATGTTATTGTTTTATCTAACAAGTTTTTAAATTTATTTTTACTCCTTCAGTTCTTTTATTTCATTTTCCTTAACTCCCAGGGGGAAGTGCGTGTATATAGACCCGTAACTTGTTGTTTTTGTCGATTTCAGGCATAAGGAGGCCCCGTAGGGCAAAACGGGTATTGCTGACCCCCCCTCAACTTTTCGAAAAAATTACATTGACGGTATTTTTCTGCGTAGGTTGGAGATTTCAAACAGCTCTACAACTTGGCTTTTGTTGTTCTTTTTGAATTATTATGAATTTTTAAGTGCGCGTTTAGATACACACATTTTCCCCCTACGGGTTCCCAAAAACTCCTTCGCCCTGAGAGTTAATATATAAATTCACTGTTACATTTAATTGTTCCAATTCATTTTTCAATTTCCGTTTTTTTCCAAATTTTTCGGTTTTTCAAAATTGTGATTTATAAAATTTCCGTTTTTCAAATTTTCAAATGGAATTTTTTTGTGAAACTTGCCCGTTAACTGCATAGGGATATATAAAAATCCATTTCAAAACACGAATCTTATTCTGAAGCCTTATTGAGTCAAGAAAAACGGCAAAGTACGCCATCGCGAATGTGGCCAATTATAATGGAAAATTTTTCGCCAATTCAACAAGAAATGGAACGATGGACGACCTTTGAAGTTGCCAATACAGAAAGCTGGGCAGTTGGTGGTTCAGTTTCACGGGGAATGAACATTGAGGTAAAAGGTAAACTTCCATTGGTTGGAGCTGGTACAACATTCACAACCAAGATCACCGCGTCATTCACTTATGGAGAAGATAAAACTACCACAATGACTGACAGTCAACATCCAAAGCAGGGTTTCAAATTTTATACACTAGGTGCGTCGTTATCTTTCTTCCTAACCCTAATCCTAACGGTACACCCATGTTATAGAAAATCACGCAGTCCGATTAATTACATCATGTATTATTAATAATTACATCATATATTATTACAAGCAGCGCGGTGAGTTGTTTGCGTGGCTAAAGGACGCTAGCCAATAGGAGGCGCCTATAAAAAAGCATGAACCAATAGGCGCGCTTGTAATTCAGTTACAGACGCTCCGCGCCAACGACGCTGGCGTCTGTAACTGCTTATTACAGGGTGAGGTAATATAGATGCTAAGCCGTTTTTTGGTGACTTATATTCGCTCAGCGCACTCGCGAACCAATAACGGCTTAGCATCTATATTACCTCACCCTGTAATAAAGATTTTTAATAATAAAAAATTCACATCAAATAACAGTCCCGCGAAGCGGAACTCGAAGAAGACATAATTTAGTTTTTTTGTCAAATTAAGTTTAACTGATAGCCAAGGTGTGTGAAAAGAACAAATATGAAACCCAGACCTAAGGTCAAAGTGCCACCAAAGTCTAAAATTGCAGCTTATGTGACCGCGACTAAATACGAAGCCCATATTCCGTACACGGCCACATTAATAAAGAAATACTCCGACGGGACACAAACGAAGGAAAGGACATCTGGAACTTACCGTGGAGTAGCAGTTTCTGATATTCATATGACTTATGGTGATGCAGTACCACTCGATGACTATACTGGAGGTTTGTGCTTTTTTCCCATTTCCTTGATAACATATGATAAACTTGCAAGTCAGAAAATTGACTTCCATAAAAAACATTGAAACAGAAAAAAACATCTTTAAACTGGAAAATATGAAAGAGGGACCACCTTTTAGTCTTGGATTAACTCATAAGCCTTTTTGTAAACAAAGGGTATCTACGGTCCTTAAAACATATTGCAAACTTATACACTTTTTGTTTGGTTTTGTTCGATTGCTTTACGGTGAAATTTTAGGATGTACCTGGGGTGGTATGGCTATTTATAAGGCAATGATGTTTACTGGAGCTGATTTAACTGATCCGTATGGTCCAAAAGTTGGGTCGATGGAAGATTGTGCGGAAATGTGCATCGCCCGAAACGACTGTCTCGCATTCGTCTTCAATCAGGCAGATGATAAATGTTGGATGAAGAGTGAAATCGGAACCGATTACTCGACCGACAAAGGACAACTCATTAGTGGATACAAATGCAGCGAGCATCCAGTAGCTCATATGCCCCTAAAAAATGCTCAACTGGTTCACACACCCAGACAGGCTTATTCGGGACCTGGTCAACTAGATGGTGAGTCACAAATGGTTTTTTATATTTAAAGTTCAAATTTCAAGTTTTTTAACTTATATGTTACAGTTTGACATTCTTTAGATGTTATCCAATTTTTTCCCTTTTTCACATAGAGGGGGGTCGCCAAATGAGGACCCCTCAAATAAGGGTCGGTGCCGCCAAATAAGGGTCGTTTTTCTCGAGAAAAATATAATTGCTTCAAATAAGGGTCGCTAATTTTAACATTGATTTCACTATTTTGTTATCTGTTTATAAACATTAAAGTAATTATTATTGGCAAATTTAATTTTAAAATTGATGCAAAAACATAACGAAAAAAATCATATTCTTATACAGTGATAGGAATAAAATATGATTATTTTACCGGTAGGTGCGCCAAATAAGGGTCGGGTCGCCATATAATGGTCATTTGTTCAAAACATAAACGTCCCTTATTTGGAGATTATAATTTTTTCAAAATTTTTCACATTATGTCTTATTTTTTCTCTTTATTTCACACTGTTTTCAGTGTTTTTACATTGAAAAAAAATCTCACTTTGAGTTTCGAAAGTTTTCGAAAGTTACAGTTATTTTATTTGCATTTTTTCAATTGTTATTTAGCATTCTCTGCAAGTTTATTCTCCTTATGTTAATTTAACTGTAGCTAATGGTCAATAACTATACAATTATTTTACTTACCATAATCCACTAAGTGCATTTCTTTAAGAATAAACTAATAGCTATTCACGTTGTCTGTAAAAGTTAACACATAGTTTTAGTGGAAAAAATAAGTGACAACAAATGTCAAAACAGTAACGGACGCATTTACATACCGGATGGTGGGGAATACATAGGAACACAATCCCGAACAATATCCGACTTGGAATGTGTGAAATGGGGCGACCTAGTGGACAGTCCTCTTAAAGACACATTAGTTGACGATGAAAATAAGGAGCATAATTATTGTCGAGATGTTGGTGGAGCCAGTACACCTTGGTGCTACACATCAACAGACATGACCAATTTTGAAGACTGCGAATGTAAAGGTAATAATTTTATTATTCATTTCTTAATTGCACCAGCTAAATCGCCTACGCACTATTTTCCGTTATGTTACACTATTTTTGATTTGGTTTTCTACTATACACCGGCGCACCTGGTGTTTATCTAAGGTAAAAATACGTTTGACAAAAATCAACAGGTCAAAATAAAAAAGGCCCCTTCACCATATTGCCCGTTCTAGTTTGTCGAAATCGTATAAGAGGTTATAATAGTCTCCTAAAGTAAGCTACCCTAGTAGACTATGAGCGTACTATAAATTATACAGTCCTTAACCATTTATCGGACGTTTTCGGTTCTCAAAAATAGCGTCCGATAAATGAGCATCGTCACAAAAGAGGTCATTTTTTAATAGAATGACCCCATTTTGGCCAAAAAAGCGTCCGATAAATTAGTAAACGTCCGATAAATCAGGCCCGATAAATGTTTAAGGAGTGTAGTAGCTTTCAAGTCAAAAACGTTTCGAAAAATGCACTACACGTTCCATTCCGTTACTTTACAGTCCCTGACATTCTCAAATAAACCATACTTATTTAAGGTCTTCAAAGTCAAATATCACGAGATTTTGTGAAGTTAAAAACAAACTCGCTTACAAGTTAACAATCCACTTCTACAATCTGCATAAAATGATTTATTTTTTTTCGTTTTTTTTTGGTCGATCACTCGCTAATTTTCAATCCCTTAATTTGACAACTGTTCATTTATAATTTTTGTGATTACACAGTGTAATTTACAGTGTAATTTACACTGATAATATTTTCCTAATAATACTTATAGGAATGCCTGGCCATGAAGATTTGGCGATCGTCTACAAAATCGTGCGTGACCATGAGCTTATTTGGATGGATGATGGAATTGGTGGTTACCATGATGGTTCTTTTTGGGAACCACGAAACTACAATCCAAACTTTTGTTTACTTGGGTCAATGGTTACGGCCTATCCTGAGAGCAAAGATTATGCTGCGCCGTCTCATCCGCATATCTTGGTGCATGGTGTTAAAACTGGTGCAGTTATGGTTCTAATTTTTTATCGTTTTAATTTCAAAATACTGGTACTGGTGTGGGTCGTCAGTTTCTCACCGAGGTTGACGAGGGTCATACCATAGATAAGACCGAGTACTGTTTCAAACTTACAACGGAAATTTTCTCGGTGACACTTTTTTTATCACGCCAGTAAAACAATGGAACTCTCTGTATCATTAGTGGTTTCAAATAATTTATGATCACACTAATAGTTGTATATTTTAGTGGTAATATTTCATACTAAAATAAAAACATATTAGTGGTTCTAATAAGTGGTTCTCATTTTGGTTATTCAAGCTTATTTTTAATTAACATCGNCATAAAATGATTTATTTTTTTTTCGTTTTTTTTTGGTCGATCACTCGCTAATTTTCAATCCCTTAATTTGACAACTGTTCATTTATAATTTTTGTGATTACACAGTGTAATTTACAGTGTAATTTACACTGATAATATTTTCCTAATAATACTTATAGGAATGCCTGGCCATGAAGATTTGGCGATCGTCTACAAAATCGTGCGTGACCATGAGCTTATTTGGATGGATGATGGAATTGGTGGTTACCATGATGGTTCTTTTTGGGAACCACGAAACTACAATCCAAACTTTTGTTTACTTGGGTCAATGGTTACGGCCTATCCTGAGAGCAAAGATTATGCTGCGCCGTCTCATCCGCATATCTTGGTGCATGGTGTTAAAACTGGTGCAGTTATGGTTCTAATTTTTTATCGTTTTAATTTCAAAATACTGGTACTGGTGTGGGTCGTCAGTTTCTCACCGAGGTTGACGAGGGTCATACCATAGATAAGACCGAGTACTGTTTCAAACTTACAACGGAAATTTTCTCGGTGACACTTTTTTTATCACGCCAGTAAAACAATGGAACTCTCTGTATCATTAGTGGTTTCAAATAATTTATGATCACACTAATAGTTGTATATTTTAGTGGTAATATTTCATACTAAAATAAAAACATATTAGTGGTTCTAATAAGTGGTTCTCATTTTGGTTATTCAAGCTTATTTTTAATTAACATCGGCACTGCGGCCTTAACTTGCAAATTTTCCTATTCGCTCCGTTATCTTGCGGATTTTGTTTTCTCAAAAGTTGGAAGATAACAGCGCAGGGGTTAAAATTAGAGCCCCGTTTAGTTGAGTCTCCTCTTGGCTGGCGGCTAATTTGGACAGATAAAGGTAGCGGGGCTGATATGGGCCATGTGGCTGTTTATGAGATGATTCCGCCACCGGGCTACAAGTGTGTGGGCGACGTTGCTGTAACATGCAGTAACCCACCCAATTGCACACCACCCTCAAAGGCAAAGTACTGCTGTATAAAAGAAACTTACGTCGTTGCCGGTCAAGGAAAATGGACGTATAATACCGAAGCCAGCAATATTTTTACTGCTGTTAATTCACCCAGTACAGATGGTACCGCATATACAGTGGTTAAAAAGGAATAGGTTACAGAACAATTTTTTGTCATAAAAACGGTAATAGTGCTGTTTCAATAACCCTTATTCTTATAGCCTATAAGTTATAGGCCATACGTTATGGGCTATAACTCAAAGCCCATTCAATACAATAACTAAAAACAGTTTATGACTCAAAATCGTTACGCTTTAAATTGTAACGATTATTGTATAATCGTAAATAATAATAAAAGAATAATCATGCTTTAAACGTTTATTAATAATAAAAAGTCACACTATTCACAAAATAACACTATTCACAAAATAACACTATTCACAAAATAACACTGTTCACAAAATAACACTATTCACAAACTTAGACGTACTACGGCGCTGGCGTCTGTAACTGAATTACAAGCGCGCCTATTGGCTCATGCTTTTTTATAGGCGCCTCCTATTGGCTAGCGTCCTTCAGCCACGCAAACAGCTCACCGCGCTGCCTGTAATATATTATTACAAGCTGCGCGGGGAGTTGTTTGCGTGGCTAAAGGACGCTAGCCAATAAGAGGCGCCTCTAAAAAAGCATGAGCCAATAGGCGCGCTTGTCAATTCAGTTACATACGCTCCGTGCCTACGGCGCTGGCGTCTGTAACTGCATATTATAACACTAATAACCCGAGTCATATCGATAAAAGCTATGTACAATTTTTTTTTCATTGTTATTCAAAATCTGATTAAACCTATTTGAAGTCCGGAAACTTTAACGGAGTTTTGGCTTCAACTTTCATGTATCGGTCCGGGAAAGGCGCACCATCTAGTGCCAAACTTGCTCAAACAGCGTGGCTTCTCAAAGATGACGGGAAAACAGTTAAAGAGGGGGTCGAATTGCCAAATGACCCATCGAAAGCGATCGAACTGTACGAAATTCGAGATTTGGTACAAATTTGGTACGATGACGATGCCGATCAAAAATTCTCTTGGTGGCAACCGGCAACAAAAGACGGATATTTCATTGTATCTCATGTCGGAACGCAAGGACGCTCACAGCCAGAATTTGGATATATATTGAAACCAAAAGTAAGTCATTTTTCCTTAATTTCTCACGCTCTTTTCGGGTTAACTTTACGACAATATACAGTATACACCCCGTGAGCGGTTATGTTTCCGCTCAGTACCGTCGGTGCCTTTATGTTTCCGATTTTTCGAGAAATTTTCGCACATACAAATTTTCGACAAATCGCCTACTCGTAATGAATCGCCTACTCATAATAAATCGCCTACTCAATTTGCGCAGTTATTTTCCCGACGGTACCGTAATATTACCGGTTTTTCGAACAATTTTGTGTAAACATAACGGCGAAGGGGGTGTAAAATAATAAAAAAAAACATTCGTAAAACATTCAACTCAATTGCTTCTACCACACTTAAGTCTACACAAAAACTGTTCGAATTCAAAAGACGGGAACGTTAGTTCTATGAAATTTTTATGTTTTTTCGCCTAATTCCCCATTATTCATATGATTTGTTTTTTACATTTATAACCTATAGATCCACAACGATGTCTCGAAAATGTTCAAAGAAGCCGATTCTTACACAGCCGTCTGGGATAATCGAGGAGATGGAAAGGGAAGTGGAAAAGGTGCCAAATTAACGATATGGAAACTCAACTGTCCCGGGAATTATGTTGCTCTTGGAATGATCGGTACTGGTGGCTCTGTGCCAAAGTATGGTGCTATATGGTGCATTAAAAAAGATTATACTTATCTTGGAAAGGAAAAAGGTTCGAAACTTGGTTTTTACTCGTGTTTTATATATTTTAGATACTAATTTTTTATTTTTTATTTTACGTATTACGTAGTTAACTCTCAGGAGGAAGGAATTTTTGGGAACCCGTAGGGGGAAATGCGTGTTTATATACACACACTTAAAAACTTCACAATAATTTGCAATAATTCAAAAAACTGGTAAAGTTGTAGAGCTCGTCAAACTACGTCGATCTGATTATTCAGAAATTGATTTGGGCCACCAGGGCCCCCTAGAGAGCTGTTTGAAATCTCCAACCTACGCAAAAAATACCGTCAATCGAATTTTCTCGAAAAGTTGCGGGGGGGTCAGCAATACCCGTTTTGCCCTACGGGGCCTCCATATGCCTTTAATCGACGGAAAACAAGTTGCGTGTCTATATACACGAACTTCCCCTGGGAGTTAATATCGTTAAATACGCTATGTCAAATAGCCATTATGTTAAAAGTACGCTAATCAAGATCATTGGTGTTTTCCCAAACCTTACAATAGACAACAAACTGGAAAACGGTTTGGAGAGATGACGAGTCAGACGTTGAAGTTTCCGTTTTTGAAGCCCGAGCCGAGGTTGAACCATCCGACGGTAAGAAAAAATTATCCGTCAAAGGCGTTTCAGCTATACCGAAGGAGAGTGGAATTCCACAGGCACCTTATATGTTGAGGCGAGGTCTAGTCAACTACCACACCGAAAAACCAATCGACAAAATTATTCTGAAAAATATACAGTACGATCTTCAGCGCGAAAAGAAACAAAGGAGCGTCTTTTAATAGCATTTGTTTTTTGGCGGACATGTTTTATCTATATAACGTGATTTAGAACACACTAGGAGAAAAAATTGTAATAAGTCTCCTCAGCAAATTTACACAAATTCATATGACATGAATCATATCAGTGTTGGAAACGTTGGGCGTTTGGGAAATTTTTTCCCCAACGCGTTGAGAGCGTTGGGCGTTGGGGCAATTTTTCTGGGCGTTGGGCGTTGGGAAAAAATCGACCGTTGGCCAACTTTCGCAACACTGAATCATATCTTTAATATTTTTTTTTATTTTCAATGAGCTAAAACTCCAGGACTAAAAAGCGAATTTCACCAGGTGGCGAATCAAGTTTTACAAAAACGTCAAACATAAGAACCGGAACCGGAAAATGTAACAAAACTTATGTTACATAACGACTAAAAAGAGTGATCTTTAGTTATCCCAAGTACAAGTTTTCAGACATTCTAGACTCTTGTGCCTCGAAAAAACGGTAATTTTGAAAAAAAACCGGTAAATTGACGGTGAGCGCAGTAGGGCGCAAGTCGGATACGTATATATGTAATTGGAGTTAAGGGTTCTAAACATGAAAAATCTCAACTGTGCTTCAATGTGCCCAATTATTACCGTTAAAAACCGCTTTTCCGGCTATAACCGGCGAACTGTGTATCTGGTGATGTTAAATATTATCACATCGGATGTGCAAGGTTTTTTTACGTGAAATCCATCTATTTTCCAAACTTAGATGGTTGATTTCTGCGAAAAAAAATTACCGGTTCCCCCCTAGTTATGTTACATAACGGCATAGTGCCTAGGCGGCTAACTTTCAAATTCATCAAGGTGAAACATAAGGCTTCCTATGGGAATTACTCGGAAATATTTGAAAACTCTTTGAATGATATGTATTCTGAGTGTTCTGAGCAACATTCAGCGGTAAAAATTTGATTACTTAAATGATTACTTCATTGATTACTAACATGATTACTTGTAAAAACGTTTTAAAAGTAAACCAACGCATGCTATGCCCGTTTACATGGAAAATCATTCGCCGTTGACACAAGAAATGCAGCGATGGACGGACTATACATTTAAAGAAACAAAAGATTGGTCACTAGACGTCAAAGTCGATATGGGCCTTGAAGTAGTTCTTGAAGGGCAAATTCCGCTTGTTGGCGCAGGAGAGGGATAATATTCTCTGTGAATCATACAATTAACTATACACAGAGAGCGCCGTTAATATTCCGAATCTACGACCCGTCGAAATGAAACTCATATTCGAATTTTAACTCTCAGGGGGAAGGAGTTTTTAGGAACCCGTAGGGGGAATATGTGTGTATATAAACACGCACTTAAAAAATTCACAATAATTCGCAATAATTAAAAAAGTGGTAGAGCCAAGTTGCAGAGCTCGTCAAACTACGTCGATCTGACTATTTCAAAATTGATTTGGGCCACAAGGGCCCCATAGAGAGTTGTTTGAAATCTCCAACCTATGCAAAAAACACCGTCAATTGAATTTCTCCGAAAAATTGAGGGGCGTCAGCAATACTCGTTTTGCTCTACGGGGCCTCCATATGCCTTAAATCGACGAAAAAACAAGTTGCGTGTCTATACAGACGCACTTCCCTCTAGGAGTTAACCATAAAAGGCCAGACCGCTAAGTTTGAGTCAAATGGGCACGTGTCTACGGAACTTCTTATTCTAAAAAAAGTCTATGCGTTTGAAATAACAACGGGCAATTGAAATAATAATTTTCAGATACAATAATGTAGTTTGAAATAACACGTTTTTCGAAAAACGTTAGTTTTATCCCCCGAAAAGGCAAAGCAACATTTACGCAAAAAGTTTCGGTAAATTTCAAATATGGTACGAAAACGGTTACAACCATCACAGATAGCCACCATCCGAAAGTAAAAGTGCCGCCAAAGTCAAAATTGGCCGCTTTTGTAACTGCTACGGAATACGATGCCGATATCCCTTATACGGCAACGCTCGAAAAACGTTATTTTGACGGCACCAGCAAAAGTGAGGAAGTAACTGGAGTTTACCAAGCTGTACAAATCAGTGAAATTCGGCTACAATATGGTGCAGCAATTTTCTTTGAAGGTAGGTACAGTCCCGGATCCCTCATGGATTACTATGAGGGCTCCGAAAAGTGACTCCAACCGAGTTTTTTGACATGGCAAATTTGATTGGTATAAATCAGTTTTGAACGAGTGTTTAAAAATATGAACTGAAAATTTTGGTCTACGAGGGAGGCCCATAATTGTATTTACTAAATACCGTGAAATGGCATTGCGGTCTTTCAGAAAAACGTTTTTCGAATAAAAATTTGGAACAATCTTTTTCTAATTGTTTTCTAATATTAGACAGCCAAACCTAGCTCGATAAGAAATTTTTTGATTTTTTCTCCAAAAAACTTTTCACCTTGCCAAAACAGTCGGATAAACCGTCAGGTGGCCGGATTAACCTCGAGGACTTAGGCAAAAAAAAAACTGGAAAATTAGCACACCAGGTGGTTAGATAAGCGCTTGAGCGGGGAATTGCGCAATAATAAGTTGTAATTATCAAATGAGAGATCGGCCGGATAACCGCACAAGCGGGTGAAGTGGCCAAAAACGGGGGTCGGAAAATCCAACAAAAAGTTGTATTACTAAAGTATTTTTTGGAGAGTTTATCCGAAAAACGTTTTCTCCGTAACACTGCGGTGCCACGTTAAGCAAGCATTATAACTTTATTTGAAAGAATGAAGTGTTTGCCACAGAATTCGGTTTCGACTTTTAATATTCGGATAAAACCGTACTTGGAAACATAAACTATTTTCAGAGGAATGTAGTTCTGGATTTGAGCGCAATTTGAAGGGCGAATGCTACCCAGTTGATGCATGCTCAGATAAACCCTGTAAGGGAGAAGCCGGCTGTGAAACTACTGAAAATGGGGAATATAGATGCGTTTGTCCCGGAAATATGATTTACGACTCCTTCGGTTGTATTGACCTCGACGTGCTTAAATATGGAGGCGATGGAGTGCCATCTTGTGTTCAAGAAGATAGTATTAGAGGTATTTACTTAATTTATTAAGTCAGTTTTAACAAAAACATTTGATTAGTTTTATATTTGACTGTTTCATATTTTAATACATTTGAATACATTCCTATGAAGCCCCGCTTCGTGGGCCCCCTTTTGTACCCTAATAAGGTAATCGCATCATATGTAGCCCCGCTTCGCGGGCCCATTCTGTACTTCTATAGGAGTATAGCATCCAATGTTGCCCGATTTGCGGGCCCATTATGTGCCCTTATAGGGTGATTGCATTCTATGTGGCCCCGCTTCGCGGGGCCATTCTGTGCCTTAATAGGGTAATCGCATCCTATGTAGCCCCGCTACTATAGTATAATTTATTTTGTATTTTACGAATTGACAACTAAAGAAACAACAACTTCTTAATTAATTTTGGCATTCAGTGGAATAATTTATTTTCCTTAGCAACGACATGCGCTTTTAAGTATTGGCCTTCTACGGATTTGGGAGGAGAGCTCGTCGCAGAGAGTCCGGAAAGGGATATGTCGTTATGCCGCCAGAAGTGTCTGAATAATCAAAATTGCGATGTTTACGTTTTCGAGGGTGGAAGCACTAACATAAATTGTTGGCTCAAAAAAGGAGGAGGGCCTTATTTACCAAATTCTACAAATAAAAATGCTGGCGTGAGCTGTTCGCATGCACCAAATTGGCTAAGTAACGCTCCTAAGCCCGTTTCACTAACTGGTAAGTCACTCTTTACTAACATTAACTGTGAGATAATACACGTTTATTCATTAAAATAGAAAATTACACTGTATTGTGACTTCAGTGTTTTTGTCGCTGAATCCACTAGGTGTCCCAATTCATTAGCAATATATAATTTTAATAATTAACTAATTTTGAGCCGTATTAAGAATTATA
>SCLG01000070.1:234527-274799 GCA_004367875.1 Oikopleura albicans
AATTTGAGACTATTACAGTATGAGGAATAATAACGCGACTCTCGCTCTTCTAGTTTTGAAGCTTATTATTAAAAGGCTAAAATAAAAAAAAATCAGAAAGCGAGAAGTACGTTATTTTACCCCGTACCGTACTACAAAACATTACCTTGGGTTATTTTTATAAAAAAGTTATTTTTAACAAAAAATATCAAAGGAGCGTTCTGAATTTGTGGTCGCGAAAGTACTCATAAAAGTACCCTTCACCGTTATAAATTCGATAAAATCAAGAAAATTAAGATCAGAAAAATATTTCTTTTTTTAATTCTGAATAATTCTTAATACGTGAACAAGCGGAAATGTTCTGCCTACGCTCAACCTAATTAACAAAATGTAATGAACTTAGCACACTGTTTATTGATTAAATTGATTGATAAGTTTTGTGTTAAATTATTATGAAATTCAATTTTCAGAAACTGTTGGTGAAAATCCCCTAGCGAGTGGTACGTTTGCTAAAGGCAAAGTTGTGGCGACCATTCCTGTATTGGAGCCAGAATGGATGATCGATTTTGATATAAAACATGATGGCGTTAAGGTCCCTGAAATTTACACCAATGTCTTACGACTTGGCGGTGGAGAAGACACAAATCAGGTTCTGGTTCTAAAAAATCAACCGATCATAATACCAGTACGCCTGAATTTTCGAAAAATAAAAGTGAGACTATGGAAAAACTAGCACGATTATTTTTGATTTAATTTAGACTACACTAGTTGTACCTTTATCTTTCCTACCTTTATTTTTTTAATTTTGACCGGATTTTTCATTATTTTTTGACATTTCAGCAAAAATTTTCCACCTACGCATTTTCCATTATCTTTCCTGTACCGTTATATTTCATCAGTTTTCCGAAAAAAATTTTTGTAACGTATTTTTTATAACGTTTTTTACAGTAAAATGGTATTTTGAAGACGGCATTTTGTAAAATTTAGGAAAAAATAATGATCGCCACGATCAGGAGCGTATAAACACAAAGCCTAGAAACATAATAAATTTCTTTAGACTTTAAAAGCAGTTTTGTTACAATGGTGTTAGACTCCAAGAATTACGTAATGCCTATTTTCCATTATATTTCATTCCGTAAAACGATACGCATTGCGCAATTTATGCAAGTTACGTAACACCTATTTTTATTATTATTATCGCCTACGTAACCATACGCTTACACATAACACGTTTATTTTACATGTTCGAGCATATTTTCCGATATTTTTGGTCATTTTCGCCATGATGTGCGAAAGATTAAATTACAACTGGTGTATTAGTTTTTCACTACTAATTATTGGCTATTTGAATTAAATTTAAGCCACACAAGGGCTTTTTTCTGTATAATTATTAAAATTTTAATATTTTTTTTAAATTTATTATCGTACAAAGTCCGTTAGTACTGACATAGTATGTAATAAGTCTTACCCAAAATTTAAAGAATTTTCTATAAATAAATGATCAGGTGGAATATAAATTTGTGGTAAACCAAAAACTAGGGAGTTATCCAGCAGCAGGCTTGGCTACGTATGCGTCCGGAAAGTTTGTTAATGGTTTTGACCGGAAATGTTGACGGCACAACGGAATGGGCTTATGATGAGCGATTTACCGTCAAAATGGGACTCTATAATAAAGGTAACATATGGGTTAACATGAAAATTGGGCAAGAAAAAGATGGAGAGAAAATTTTTTACCGTTGGTATATTGACGGTGAACTAATGAAATCGTGGGAGGTGAAAAACCCACGACCTTACAATCATATGACGCTTTGGTTTTCCGATAATCACCACCCAGCGGTGTCAGCCGAATACAAAAATTTAAAATTCACGAACGGTGGGAAAAATGCTATGGATGTGGAACTTGATCTTAACCGTAAGTTTATTCTTCAACCTTTACCGAAAGCATTACAATTTAAAGATTTGTTTTTCAATTCAAAATAAATCCTTGTGGCCCAAAAGTTATGGGCCGCACTTTGTAAATTTATATTTTTCACGGTTATGGCGAGAACGTAAGACACGAAACTCTTAAAGTTTTGCGAGAACTTAAATATTTTTGCGAAAAAGTCAATCTTAAAATTTCAAATTTTCTTGCGCAATAAACGGCGTATCCTGTGTATATACTTCACAATCTTAGATCATATAGAATTTGTTGTAACATAAAACGTTGATCCAGTTATATTAAAACTTGTCATAATGACAATTTATATACAATTTCTATATTCTAAGTTAGAATTTCTAACACAAATTATGACGTATTATATCGTCGTGATTTTAAAAGACGAAAATTTTTTTTTTAGCGGAAATGCATATTTCTCCTAAAGTGCGGCACTTAAGAGCGGGAGGACTGTAATACAAAAATATTTTAAAAGAAGTAAATTGCCTTTCGGTGATTGGCCGAGCGCGCTCAAAAAAGACCAATCACAGGCCACATAGGCCTCAGACGCGCTGTCAAGCAACGTTACCAAAAAGTGGTAACCTTATTTTTTTTTCGTGTTTGAAAATCACTCCGATACAGTAATAAATGTTTATTTATCTTCAAAAAATTTTTGTCCAAGACTTGTTAACCGGGTTTACTGTTAACAATAAATCATTCAGCTGGTAACAAACAAGCACCGGTATGTCCGGTATCTCATCCGTTTGCTTACCTTGGTGGAGAATACTGTTGTGCAAATAGTAAAGAAAAAGATCAAAACGAAGATGGCTGTCGAGGAAAGTTTATTCAACAAAAAAGTACTTGTTGTGAAGGAAATGATTACCTCAAATGCCCCGATGGTTATTGTGACAATCATGGTAAGAATTATATAATACACCACCTGCACCGATATCTGCTCGATTATTTCGCCGAAAAACACTTTGTTAGTTAATAATGGCTAGATAACGGCGCAGACTTTAATATGTAAAGATAAGGCTTTCTTGAAAATCCTATTGGCTAAAGGACTCTAGCCAATAGGAGGCGCCTATAAAAATCATGAGCCAATAGGCGTTGCTTGTAATTCAGTTACAGACCCCAGCGCCGTATTTTAAGTTGAAACTGTCATAATTCATAAAGCGACACCGTGAACGTTCGGAGTTCTCCGGAGAAAACGTTATTCGTATAAAATCTTTGTCTTGGAATAGTCATGACTAGTCCGATAGCCGTAACGCGTTATAATGTACGTTAACGTTTGCCAATTTCTAACGACGCCAAACCTCGGTTTCGGATAGAAACAACGTTTTAACTCCTTAAAAAATAATTAAAAACAATATTAATGTGCAAAGTTTACATATTTCCTTTTTTTCTAGGAATTCAAAGGATCGGTTCATTTTTTTATCCTTTTTTTACAGATTTCTCTACAAAGAAAATTTTTCTGTGAAAAAGATTTCTGTACAAAGAAACGCGTGTGTTTTTCTCCGAAACATGCGATCTAACTGATGAGGGCGACTGCACGTGACCAAGTCTCGACCGCCGATTGGACAGAATAACAAAATTTGAAAAAAAAAATAAGTCCAGAAAAAGAGAAAATAAAACTACGGAAAGAATGGAGCAAACAATATCGATGATTTTCTATGAATATTAGCATAATTTTATTTAGTAAAATCGAGCTGCCCTGTCTCGCATCCATGGGTTTACCTCCAGGGCAATTATTGCTGTGGAAAGGATTTGGAGAAAAGAGATTCGAATATTGGTGAAGCGTGTGACGGAAGCTATATTTCTTTTCACAGTGAATGTTGTAAGGATAACGAATATGTATCATGCGACGATCCACCTTGTAAAAATAACGGTAAGAATTCTCTAAATATTCGAATCCCAACAGTGTGTACTATTCCATACGGGAAATCTTTCGCCCAGGCATCGGCATAGGTCACAAAAATAATGAGCTCTGGACCGGTCCATGGACCAGAGCCTCTGGTTGGCTGGCCACGAAAAGCCATCTTTGTATTTTTGCCGAAAGACGTTTTCTCCAAAAAGCCTTCCTCAAAAAACATTTTAGGAATTTTCCCCTCGAAAAAACATTTTTTTAATTTTCTCCCGGGCGACTTTTCCTTAAAAGACCGCCCTGCTAATTTTTTAGTTTCAGTGATTTGATTGGCCGAATTTGTTGCGACTATCAGAAAAAAATCATGAGTGTACAATAATCGCCAATGTGCTTAAGGAGAGGTCCGTCGTGTTTTTTTTTACAAACTGGACGTTTGGAAAAACGCTTTTTAGCACGTTATATTGAAACTATTGGATTTTTTCTCTGTTGATACAGAGTCTGTATCAATAAAACACCGCTTCCGACATCTCACGGAAATATTTTTCATGGCATAGTTCACAGCACCGATCGGGTATTGGGTCTTGAACTTGACAAGAACGCAAATTTGACGCTTGAATACCACCAACACTGTTGATGCTATGGATTTCCTTTCTTGACTGAAATGTTCTGAATAATAAGGCGCACAAAATCACTAGATAGTTTTTGCGTAATTGATCTAGAACAAAAAATATGGTGAAAAATCCTAAAAAAATAGTTAAAAATTTCAAAATCTTTAATCTTCGCGACCTTAAATTAACATGAAAGAAAAAAGATATTGAAAAACTATCTGGTCATTTTTGGTATTATTATTTGCGTCAAATTATGCTACAACAATAATATTAACAGCATTAGTATAGTTGAAGTTATTCAAAGGTCTTTACACTTTTTTCGTGGAATTTGTCTACAGTTCTTATCTATAAAATATCACTATTATTTTAAGCTGATGTTGCCGACGCTAATCGAAATGACGATTATGAAGATGAGGTGGAAACTGAGTGCAAAAAACCAAAAGAATTGGCCATTATTTACAAGGTCGTCAAAAATCACGCACGTATTTGGGATGACATCGGAACGGGAGGATACTGGGACGGTTCCTTTTGGGAGGGCCGGGATTATTCCGGTTTTTGTCACGTTGGCTCCATTGGTACAGCCTGGCCGTCCAGTAAAGATCACGAGCCGCCCACGCAAGGACACATTATGGTCCATGAGGTTAAAGCGGGGGCCGTGGCCGAGCCGGATGATTATGAAAAGATTTGGGATGATTATGGAAGTGGCGCTGATTTCTCCCACATGGCACTCTGGAAAATGAAATGTCCGACGGGTTATGTTTCTCTTGGTGATATCGCCACCGATTGTCCCAAACCACGTAATTGCGCCAAACCACCACCGAAAAAATTTTGCTGTATTCATAAGGATTATGTTGTGCAAGGAGATATACGATTCACATTCAAGGATACTTATGCGACATGGTTTTCTGGTAGTTTGACTGGAAATAAACCCGATCAGGACCGGATACAATTAATATCTTCAAAATCGGAGGTTAAGTTTCTGCTAGAAGATATTATTCATTTTTGAGTCTAACAACAGAACGAGATTAAAAATAGTTACTCGACGCTGTATAGTCCAATCTAGATCAAGTGGTATATAATCCGTAGGGGCCACTGGTCCGAATTTGGACTAAACGCTTTTGTGGCCATGTTACGCTTGGAATTTTTAGCAGTAGACCTAGGCTGTCCACGGCCAAAAACGAAAGTCGTCGTCAGGACCCCAAACTTTGGCAGGTCAAATCAAAATCGGACAAATCAAAAAATGGTTACTAAATTCGTGTTTTTCGTCTAAAAATACGTCTACAAGCCTTCAAAATCGATAATTATTACCAATTTTGTCGACAAAACCAATATTTATCGGTCAAAAATCGGTCAAATGACAAAATGGTTTCTAAATTCGTGTTTTCGTCTAAAAATACGTCTATAACCTTTGAAAACCGATAATTATGACGCTTATTTTTCTCAAAACCGATAATTATTGGTCAAAAATCGGTCAAACACAAAGTTGGACATCATTTTCGTGTTTTCAATGCAACATACCCATACATTTAACAACCAGTATTTTTCATTACTTGATTGCCTATTACCGATAAATACCGGTAAAAGCGGATTGCCAAAAAAACCAGTAAAAAAAACTAAAGTAACAATTTAGTACGTAGTTTTTTAATAGAATATTGTGGGTCGAAAGTCTATCCGTTTGTAGGATATGGAATTCTGGACTGTTACGAGAGCCAGCGGCGACTCATACGGTATATCTGCAGGAACGTTTTTATCTCGTGGATCATATGGAAGGCCTCCTGGAACCCCATGGCTTTTGAAGGGGGATGAGGAAACCGTGAGCAAAACCGCTGATATTCCCGTTGATCCTGATTTAGATATAGATGTGTACGAAATGCAAGACTTGGACGAAATCTGGAAAGACTCTGGATCTGGGTCGGACCAACCATTTTCTTGGTGGAGACCCGTGACTAAAGAAGGCACCTTTAGGGTTGCTGATGTGGTTATTGCTGGACATAAAAAGGTCCATAGTTGCACAGTAAAACATAACTGTCTAATTACCGTTAAAATTATAGCTTTAAAGCCAGAGTACAGAAAATTTACGGTTTCGTACGGCTGCTGGACCGGTAACTCACTTGTATCTGACTGGGCTCTGTTAGTCACTATTAAAAACTTGTTTCCCCAAAACGGTCGTTAAATTATTTTGAGCTCGTAGGACCCATTAAATTAAAAACCAATTTTGTCAAATTATAAAACTTGAAAAGTAAGTAAAAAAGTGGAAAAAATAAAATTCTTCAAGTGTCAGTGCCGAGCTCTAGAATGTTTTAAGGTCATTTTTTGACCCTCATTTCGATCTATAATTTGGCCAAAATAGTTTTTTAATGGGGACCAACGGAGCCAAATCAGGTACTAGTCTTACAAATTGTTTTGAATGAGAATATGGTATACATGTATTTGATTTTTCGCAATTAACGTGTTATCGATAAATACTCATTATAAGTGTAAAAATGACGTTTCCCAGAAAAAAAAATATCGGAAAAAATGGTTTTGCAACTACTGAAAGCCTCATGTTGGATTTGTCTTGAAGCCTAGGATTAACAACGATGAATCCAAAATCTTTGCTCCTCCCGAATCTTATACAAAAGTGTGGCAAGATACGGATTCAGGTAGGGCTAGATACCTTTTTTCGAAAAGGTATTTTTTTCGGAAAATAGGCCTGTCCAATTCTGATTTTTTCTTCTCTTTACCTTCAAATTTTAGGTGCTACTCAAAGATTAACAGTTTGGAAGGTGAACTGTCATGGAGGTTACGTCGCACTTGGTCACGTTGGAACGGATGGTAGCTTCCCAATTACCGGTGATATTTGGTGCATAAATTACCGATACGCTACATATAGATTAGGTGGTAATTTTCTTAAACGAGCTAGTGGAAGACTAGTTGGTCACATAATTTGTTGTTTTTCGTTAAATTAACGTCGAACGGGATGCTTTGATGTGGTGGCGTCAAACATTTTTGGATAGGAAATCGTTACTGAAAACATTTATAGCGAAAATGAAACGCCTTAAGGGTGGTCTGCTCGATTTGTTTACAAACATGCATGAAAAATAAAACGTTATTGTGGACAAGGCATACATTCAATCAATTTGAAAATGCCATGTACACATTTTCCCAACCTTCGGCAATCATTTCCCATCTTTTCACGCACCATAACTATTGAGAGTGACCTTGAATCTGAGCCTGAACTTGGCACTTCCGGTTTCGTATAATTGCCACTTCTTTCGCACGGTTTGTTGGATCAATTTCGTTTTTTGTGGAAAAAGTGTGAAATAAAAAGCTCCACAACATTGACAGAAAACATTTTCGATTTTTAATTTATTTTCTNACCGGAAGTGCCAAGTTCAGGCTCAGATTCAAGGTCACTCTCAATAGTTATGGTGCGTGAAAAGATGGGAAATGATTGCCGAAGGTTGGGAAAATGTGTACATGGCATTTTCAAATTGATTGAATGTATGCCTTGTCCACAATAACGTTTTATTTTTCATGCATGTTTGTAAACAAATCGAGCAGACCACCCTTAAATGCTGCGAGTCCGGCTGCGCCTTTTGGCGCATTATTTCAGTTTTTTTCTCTCATTTCTTAACGGATTGAGGTATTCTGGATCGGCTTTTTTATTTTAATAATGGCCTCAGTTTCGTTTTACATTTTTTTTTATATTTCTCATCAAATTTGACTAGACCCGTGTTTCAACGATTTTTTGCTAAGGCCCGGTTTACTAGCGTTTTCGGTTCATTCAGGGCCTTTTGTTCAAATTTGCACATGTGTCCCCCTGGGCGCTAAATATTATACTTGTTAATTACGGTTCATTATTATAATTCGACCAGCGATTGTATCTAGTTCTAAACATTTTAAAATGAAACGTTCAAACGATTGTTCTAATAGAAAAAAGAATCTTAAAGACCCACTACGCCTTCCAGCGTCCCCTGCTTTGACCCTTGAAAACACAAAATATGCGGCGAGTCTATTTTCTGTTTTTTTCCTTGCCAAATTTGGCCACCTCCACACCATTACCTAATTTGTTTCTAATCTTGTTTTTATCTAACTTTTGGTGGTACAGTTTTAGTTTGCGTTGGTTTGGTAAATATAATTAGTGAGTGGCTCAAAATCTGCAAGTGCCCATTTGAATATTTTCATTTTCAACAGTCCTATTTTGTAAGGCAACAAAGTTTTCCATAAATAATCGAACATTCGGGATTCTTAAACAGCTCAAGCGAAGCTGCACATGTTAAACACTTTACGTACGGTACAAAACATAACAAAAACATACCAAACCCTGTTTTATCTAATATTCCGTGGTGCCGGTTGAATTCGAGTTTGCTTCCTAAGCCTAAGCACATAACATGCTAATCTTAAGTCTGTCAGACAGCAAATTCATTTTTTTCTTTTATAATTGGAATTAGATTAATATGCTACAAATATTACTGTACCAATTCAGAATAAGTACGGAAAATATATTTATTTGAAAAAATAAGAAATGGACAGTTTAAATTTTCGAAAAAAACTGTTTTGGCCATTGTACTCAGAATCAAAAAGTAGAATATAGGGACCAAGATCTGTTTTGCGCTAAGTTCAACGGGGCACGTGATAAATTAGGATAAAGGCATGGTTTTTGGCCAAACGAAAAACCTGATATCTAGGGGTTAAATAATTTTTTTAATAATCATGAGAATTCCATACGATTCATATTTATCAGTTTTGGAGAGTGTTGGTATAATTTTAACAGTGCTTTTCGAGTACATGTATTAAACTACAATTTAAACCTATTTGAGTGAAAATCAGGAGATTTCCGTATGATTCTCCCATAGGAGTTAGCTAATAGCGCAAAACTGATCGTGGTCCCTATATTCTACTTTTTAATTCTAAGTACAATGGTCAAAACAGTTTTTTTTTTAATTTGACCTGTCCATTTCTTATTTTTTTAGTAAATACCTTATAGTACGAGGTATGAATCATACCGTATGATAGTTAAAATTTTTAAATATCGTCATATGTACCGAATGTGAAACCTCAATTTCTACGTTTTTCTCGCTGTTCAGGCTCAAAAAAACGTAACAGTTAACATTGGATACCCCGTAAAAAACTTTTAGTTAAAAATTGCCACCTTAAATGTAGTCGAAAAGCACATTGGGGTAAACCTATTGTTCAATTTGAGGAGGCTGACGAATATGTTTCAATATTTGAAGCAACAGCATTTGAGGAAGAAGAGGACAATATTATTCGCCAGTCAGCCAAGAGCTTTAAATTAATACAAAAAAGGATTGAATATAGCAAAAACTGGTGGGAAAGTCTCCATTTTTTTTATTTAAAAAACAATTGCGTAAAAATTAATTTTATTATATTTGGAAAAAATCCAAGCTTGTAAACTTTGGAGGTAACCGGCAATTTTTTTTTTCGTGAAACTTGGCGGATAACTGCGTAGCGGTGTATTTAAATACAATAGCGCGGTTGATCGTGCAATCTATTTGACGGCAAACATGAAAACACTAGAATACGGCATGATATATACAGGGGGTGTCATATTATTAATATGGACACCATTTAGAGAGATACATGTATAATTCACTTTAAAGGACAAAACTGCACTTTGGTCAACAATAGCAAAACATCCCTTAATATGAGACCCCTCTGTGGGAAATAATCCCCAGTAGGTTAATGTGATTTTGTACAACTACATTGTACTGAGTCAGTTAACTCTCAGGGGGAAGTAGTTTTTAGGAACCCGTTGAGGGAAAATGCGTGTTTATATACACACACTTGAAAAATTCACAATAATTCGCAATAATTGAAAAAACCTGATAAAGCCAAGTTCTAGAGCTCTTGAAACTTCGTCGATCTGACTATTCATAAATTGATGTGGGCCACCAGGGCCCCCTAGAGAGCTGTTTGAAATCTCCAACCTACGCAAAAAAAAATCGAATTTTCTCGAAAAGTTGAGGGGGTCAGCAATACCCGTTTTGCCCTACGGGGCCTCCATATGCCTTAAATCGACGAAAAAACAAGTTGCGTGTATATATACGCACTTAACCCTGGGAGTTAAAATCAGAAATAAAAAAAAACATTTTGTGTTATCGTTATCTTTAATTGTTTTGTGGTATTTTTTAGAAGATAACGGAGCAGACTATGTATTTCAAACAATAAAAGTAAAGGTAAAAAGCTCAGAATGAGTCCGAGGAATCGGTGCCGTAGCGGATTGGACAGATAACGGGCCCGGTGCGCCTTGGATGCTTCGAAGAGGGCTGGTAAACTATCACCATACCAAAGAGATCCAGGAAGTCATTTTGCGAAATATCGAGTACGAGTTAAAACAGGAAAAAGTTCAAAGTTCGCCAGTTCGAATGATGCCCACATTTGTCGAAAATCACTCCCCAATTGAACAGCATTTTGATAGGTGGCCAGCTTTCACTTTTACCGAAAAAACCGAATGGTCAAGTTCAATCGCAATTGCAGCCGGTATTTCCGTCAAGAAAGAAGGTGAAATTCCCGGTGGATGGGGAAAATTTTCAACGACATTCAGCTGGGGTCTGAACACAATTATTAGCTTGAGTACACCACCTCAAAAGGATTTTTTTTTGTTTTTTTCCGGCCTTCTATTTTTTTTACATTCGTATTACAGTCCTCGTCCCCGAAATGGGTGTTTTTTTTTTGATTTTTCCAATGACCCCGAAACGAATGTTTTTTTCAGATTATTATGACAGAAATTATGCCGAAAAACCGACAAAGTAAACGTCTATGACAAATTTTTTTTAACATGAGCAAATTAAAAAAATAAATGTGTCATGGTTATTTTACTTCGGACGAAGACTGTACTTTAAGTAATATCGAAAGTCATTTTAAACACTTAAATAGCAAAAATAATAAAGATTTTTAACGTTGAAAATCACTGATGTCCCCGAAACGGGTGGTCCCGGGAACGGGTGGTACCCGAAACGCCCAACTCTCCAATTTTCCCAACGCCTAACGCAAGCGTTGGCCAACGCTCAAATTTTCCCTAACACAAGCGTTGGCTAAGGCGAGAATTTTTCTGGACGCCCAACGTAAGCGTTGGCCAACGCTCAGATTTTTCCTAACACGTTGAGAAGAAAAATAGCCCCAACGCCCAACACTTTGAACACTGGTGAGCACGAGTTACTTACATGTTACCTAGAATGAGTTGTTGAGAACTAAATTGAGTGGGCAGCAACCAGGTAGAGTTAAAATCGGTAGACAAAAATTAGTTGTGAACTTCAAACATTTCAAACATGTTCGTGGGTTACAAATATTGTTCATAACCTTCAGCAGCCTTTGTTCCATATTGTAAATTTCTGAGTGCGGAGACGCTTCATTTATCCCGAAATAAAATTTCTGATAATTCTTTTTCATTGTACCGCGATGATAATTGCGAAATAATTTTAGTTTATACTGTCTGGCTTCGGTGGTCTCGACCATTATTCCGAAAATAAGTAAGATAAGTTTCATTTTGTTGTCGGAGACTTCGATTTCTTCCAATATAAAGGGTCGTATTGGAATTTGACGTCATTTTTTCTACACTTTACAAACGTTCACAAAAAAGGTATAGGCCAGTATGCTCAAAATCTCCATAATGTCATATCATTTAGGCACTTATATGTCAAACAATACATTTCATGTCTATGTCTACGTCAAATAACATAACCTAGGTTTTGTACCAATGTGAACCTAAGTTGTGAAGGTACCGTATGTACGACCTAAGCCATTTCAGGCTGAAATTTTCAGCACAAACTACACCATCTAACTAGTTATTTAAGCAACCATTTTACGGAGACGTTATATTGAAATTTTTGCGTTTTTTTTTTTGGAAAAAGTTGGCAAATAGGTCATCTTGCGAGCTCAATTCACAAAGTTCGACTTCTCCAAAATTCAAGTGTGGTAGCTTCGTAAATCAAAATTAGCCTCTTTATTTATTTGGTCAAATCGAACCAAAATTTTTCGAAAAAATGACAGTCATCTTAATTTTCTGGGGGAAGGAGTTTTCGGGAACCCGTAGGGGGAAATGTGTGTATATAAACACGCACTCAAAAAATTCACAATAATTCGCAATAATTCAAAAAAACTGGTAAAGCCGAGTTGTAGAGCTCGTCAAACTACGTCGATCTGAGTATTCAGAAATTGATTTGGGCCACAAGGGCCCCATAGAGAGTTGTTTGAAATCTCCAATTTACGCAAAACACCGTTAATCGAATTTTCTCGAAAAGTTGAAGGGCGTCAGCATTACCCGTTTTACCCTACGCGGCCTCCATTTTCCTTAACCCCCAAGCACGATTATTTAGCATATCCCTGAGCACGGGCCGGACGTTTGGGGCCGGACTCCTTTAGTCGTCTCTGATCGTTCGTGCTTTCTCAATGTTAGCAAATCGATGGTCCTGAATCCAATAGGCATACTTTTGAAAGCTCCCCGACCACCCTTGGACACTTTTTGGTCGATTATACCACAAAAACCCAAGTTTTCAAACGGTTAACCGGGCAACGTACGGGGTTCATTTTTTTGCAGGCCCATGCGCCGTTGACAACTTAACAGTTTTGGAAAAACATGACAGAAAAAATAATGCACGTGAAAACTATTTATTTCAAATAACCTTTTTTGAGGTTTCCTAGGTCTAATCAATGACTAATTACTATTGATTACGGAAATATTTTTTATTTTTGTTCTTGCTCTTCGACATTGTAATCGGTTATTCTATGTTGGTTTTCACTGTTACTTCATTTAGTAAAGCTGAACCTCTCAAAATTTGCGTTTTTGACCCGGGTCCGGACAAACGTCCGGGGGTCGTGCTTTGGGGTTAAATCGACGAAAAAACAAGTTGCGTGTCTATATACACGCACTTACCCCTGGGAGTTAAGTCCGTAAAACACACTGTAGCTCCAACGCATCGGAGTTACGATAACTGGTTAGGGGGTTATGTTATAATGTATAAGATTAATCGGTTGGATTTTTTACTTGATCCCGAGACCTTACAAACAGTATCAGACGGTCTGATTCAGACCCTAAACAAAGTCTCGATGTCACGACAACATCAAAATGGGGCAGCGCAGAAGAAAATACGATAAATGACAGCATCCATGCAAAAATAAAGGTACCGCCTAAGACAAAGATGTACATGTATGTCACCGCCAAAAAACATGACATCATTATACCATATACCGCCACACTGGTCAGAAAATTTCAAGGCGGCGGAGAGGAACACCTTCAAACAACCGGAACTTTCCGCGGAGTCTCGGTCAGCGAAATTGGCATCAATTATGGACAAGCAATTGATTTTGACGGTAAAATTCATCTGATTAAAATTTTGAAATTTTTTTGAAGTTTAGTTTTCTAGACATACCGCTTACGCCCTGCGCCATAATCCGGTCAGAATTTATTCTAAAAGTATTGACCCGATAATGGCGCAGGGGGTGTTCACTAAATAAATCACTACACAAATTAATTTTTACAACAAAACTTTTTATATCAGCCGAATGCCCTGCAACTCATCCATATGCTTTCAAAAATGGTGATTATTGCTGCCAATCCGACAGAGAAAATTATAACTGCGGCGCATCGAAACTGTCATTGGAATCTCAATGCTGCTGGAAAAATGAATTTTATACTTGTCGAAAACCACCGTGCAAAGGTTAAGTTCTTCGAGTGTTGTTTATTAATTATTAGTAAAAAATATTGAACCGGTTGTTTGTAATCGCGTTTTAACCGCGCGGCTACCAATTTCTAACCACATTAAGTGGCCACGCGTGGACGGGGTGCGTGACGAGGCACCGTGCGTCTTTCGAAAAACATGGTCGAGTTAAGTCAGAGCTGTAGCGGTACCGGTTAAATTTCCTCTTTTACTTTAGATAATGGAAAGAAACCCGCTCGCACCGTATGTCACGGTAACGAAATGGTATTTTTTGAGGATACAAACAATGAGCATTTGGGTAATTCTCAGTCTCCAATTCAAGGAAAAGTGACGTCTACTGTTGAAGAATGCGCTCGGATGTGTTTTGATAACGATGATTGTGGCTCATTCACCTGGCGGCCAGATCAAGGCAAGCGATGTTATATGAAAAAAGGTTGGACCAAAACTCTGACTGGGGCCACCCACCAAGGCCCATGGTCTGGTCACAGATGTTCCATTTCTTCCGATAAAACCCCTAACTGGGAACCAAATGGACTTTATGAACGTAAGTTAAAGTTAATTTTCCACCAAATTAGAGGACGCGTTAAGAAATTTAAAAACACTAAAAAAATTAAAAATTTAATAAAAAAATAAGATTTAAATTGATTATTAAACAAAATTAGAGCTTTTAACATAGAATTTTTCATGAATTTCTGATTATTTTTAGTTTATAGATTCAATAAGTTAATTTAATTAAAAATATTTTAATTAATATTTAAAATAATTTAATTAATAAATATTTAAATTAATATTTAAATTAATTTAGTTAAACATATTTTTATTGATATTTAAATTATTAAATACACAGGGTGCGCAGTTATCTTGCGAGCAGTTATCTTGCGAAAATTGCCGCTCGTACGCTTATCTAGCGACTTTCCAGAAAACTTTTTTTCGGGATTTCCNATTTTATCCGGCCGCTTTTTTCAATAAAAAAAAAATTGGCTAACCTGCCCAAGCACAGCGGGTTAATCCGGCTAAAAGTGGTTTTATCTGGCCACTGTGAGATATGGGTTGAACTTCATCATACAACCTAAAGATTTATCTTGTAACCTGACTTGTTCGATTTTTCTCTCCAAGATCTAATATTAAAACCTATTTATAAGGTATTGTTAGTTCAATTTACTTAGGCTAAACAATGGGTAATATTATCGGACCTAAAAATTTTCTGCTCGGGAGTTCATCAGGCCGGTCTCTCATTGGATAATAACACTTTCGTATTTCGCAATACCCCGCTCGTGCTCTTATCTCGCGAAAAGTTCTAGAAAAATACGACCGTGCTGTTATCTTGCGAAATCATGCATTTTTTGGAGTTTTTCAGCGTTTCCGCCTACGCATTGAGCAGTTATCTTGCGAAAAACCGCTTATCTTGCGACTTTTCAAGAACCAAGTTCGCAAGATAACTGCGCACCCTGTGTAATTAAACTAATGTAATTAAAAATATTTTAATTAATATTTAAATTAATTAAACCTTTTTAATTTTTGGTAGAAGCTTTTATTAATTTAGCTGAGGCGTTTTAAAGTGAAAAGCTCAAAGTGATCACTAGTGAAAACTCAAATATCTAACAAACACCGTGTATTTGAAATAAACCTTAAACAAAAGTTTGAACTTGAAGTAGAATTAATTAACCTAAAAAACAACTTAAGTTAAAAATCTCTTAAAGGTAAAAATGTGGACGACGAAAGCTGTGAAAATAAAAACCAAGAAATTGTCCTTCCAAGTGATGCGCGGTATATTGGAACACAGAATATCTCAAAAAGTGGTAAACCTTGTATGAAATGGAAAGATGTAAATAGTGCCATTGGGAATCCCCATAGTGTTTCCTATATAAAAAGTGAACACAACTTTTGCCGCAACGACGGCGACAGTACTCCATTTTGTTATACGGCACTCAGCGCGGCCAGTCGTGAAAATTGCAATTGCAAGAATGAACTACCTGAAGAACTTGAACTTATTTATAAGGGCTGGGTTCTGACGTTATAATTTCATTTAATTATATTTGAATAGCTTTATTTTACTTTATATTTAAATCTACAGGGTGAGGTAATATAAATGCTAAGCCGTTTTTTGGTGACTTATAATCGCTATAAAAATGGGATCGAAAATAAGTCATGCGGAATCTCTGTTTTTCGGAGAAAAAGTTGAAAAAAAACAAAAGTTTTTAAAGAAAACGTTTGTTGGGAAAATTGATATTTAACAACTAGACTCAGGTTGGTAGGAGATTTAGATATTTTCTCCGAAAAACGTTTTCTTTCATGTTATCGAAAAACGTTTTCTTGTTTTTTTTCTCCGTAAAAACGTTTTCTCCTAAAGACCGCGTTGCCATATTATGCTACCCTGTTATAAGAAGGTATACTATGAGTATTTTTTTATATAAAGTGCGTGTAAGTTCAAAGCGAACCAAACCTACGTAAATAAATAAAAATGAATGACTGGAGGCAATCTGGTTATTATTATTTTGATATAAAAGATGCATAAATGCTCTTTGAGGTGTTTTTGGTTGTTTTTCATTCATTTTTTTATTTACGTAGGTTCGCGTCGCTTTGACCTTACACGCGCTTTATATTTTTGAGGTACTTACAGAAATAGAGATACAACCCAAATACCAGACTATTGGTTCTCATGAGCAAATCTGGAACGATGATGGCATGGGAGGTGAATGGGAAGGTTCGTTTTGGCGTCCCCGAAATTATCAAAACGGTTATTGTCAGGTAGGCTCAATCGGCACGGCTTACCCCGGCAGTTTACATTACAGCCCACCACAACATAGACACGTACTCGTCTATGCAGTTAAGGATGGTGCAACAGCACATCCTGTTGACTTTACGCAGATTTGGACAGATGAGGGCAGTGGTGTTGATATGGGACATGTAGCAATTTGGCAGATGCAACCGCCCAGTGGGTTTGGTTTCAATTGTTTACACCACACCATACGTTAACGCAACGGATTTGCCCCCCGAAAAAGCGTTGCGTTAACGTATGGTCCGTTGCGTTAACGTTTGGCGGTGTTGCGTTAACGTATGGTTACCTAAAACCAACACCACTCCATACTCAATTTGTAGTACTAGAATCAAATGGGACTTAACTAAAACGGCTAGAAAAAATTTTTATTTTTATTTTCGCTCCATATAGCGTGGTATAGGACTCGGACGAACTGGTTTTCGGGTTGATTTTGTAAACAAAGCGACTGACGCGTCCATAGGTGTGAATAACTAGTTATAAGAACGTGTAAAAAGCAAAAATCTAGAAAAAATAACAATAAAAGGGGGGGTGGGATTATGAAACTCGCGAAACCAAACTGAAAGATACAAATGTCTCGGCGATGTAGCCACACGATGTCCGGATGCACCAAACTGTGAGAAACCGGAAAAAGAAACCTATTGCTGTATCCGTGAAGATCTTGTCGTTAGAGGTGATATGTCGTTTACTTATAATGATGAGGAAGACTTCATTGGATCTCAGATTGCCAACGGTCCACGTCACAGTGTCGAATTTTGGACGACAAAAAGGGCCGAGGGTGACCCATATGGAGTTAACTCGTGTACTTTTGTGAGCAAAGGGTACGGCCGAGGTAAACCGAATCGAGAAGTCTGGATGCTGAAAGGTGACGGCGTTATTGTCAGCAAAGATCACTTCCTTCCGCTATACAGGAGGATTCATAAATTTATTACATTTGCAAATATGAAAATTTCATTTTCCCATTTCTTTAACGTTCCTTAACACTGTTAAGTTAACAGTCATGCGCATCTGGGGTAGCTAGCTACCCAATTTGCTCTAGCCCGCCAAACAGTGAATGGATTTTTTTTGATTATTATTTTATTTTGAAACCCTGTTCCCCTTCTCTTACTGGAATGATTTTCGACCTTAACCCTCGTCATCCACGGACCCAAACGTAAAAACAATTTTCTAAAAAAATATTTTTCTCCCATATAAAAACGTCATATTTTTTTCTGATTTCAAATCCGTTGTCCGTTTTTCATTATCACAAGCCGTTCTCTTTTTATTTAGAAATAAAATGAAAATGGGTAGCTAGCTACCCAATATGTACATGACTGTTAAAGTTTGTTTTAAAACAAGAGAAGGAATTGGGTCTACCTCATAATATCGTGCACAACTAGGCAGTCTCGTACAAGTTCCTGAAAAAGTGCACGATTTGGCAGTCGTGCAAAATTGGAAGGTCGGGACTCTAAATGGTATTTAAGTATAATTTCGAATCCTGGCGTTCAGAGATGTAGACATTGAACTTGACTTGAAAGAAGTACAAGATCTCGATTTTGTTTGGAATGATGCCGGTTCTGGATCTCGAAATAAATTCTCTTGGTGGCGACCAACCACTAAGAAAGGTAACCATTCCTTATCTAATAATAACTTTCGGAGATTAACTCCGAAAGGTCCCAATTACCCTATAGTCCGTACGGTTTCATTAGTCCGAATTTGGACTAAAGGCCCTTGTGACCATCTTAAATTTTAGCAAATTAAATAACGTTTTATGTTTTATATTTTCCACTACCATTTTCGGTTCATTTAGGGCGTCCAAATTTGAACTTATGCACCTTTGAAGTTAACGCCTTATTTGCATTTCCCCTAACCACTTAGTCGAAATCGGCACACGAGCTATATTACTAGGGGGTATTCCTATTTTTTTTGGGCAAAAAAGTGTTTAGTATGTTTCTTATAAGATGACTTCTATATGTAATCGACCACGGCGCATCAGGGTTTTTTACTTAGGGAAGCCAAAAACCTACCGGTCAGGAGAAAATGACCAAAAAGCACTAGAATTTGAGTTTTTTGTCCCTGGTAGCATATGTCAAAGCTCCTCAACGGAGATTTTCTGATAGTGAAAAGAGCTTGATTAGGCGGTCAATCTGATGTATTTTTCGGACGAAACGCACAAGTAGTTCCAAACCGTCTGGTGAATTGCGGTTATTTTTAAAAGTTAGCGAACTACGCCGATGTGGTGTTCATTCGAACCGCAAGAGTTCATTTAGTCTATTTCCGATAGTTTGTTCCCAACACACCTTGAAAATTAACCGATGTGTTCAGGTCATTTCAGAGTAGCGGATGTAGGTGTCCAAGGACATGGTAAACCAACTGTTGGATATATTCTGAAGCCAAGAGTAGACAATTCGATATCTAAAGTATTCAAACCGCCAGAATCGTACTCGAAAATTTGGGACGATGGCGGAAATGGCGCAGACCATTCTCTCACCATTTGGAAATTATTTTGTCCCGGTGGATATGTTGCACTTGGTGTTGTTGGAACATCAGGAGCCCATCCGGTTGCCGGTGACATTTGGTGTATTCATAATAAATACGCTATTCACAGGCATGGTTAAACACGAGCAGATTTTGTCAGATTTTGTCCTTCCAAGTTGCTAGTGCAATGTATTGCTGTAATTTTTCATTGAAGTCATCGTGGTCTTTTGGAAAATACAAGACAACGTTTTCCGACAAATTGCAAACAAACGTTTTTCGGAGACAATAAAAAAAACGAAAAACGTTTTCTTGGGAAAAAAATTTATCCGTTGGTTAATAGACTAAACGTTGGTTATACACTAAACGCGTTCTCAAATTTGTCATTTCAAAGTAGGTCATTTAAATTAGCTTAAAACTTGGAAAGTTTAAAGCGCTTAATTTTATGTGTCAGGGCGCATTAAATGCGAAGCGGGGTTACAAAGGATGCGATTACCCTATTGGGGTTCAGGATGGGCCTACGAAGCGGGTCTAAATAGGATGCGATTACCCTATTAGGGTACAGGATGGGCCCACGAAGCGGGGCTACATAGGACGCCATTACCCTATTTGGCGACAAGATGGGCCCGCAAAGCGGGGCTACATACAGGATTTCTAGTTATAAAGTCAAGAAAAAAAAACCCACTTGACTTAAATGCACATTGACAAACACTTGACCTTGTAACCATCTGAAAATTTTTCTCACAATAATACCTTAGTGTTAGGCAACATTACAAATACCATTTTTTATCGAAAATTTTGCGATTTGCCCACTTCTTTCATATTTACCAAAACTACATGTATGCAAAAATAACTGGTTGCTGTGTTTTTAACCTACAACTAGTAAAAATAATAATTGGGCTCGAATTTGGCAAGATGATGAAGCCGACCAAGAAGTGGCTATTTTTGAAGCTCGGTCACTTAATAGAGAAGACGATAATACTGAGCGGCAGTCGGTTAGAGGGATTGGAGCCATCACCGACTACAATGGCATGCCAAAACCGGCGTGGATGTTGCGAAAGGCCCTCGTCAAATATCACGAAGAAAAACAAGTAGCCGAAATTATTCTCGAAGATATTGTTTATAATTTGGAGCGAGAAAAACGGTCGAGTAAACCGGTTGAGATGTTGCCAGTTTTCATGGAAAATCACTCGCCAATAATGCAAGAGATGGAAAGGCGCACTACCTACGCATTCACCGAAATGACAAACTGGAAAGTCGGCGGCGGCATATCGACCGGTGTGGCTATAAAGGTCCGTATTTTTCAACAAACTTATTTCGAAAAAGACAATTGTTTGATAGTTTGTACGATGAAACTGTTTTGGTAATTTGTACCAAATTTTTAAATTTTATGCTAAAAAGCAGACTGAAAATAAATCTACGCAGGGTGCGCAGTTAACCGTCACCAAATGAAAAAAAAATGGAAATTTAGCTTCAAATTGCGCACTAGTGGATTGTTAAAGGAGCTTTTCAAAATGTCAGATTTGGACGAAATATCTGGAAAATAAAGATAAAAAATACACCAGGTGCGCCGTTATGATACAAAACCAAATCAAAAAAGTGTAACATCACGGCGTAGTGCGTAGGCGATTTCCCTGGAAAACGCCAAAAAAAAAATTAAAAAATTGTAACATAAACGGACGAACGGGGAAAATATTGCGCAATACGTGTTTTTTTTCTTTGTACAAATTGTAACATAACGGAAAATAGTGATTACGTAACTCAAAAGTATTACGAAATAACGCACGTTTTTTTGTACAAATTGTAACATAACGTCTCGACGTAGTGCGTAAGCAAAAGCGCCAGAATTTTTTTGCTAAAAAATTGTAACATAACGGGACGAACGGGAAAATTTGTAACATAACGGGGTGAAAGATAACGGTGCACCTGATGTATCTTCAATTCATGATTTTTCTGTATGTAAGGTTTAAGTGATCAACAGTTTCGTATTATTAGGAGCTTAACGTTAAATGAATGATAACTTATGATGTTATGTATACGTTAGTGTAACAAATGAAAATAGTTCAGCGGAAAAGTGCCTCTGCTTGCTTCGGTCACCACGACATTCAGTGTTACTGCCACATTTTCATTCAATCAAGGGGAGACCGAAACCAAGACTGTTTCGGACAGTCTCCAGCCATGGGTTAAAGTGCCACCAAAAACGAAGATAGCCGCCTACGCTTCAGCCAAGCAATATGAGTCCAACATCCCTTATGAGGCCACAATTGTGAAGAAGTTCGTCGATGGAACGATTACAAGGGAACGAGTCCAAGGCTCATATCAAGGTGTCCAAGTAGCCGAAATACATGTTTCGTACTCTGACGCCCTTCCACTTGATGGCGCAGCTATTAACGGTTTGTTTTATTTTATCGGGAATATTTCAGTGAAAAGCACCTCCATATTTAGAAAAATGTTTATAAACCGCGCACCGCTAACGTGACTTTGAGTTATCTTTTCAAATTAGACAGGGTGCCATAGGGTTAATTAACCGGGTTAACCGAAAACAAAAGCTGGTTTGCCACAAAAGTTGATCTGTTGACAGTTTGCCGATTATCAGCTCAGCCTATGAAATAACTTTGATAATAGTTTGTAGAATTGTGAAATAGCGAAAACTTGTTAATAATAACAGTACAGTCTTAATTTTCAACGATTTGGAAAATCATTTTTTAATACTTTATTCCTTAACTCCCAGGGGGAAGTGCGTGTATATAGACACACAACTTGTTTTTTCGTCAATTTAAAGCATATGGATGCCCCATAGCCTATGGGCCCCTATGGGCCATAGGGCAAAACGGGTATTGCTGACCCCACTCAACTTTTCGCAAAAATTCGATTGACGGTATTTTTTGCGTAGGTTGGCGATTTCAAACAGCACTCTAGGAGGCCGTGGTGGCCCAAATCAGTTTCTAAATAGTCAGATCGACGAAGTTTGACTAGCTCTACAATTTCGCTGTACCAGTTTTTTTTTGAATTATTATGATTTTTTTAAGTGCGTGTTTATATACACACATTTCCCCCTACGGGTTCTCAAAAACTCCTTCACCTTGAGAGTTAATTGTCAACGATTTCAAAATAATTTTTAATTCTTTATTCCTTCAAGATACGCGGAAATAAAACCCCTTTATTAGGCTACATTTTCGTTATAGAGTTAGTTTCCAAAACTATAAATCATATAATGGCTCATTTGATGTATTTTCTTCAATTTTTTTTTTCAGAGTGTTTGGCTGGAAGCATTGCTATATTCAGAGGTGTGACTATGTTTGGCAGCGATATTTCAAATCCTTACGGGCCCACATTATTGACATTGGACGCGTGTTCGGAGCTGTGCGTTCAAACCGAAGAGTGCGTCACATTTACGTACAACCCGGCTGACAATAAATGCTGGATGAAAACCGATATCCCGACCGAAGGGGCGGCCTTTAGTACAAAACAAAATCAACACATAAGTGGTCATAAATGTGAATATACAGTAGCTGCGCTTCCACTTAGCTCAGCGACATCACTTTTTACGCCACTTACGGCGCCAAGCGCTGCAGAGGAACCAGGTTAGTATTATTCTGACAGTGATAAAAAGTTAACCAACACGTAAATTAAGAATATTCAAATTGTTTAGTTAACTTCCAAACTCGTCGATATTTGTTAACTCCGAAGGGTACTAAGTGGCATATAATCCGTAGCGGGCAAACGTGCAAATTTGCACGAAACGCCCTTCCGGTCACCCTATGCAGTTATCAGGCGGTTTTATAGTCTCGAAACCTACCTGATAACACCGCACCCACCGGGTACCCGGTGTATTATATTTTAATTTTGTATTTTATTTTGTATTATTATTTTCGTCACATTTGACTAGACCCGTGTATCAGCGATTTTCGGTCAAGCTCGGTTTACTAGCATTTTCGATCAATTTAGTGTTTTTAAGCAAATTTGTACATTTGTCCCCCTGGGTGTTAAAATCTATGTTTTGTAGCACACGAAATATGTTGCTATGGTAACTTACAATCATAATGTATGGTGAATGTGGTTTATAAGAGTACTTTAGAAATCATCATCAACGATGGTGACTGTCAAAATGAAGGAGGCAAAATTTGGCTTGAGAAATACGCGGCTTATTTGGGCAGTCAGTCAGTCACCACTGACGGAACTGAATGTATGGTGTGGGAAGATGTACAAGTCAAGGGAAAACCAAATCCCTATTTTCCACTCGAGGCTCACAATCACTGTCGGGATACAAAATACTTCCGGACACCTTGGTGCTACACCTCATTGGACGGCTCGACCAGAGGGGACTGTAGTTGTAAAAATACAAATCCTGAAGATCTTCACATTCTCTACAAGGTTGTCAACTCACATGAGAAAGTCTGGGAAGATATCGGGACTGGCGCTGATCAGGAAAAAGGCCACACATAGTTTTGATAACCGGGGTGCCTGTTTAAATTTCTGAGCAAAAACAATATTTACATAAAATATTAGAGCATACACATATAAAAGGGAAACATTGAAAGCAGAGTGGGTGGGCGATGAAACATTAGGTGGTAAGGGCATGGCTCGGCAAAGCCGGTTTATATTTTGGTTAAGCTTATAAAATATAATCCATTTAAAAAAATTGGCTTAGCTTGGCCTAGGTAAGTCAAAATAAAATTGCCTTAGCTTAGGTAAGCCGAAATAAAAGTTGGCTTAGCTTAGCTTAGGTAAACCAATTTTCTAACTGGCTTAGCTTATGTAAGCTTGATTTATAAAATATAATTTATATAAACCATAAATATAATTGGCTTAGCTTAGCTCACCTAACATAAACTAAGCTAAGCCAAGGTAAGCTTAAGAGCCAAGGTAAGCTGTATGACTTTTAATATGCTGCGTGCCAAGGCCTGGGTAAGGGGTCGGTTCGCGGTAGTCACTACCGCCAAAAAATATATCTAGTCACTACCGACACAACCAACCGACCCGCACCATGGTAAAATTGTTAAAAAGGGTCAGTTCGCGGTACTAATACCGCGAAACAAAATTTGGTTCACTACCTCGAACTGACTCATAGTAAAGTGGTTGGCGGTACTATCGCGAACCGGCCCGCTTCGCATTACGTGGTTACTACCAAAAACTTTAAAATGAGTTATCCCTTAATTCCTCTATTCAAAAACTTTCGGGTAAATTTTCTATATTTTTCTCGAAGATCTCTATCAAGTTATTCGGAGCTTTGCGTTAGAGAAATGGGCGGGGAAAATCGACCATTCGGGCACCAAATGTTGCATCCGGTGTAACCGCATCTAATAATGAATTCGGTCTCCAATTAACTAAATAAAAAAATGAGCCGTTTAGTTATTTTTTGTGTGAACTTAAACAGGATGGTTCATTCTGGGATCCGCACAATTATGATGACTCATACTGTCAGCTCGGAAACATTGGAACCGCCTATCCCCTCAGCAAAGATTACGGACCACCACAACATTACCACGTTATGGTTCACGGTTTAGTTGACGGTGCGGTTGTTCATCCGACTGATTTTGAGGCTATTTGGACCGATG
Organism: Oikopleura albicans; assembly: GCA_004367875.1. Taxonomy (NCBI): domain Eukaryota; kingdom Metazoa; phylum Chordata; class Appendicularia; order Copelata; family Oikopleuridae; genus Oikopleura; species Oikopleura albicans. Next base: position 259,338 of record SCLG01000070.1, read on the forward strand.
CTGGAAGCGGCGCTGATATTGGGCACGTTGCCGTGTGGAAAATGATCGCGCCTAACGGGTATAAATGCCTCGGAGATATTGCGACGAAATGTGACGATCCGCCAAACTGCCCTAAACCGCCCAAGACCAAATACTGTTGCGTTAAGGACCGTGGTTGGGAAAAACCGTTATTTAGATCGAAAAACAGGTGGAAAGGTTTTAATCCATCTTAATCCGCCCAAATTTTTTTTCAATGTACGCGAAACGGATTTTCAACGTGATATTTTGTCGCGTTTTTTGGTTCGCTTAACAGTCATGCGCATCGAGTTTACTATAACAGTCATGCGCATCTGGGGTAGCTAGCTACCCAATTTGCTCTAGCGCGGCAAATATTGAACGGATTTTATCTGATTATTATTCTATTTTGAAGCCCTGTTCTTCTTCTCCTACTGGGGTGGTTTTCAACCTTAAGCCTCGTCCTCCACAGACCCAAACGTGAAAACAATTTTCTAAAAAAATATTTTTATCCCATATAAAAACTTAAAAAAGTTTTTTGATTTTAAAATCCGTTGTCCGTTTTTCATTATCACAAGCCGTTCTCTTTTTATTTAGAAATAAAAGGAAAATGGGTAGCTAGCTACCCAATATGCGCATGACTGTTAATGCATTTACCACAAATTTTCGTTAAGTAAATAATTAAATAATAAAATAGGGGATTTATCTCAACCCTCATAAGGACGATTATGTTATTGAAGGAACAATGACAAAAACGTATAACGATGCGCCAGCTAGCGTTTTTTCCGGCGTCAACAAAGCCAGTGCAGATATTGAGTTTTGGACGATTTATAGGAAAGAATCCGACGCCTATGGAGTCAATGCATGTTTGTTTTACGCAGCGGGAGATCATGCTAAGCCAGCTAGAACGCCATATCTTCTTAAAGACGATAGCGATAAGGCCAGAATTTAAATCTATAAGTGTCAATATCGCAGTGATTTTCGAGGGCGGAAAAAAAATAATGTTACCACTTTTTGGTAACGTTGCTTGACAGCACGTCTGAGGCCTATGTGGCCTGTCATTGGTCCGAAAGGCGATTTCCTTATTTTAAAATATTTTTGTATTACAGTTCTCCCCCTCTTAAGTGCCGCACTTAAGGAAAAATATGCATTTCCGCTAAAAAATTTTTCGCGTTTTAAAATCAGGACGATATAATGCAATTGCTCAAAGAGTTGTTGGTCATAAGATCAAGGTCTGAAAACTCAGCTGACCTCATAAATAATATTTAGTATTTCAAACTCTGGTTCAGGTTAGTAAGGAATTGTTTCCGGACACTCGCCGAGATAAGGAAATCATGCTTGATGTCTATGAAGTAACCGATTTTGACGAAATTTGGACAGATAAGGGATCTAAGGCTAGCTATCCTGTTTCGTGGTGGCGCGCAACAACCAAACCTGGATACTTTAGGTAATGTTTTAATTTTTTAAACCTTTTTAAATGCACTTTCAAGCTATGAAAATGATGTAAAATGAAAATTTTCAGGACCACCAGGGCCCGTTGGAGACACGTTTTACGCAGAAAATAACTCGGGGCCCATCAGGCTACCTCGATATCGGCGAAAAAAAGACTAATTTTTTAATTTTCTCGAATACGCAATTTTTTTTGTCGCTTGTCAACAATTAACCCGTTTTCTTGAATAGGGTTCGTTGCAGCTTTTTTGTAAACGCCAATCTTTACTGCGAGCATTCGGCACAAATAAAACTAAAATTCTAGAGTTTCGGATGTGGCGGTGGCGAGTTATGTTCGGCCAACAGTTGGTTTTATCATCAAGCCCAAGATTGACAATGATTTATCACAAATATTCAAACCTGCTCAAAAGTTCACTAAAATCTGGGATGACGGCGGATCGTATGCACCTGCCGACATTACTATCTGGAAGCTCATTTGTCCGACTGGATATGCCGATATTGGTGTGGTTGGAACAGATGGAACATATCCAGCCTTTGATCTCGTATATTGTATTAAGGATAGCATTTTAAAAAACTTTAAAGGCCGAGTCAATTTAACTGGATATACAATTATGTTTTTCGATTTTTTGCCGGACAGCACCGTGGGATGTCGGATAAGAGCGCATGGCGTAGACTGAATACGGGGAAACCAGAGATGCCAAAGTTGTTCTTGCGTTCTTTTGTTCTATTGCCGTTCTGTTCTCAAGTTCTGCGAGAAAACAGAACTTTGGCATCGCTAGGGAAAACCTTTAAAAAACTTGCCAGATAAGTGCACAGAGTGCCGGATAATTGCGCTGGGCGTTGACGAAAAAGGAAAAACTGGCGTATAACAGCACGGGCGGGCCAACCTGTCGGATAACTTCCCATAAGATTATTTTATTTAAGAAAATCATAATACTTCTTCTATTTAAAACCTTTAAATCGAATAATGATGAAGCAAACTCATTTTTAATACCGAAATTAGTAAACTATCGATTTTTGGGAACATATAGAAAATTCCATTTTGACGAAAATATTTTGAAAATGTGAATTAAGGCCGAATACGTCGTTCTAGCTACTAAACAACATTGGCATGGAATTTGGAGTGATGATTGGATGGCAAACGATGATATCGGAATATTTGAAGCTCGGTCACTCTATGATGAAGAGCCCGATAATATTCCAAAACAAGGAATTCGAGGAACTGGCGCCATTCTCCACGCATCTAATATCCCAAATGCACCATTCATGCTCAGACAGGAACATGTTATCTATCATTCAGAGAAACCCATTCAAAAGCAAGGTATCAAACAAGACCGACCAAATAAACAATTATTTAACAGTGAGTAACTCTACCGTAGTAACTCTCAGCCGACGCCGCGGCATGACCCCTTTTAGCCGACTATAAATAGTCAGTTCACGGAAATAACTCTCACGCAAAAATAATTTAACGACTGACAAATCGTTATTTGCCAGTTGCGACGTCTGAGTCCGTATCTAAATTATTGAAAAAAACTTAACATATTTTACTATTAACCGCTAAGACGACCAATATGCTAAAAAGTCCAAAATGCCCAGAAATTAGTATTTGTCATTAGTAATAAGTTATAAGTTATTATGAGGTCGCTTCATACCCAAGAAACAGATTATTATGGAAAATATCGAATATGATCTTCAGCGGGAGAAAAAACAGAGCAAACCGGCAAACATGATGCCAATCTTTATGGAAAATCATTCTCCGTTGGAGCAAGAAATGCAACGTTGGACCGACTTTACTTTCAAGGAAACAAATTCATGGGCACTTGACATCAAGGTTGAGAAGGGGATTAAAATTGAACTTGAGGGATGGAGTCCGGTCGTTGGAAAAGGCTCAACCTGGACCGCGAAGCGAACCGCGACACACGGTAAAGGAGGCGCCGAAACTAAAACATTCACCGACAGTCTTCATCCTAAAGTCAAAGTACCACCAAGATCAAAAATAGCGGCGTATGTATCAGTAACGTGTTTGAAAGCTCTGAAAATATTCAAATCCTTTTTTATATGTTTGACTTATGTTATAAAGTTATGATAATACAGTTAAAAAAAAAAGAAAATGGAATTTTGTTCCAATTTATACTCTTGAGAGCGGCAAAAAATCTTTTTTTAGTATTAAGGTATAGATAAAACGGTAGGGTTAGACTGCCTAACTCTATTACACCAGTTTGGTGAAAACTCATTTCGAAAAAAACGAGAAAAGTGTAAACGAAAATATAAATAGTTAATTTGGAACCTACCTGCCTTGTCATAGGCTGCCCTGTCACGGGACTGGTTACACGCGCAAACTTAGGTCCGCTTCGCGGGGCTGCCCTGTCATGGGAACCTACCGCAAAATTGTGGTTCTAAAAGTGTATACTACGATTCTAAAAAAGACATTTGTATATTTTTTGACAAAATAAGTACCCGAAGTCTCCATAAAAAACTATTTCTGGAACGCTCTGGAACGCTCTGGAACAGCTTTGATTACGAGTTTTGAACACTTTTAAAGCCACAAAATACACGGCTGATATTCCCTACACGGCAACTATTCGAAAAGTCTACATCGATAATAGCGAGTCTGTGGATCAAGTCAAGGGAAATTATCGAGGTGTTAAGGTCGACGAAATCCGGGCAATATATACCGAACCAATCTTTTTCGATGCGCCATGTGAAGGAGGTATGGAATTGAATCTCGCTGGAGAATGTTACGTTAACGAGTGTGCCTCTAATCCGTGTCATGGAGAATCCAAATGTGTAGACCTCTTAGATCATTATGAATGCGTTTGTGACGAAAATCAAACCTACGATGGTCGCCAGTGTAAAGACGCAACCGGTACGTTAAACCAATCTTAAAAGGATATTGTATTAATATTTGTTTCTGGTTTTTATTAACTCCCAGGGAGAAGTGCGTGTATATAGACACACAACTTGTTTTTTCGTCGATTTAAGGCATATGGAGGCCCCGTAGGGCAAAACGGGTATTGCTCACCCCCTCAACTTTTCGCGAAAATTCGATTTACGGTATTTTTGTGTAGGTTGGAGATTTCAAAAAGATCTCTAGAGGGCCCTGGTAGCCCAAATCAATTTCTGAATAGTCAGATCAACGTAGTTTGACGAGCTCTACAACTTTACCATTTTTTTTAATTATTGTGTTTTTTAAGTGTGTATATATAAACACGGATTTCCCCCTACGGGTTCCCAAAAACTTCTTCCCCCTGAGAGTTAAAATATAAAATATATCAGCCCCACAAAAAACAAGAAATTTGAGTCATATCATCTGACTGCCACAGACCGTAGGACTTTTTGATTTCGATTCGAAACTTTCGATATAATTGATGCATTGTTATAAAATTCTTCAGGTAAAATGGATGGCAATGTCTTACCACCAGAGGTCGCTATAATATACAAAGAAGTTGTTGCTCAAGAGCGCATCTGGCATGATGATGGAACCGGTAGTTGGTGGGATGGTTCCTTTTGGGCACCTCGAAACTTTCAGCGAGATTATTGCTCGATTGGAACGGTTGGCACAGCCTATCCAGAGAGTAAAGATTATGCTCCTCCAAATGCCAAACACATTTTGGTATATGGTGTTAAGGCAGGCGCAGTTGCCAATCCGACAGTAGGGTTCAATATTGTTATTTTACTACTTTAACTCATCCAAGTTTGTTGAACATTTTTGGCACAGTGCAATTTTTCTTTTTAAGATAACTTTCGTTAAAAAACGGTAAAGTGTCATTTTTTAATATAATATACACAAGATGCGCCGTTATGTTTCACCCAGTTATTTTAAGCAAAAAAAATTCTGGCGTTTTTGCCTACGCACTACGCCGTTATGTTACAATTTTCCGTTATGTTACACTTTTTTTGATTTGGTTTTTTAACATAACGGCGCACCTGGTGTATATTAATAATACTGATCAAAGATGTTAAAAACGCTTAAAGAACTAAAATTTTCGAAAGTTTCTGAATTCAATTATCAACATGCTTGTCTGAATTATCGATATTTTCTTAAAAGGTACAAGGTGTAAATGGAATAACGTGGAAAAGGTATCAAATTTTTCGTTAACCCTTAGTCGTTGCCTGTTCCGCTTTAAAGTTAGTACAGTTTTCAAACAAAAAAAATGTTTCGAACCCTGCTTCCAGACATGATTCATATCTGGAATGATTACAAAAGTGGCGCCGACGACCATGTCTCAGTTTGGACTATGAAGCCACCCGCCGGTTACACGTGCCTAGGAGATGTTGCAGTTAAATGTCCAAATCCGCCAAATTGTCCAAAACCTTCCATAAAAGATTTTTGCTGCATCAGGATTGTGGTTTAATGTTAATATCAGTGCTCCCAACGCGTTGGGAACCAAATTTATCTAACGTTCCCAACGCGTTGGTTCGGTGTTAGCCAGCACATCCTCAACGCCCCATGCTTCTAACACTGGTTATGATTTCGTTTTTGGTGGCCGCTTAATCGCGTAAATAGGAACTCATTAGTTAACCCAAGACCGCTAACTGTTACAAAGTATATGTGTCAGTCAACAATAATTTGTGATTTACGAAATACAAGATATCAGGCATTAACCCCCTAGCACGATTGTTTAGCACATCCCTGACCATCCCTGACACATCCCTGAGGGGCCGGACGTTTGTTCAGCCCTTCTTATACTCCTTTCTAATCGTACGTAAAATCTCTCGAAAGCTCCCGACCACCCTTGGACACTTTTTGGTCAAAACCACAAATTCACAAACGGTTAACCGGGCGACGTACCCGGTTCATTTTTTGTAGGCTAGTGCGCGCCGTTGATTTCTTCACAGTCTTGGAAAAATATGAAAGATTTTACCCCCGTGCTTGGGGGTTAACTCAAAATGGAGAGAATTTGCCAAAAAATGGCCTCTAAAATGCTCTTGAGGGCCAAAACGTGTCTCCTTTTTCAACTTTTTTTTTATTTTACCAACGTTATTCGTTCATCAATCTCCAATTTATTTCACCCATGGTTTCAAGACATGTTTCGGCTAACCAGACATTTTGCCTGCCATGCCCAGTATATATTTTTTATGGAATTAAAAAACGATCAGAAAATAAAGATTTAATTTAAACCCAAGACTAGAAATGAATACGTGGTGGAGGGCGATTTAGTATTCAAGTACAGTGATGTTCCCGCGAGCATTTTCAGCGCCGTAAACAAGGCACGATGGGATCTTGAATTTTGGACTATTGTTCGGAAGCATGGTGAATTAGAGGGTCTTGATGCTGGAACGTTTTTTTCGTCAAACGGCCACAAAAAACCGAGTCGCCAGGCATGGCTCTTGAAAGCTGACGGTAAGACAGTAACCAAAGAGTACTTTCCTCCCACTGACCCTAATTTGGATGTTGCTCTATACGAAATGCATGATTTGGATGAAATCTGGAAAAGTGAAGGAGCGTGGTTCAGCATGATCCGTTTCATAAATAGACCATTGTCACATAAGTTATGGCCATGAGTTATACAGGGGGTCTGGTCATAAGGTCTCAGGTTCTGACCGTTATAAGGTCAAATCAGTTTTTTGCACTAAGGCGGCCTTAGTAAGGCCAAGTCATTTTTTCTCCACAGTAATTATGTATTTTTATACTTTTTTGAGTAAAACCCTCCCCCGGGCACAATTTTTTCCTATGTCTTTAACACCTTATTCATTTTTTTCTGAATCAAAGGTTTTGAGACGTTTTTCAGAAACTTTTTTTCAAATGGTTATAACATCAAGTTAGCTTTTTAAAGTGCAGGTCAAGTTAGCTTTTTAAAGTCAATTTTTTTTTTGGTCTTTACCTAATAACCAGACCCATATAGTAAATTTCAAAAAAGAAATCCTTCATATGAATCCACTTCGGTTATCTCTGAAAAATATTATGTGGAATTTTTTCTAATCGGATTACTCTCCTTTTAATATGACGTCTAAAGCACGAAATAGGCTCGGATCAACCGTTTTCATGGTGGCGACCAACAACAAAACCAGGTCACTTTAGGGTCGCAGATGTCGGAATCCAAGGTCACAATCAGCCGCATTTTGGCTTTGTCCTAAAGCCACTGGTCGACAATGCCGACGCCAAGATATTTGTTCCGCCGCAAAATTTCGACAAAATTTGGGACTCTGGCGGATCAGATGCCAAAGCGTTTACGATCTGGAAGGTTAATTGTCCGGGTGGGTATGCGTCTCTAGGAAATGTTGGAACGGATGGATCGGTGCCAACTTATGATATGATTTGGTGCATAAAAGCCAATTATGTCGTACAACGGGACTCAAAAAATATGCATCAAATTTGGTGGGATGATGAAGCTGATTTTCCAGTCAAGGGTTTTCATTCTGCGCTATCCTTTACGTTTAATATAAGCTTACTGGCAATCAGTACTCCAAGTTGAAAATTCATCTCAGAATTTAGTATAGTCCTCGTCCCCGAAACGGGTGGTTTTCTTTGACAAAAAACAACCCGTTTCGGGGACATTAGTGATTTTCAACGTTAAAAATCTTAATTATTTCATATTTTTGATATTTAGTGTTTGAAATGACTTTAAATATCACTTGAAGTACAGTCTTTGTCCCAAGTAAAAAAAGCCCTGACACATTTATATTTTTTGTAGAAAAAAAAAATTGTCATAGACGTGGGCCTTGTCGGTTTTTGGGCATAATAACCTGAAAAAACCACCCGTTTCGGAGACCTCCCGTTTCGGGGTCATTGGAAAATCCAAAAAACCCACCCGTTTCGGGGACGAGTAATGTAGTAGTACAAATGAAAATATATTCTGTCAATTTTACTTTATGTTTTTATTTAATCACGTATAACGTGAAGAGTTTAGGAGGAAAAAAAGTTTAAAAACCATTGATTCAGTCGGAATATATGAAGTCAGGGCATTGGCGGAACCGGCGGACAATATTTTTGGCCAATCAGTTCGCGGTGTTCGTGCCTCACTCAACGGTGTTCCCAACGTTCATCATGTACTTAGAAGAAGTATGATCAATTATCACTCGGAGAAACCGGTGAAAGCGGTTATTCTCGAAAACATTCAATATGACATGAAGAAAGAAAAACGACAAAGTGAGCCAGCTAAAATGTATCCAATTTTCTTGGAAAATCGTTCCTCTTTGATGCAGTCAATGGAGCGTTGGACAACCTCTTCATTCACCGAAAAATCCAGTTACGCAATGAGGCACGGGTACTATAAACTCATTTAGAAAACTTAACCCTTTAAAACATCAACTGGACATTTGTCCAACCGAGCAAGAAAACGCATTTTTTATGATATTTGCTTTTATAAAGTTAAAAGACAGTAAATAGCCCCTTCATAACTAATCATAAAGAAATACGCATATCAAATGTGGCACCGTCTGAATCGGTCTCTTTTCTTTTATGGCGAAGGGTTAATCCGCCGAAATGTCCCCCTTCTGAGCATAATAATAATAATAATAAATTTGTGATTGGCCAGAAATGGAGAAATTTCGGCGGATTACCCTTTCGCCACAAAAGAAAAAAGACCAATTCAGACTGTGCCTCAAATTTAATGCAAACAAATCGCGCATAATTCACATTTTGTCATTCGGGGTCAAAATTTCTCAAAAAATATCATTCTAAGTTTGTTCTTCACAAAATTGTATGTATGTTTGATAGTCTTGCCTAACATTTGTGTAAAAGTTCAGAACAAAATTTGCACTCGAATTCCTATTGCATAAAAGGTATCACTAGTAGTGTTAGCTAGATTTTAAATTCCATGCCAAAACTGACGAATGATGTTTGCGTACTCTTAAATAAGTGTGAAAGTGACGGTTGGGGTGGAAGTTCTAATCAAGGGGAGCACTCCAGCGGTTGGAAGTCACAAGACAACATTCACTGCTTCAGTTGAAACTAGTTACAAAGTCGGAAAAGCAACGGAAAAAACTGTCAAAGATAGCATTCATACGCAGGTTAGAGTGCCGCCGAGATCGAAAATAGCCGCCTACGTTACGGCCACACAGCCAGGCTATCCAAATACAACAAATACATTATGGCTTTCTTAAGGGTGCGAAATTCTTCCAGGTTTAAGGCTTATGTAAATGAGTATCACTCGACTGGTGTTCGGTCTTTTGTGGAACTTTTTATCGACTGGTACGAAACTCGACTGGAAAAAGTGCCAGTCGATAAAAAGTTCAACGCTAGACCGCACACCAGTCGAGTGATACCCTTATAAATACAGTGGATTAAAAAGGAAATTCCCGTTTAAATGGAAACATGCACATTTTTTAAATGACAAATACGTGGCCACGCGTGGTACACTCCCTGTGCACTTATCATGCCAAAAGCCTGATGGTGCACTTATCTTGCCATTTTTTTCCAAAAATATTTTCCATCGCATGCGCCTACGCACCGTGCATTTATCTTGCCATTTTTTCCAAAAATATTTTCCATCACATGCGCCTACGCACTGTGCATTTATCTTGCCATTTGCACTTATCTTGCACATTCGCGGACCCAAAAATTGGCAAGTCACACGCAGACTATACACTGTGTATATAAACGCTATTTTTCAATTAAAATATGCAAAGTTCCATAATTAGATTCAACAAAACAAAAAATTGTTTTCGCCAATAAATCCGTTAACAGAAATCCCATAAATTTACGAAAAATTGACAAAAATTCTTTCTAGCAAATTTTTCTGCTTGGTTGACCGGATAACGATGCAAAGTTTATTTTTATTCGGAAAAATGTTTTTCTTTGATAGACTATTCAACTACTACTGTGAAAAGGTTCAAAATGTTCTATTTGGACAATCTGAATATAGTTCACAGCAGATATTCCGTATACCGCAACGGTATTAAAGCAATATTATGACGGAACAGAAAAACGGGAAGTGACTGAGGGTGTTTACAGAGGCGTGAAAATATCCGAAGTTGGCATCAATTATGGTCCGGCACTACCCTTTGACGGTAAGAGCTATTTCATCATTGTACAACTAAGTTATCGTTTTCTGGAAAATTGAAATTGAATCCATTAAACCCGTCTTGCACATTAAACGACTTTGTGGATATCTTCACCATCCAATTCATTTTTAAGGGAACTATTCACCCATAAGTTACGGGCCATAACCGAAAAGGGTTTATTTGTAATAAATTTTTGGGCTATTTTGTGGCCCAAGTACGTAAAGTTTCTGTTTTCGCTGATTTAGCTGAGAAACCCCTGTACACAAAAAATCAGCGAAATCGAAATCCACCTGGACTTTTTAAATGAAGTCATTTAGGCGATTGTGAAAATGGATTTGAAATGGCGGACAATGGGGAGTGCCTTGACATTGACGAATGTGCGAGTGATCCGTGCCGTGGTGCCGCCTGCCATGACCTTATAGGTGATTATCTTTGCGATTGTGATGCGCCCGTCCTTACCGATGACAACAGAAACGCATCAACATACATAACGGCCGATTTGAGTTATCAGCTCAGGGTTCCGAATAAATGTCGGAAATTCATACTCGAAATAAAAAAAAAACTCTGACTGATGAATTATATTTTTCAAAATAATTTCTTTTTTTTACAGTAACGACATTTTTATTTTTAACAAATAACTTATTTGAAATAAGCCAATAAATGTGTTAATAAAACATATTTACAAAAACTCGTCAAAATTCTCATTAAAAAGTTAATACCAAAAAAGGGTCGTCTTTTCAAACCTTTATCAAGAAAGTATGTTTCTTCATAATGAACTTTTGTTTGGGATATTTGTATTACCCATATTATCACGTATTTTAGCCCCCATGAGTCATGGGCCATGACCTAAAGGCGGTAAAACTGTATTGTTTTATTGCATCTTACATTATATTATTTCAAACAAAAAAAACTAGTACAGGGGGCCTCAAAGTAAGGGCCCCAAAAGTAAGGGCCATCTTTTGGCTTTTTTTTTTCAAAAATAATTTCCTAAGCAAGCTTTCTCAAGGTTAAGGCTTTCTCAAAGTAAGTGCCACCTCAAAGTATTTCGCCTAAAAGGCCATTTTTGGCACTTTTGACAATCAAAAAAGGTGGCCCTTACTTTGAGTCCCCCTGTACGTTCGGTTGGTACGGTAAACGTACTTTTTGGTTCAGTTTTTTGACCCATTATTTTTTGACGAACTGTCGAACTAGCCTGTTATATAAACACCAAATTCTCCGTCCGAATTACGCGAACTCTTATCAGCTCGTAGAATCGCAAGCAAAGGTTTGGGATGACCTTGGCACTGGTGCTACAATGGCCGCCTCTTTTTGGGAGCCCACAGACGTGCCAGATGGATATTGTATGACTGGAACAGTTGGTACCGCTCGGCCAGAATCGTACGACTACAGTGAACCCCCAGTCAAACATCTAGTGGTTAAAGCCGGTTTAAGGGAAGATGCCACGGCTCCCCCGACCGGTTTTGACCTAATATGGACGGACGTCGGTAGTGATGCAAGTCATGGTCACGTCGCAATTTATTCTATGACCGCGCCATTTGGCTATGTCTGTCTCGGTGATGTTGTCGTACAATGTTCTAGGAACGCGTTTTTATATAACTGTTTTTAAAACGCAGTTTTTCATTTCAAAATCTGAAAAAATTAAAATTTAACTAAAGCTATTATCTTAACTCTCAGGGGAAGGAGTTTTTGGGAACCTGTAGGGGGAAATGTGTGTATATAAAGACGCACTTAAAAAATTCACAATAATTCGCAATAATTAAAAAAAACTGGTAAAACCAAGTTGAAGAGCTCGTCAAACTACGTCGATCTGACTATTCAGAAATGGATTTGGGCCACCCGGGCCCCCTAGAGACCTGTTTGAAATCTCCAACCTACGCAAAAAAAAATACCGTCAATGAATTTTTTTTCAAAAAGTTGAGGGGGGTCAGCAATACCCGTTTTGCCCTACGGGGCCTCCACAAACAAGTTGTGTGTCTATATACACGGACTTCCCCCTGGGAGTTAAAGATAACTAGACGGGGAGTGAAAATCACAATACCGTGTTAGAAATAATAGAGCCAGGGCAATTTTTAAACAGGCAAAAAGCCAAGCCAAGCTATTTTTTGAGGAGTTCCAAAACTCAAGCTAATGGCTGGCTGTTCCGATCCCTGGCTATTAGGCTATTACTTAAAGTAGCACTTTTTACTGGCTTAATTAATTTTTTTGTATTCAATGAAATGAATACTCAGAGACAAGCGTTATCGAATAATTACTTTTTCACTAGTTCATTATTTTGTTTTTAGAACTACTAGTAAAAAACCGTATTAAAGCCCACCAAACTGTTCCCCGCCACCAACGGATAAATATTGTTGCATTCTTGAAAATTACCTTGTCAAGGGGGACCTGGAACTCAAGTACAACAACGAAGAAGGTAATGCGTCAGTTTTTCATTCAAAGAAGGCCGACGCCGATACAGAATTTTGGAGAATAATGCCGATTCATGCAACGGATGGTGTTGCGGCCGCCCACTTTATGGCAACAAACGCTTATGGGCAACGACCAGAGAGAATACCGTGGCTGTTGCATAATGACCGCCAAAGTGTCAAGGACAGGCATCGAAATGTCAAACATGAAATCACACTCACACGATGATTCTGGGGTCATTGTCATAAAAATATGTTAATGATGGAAATATGTGATTATTTGGTGATTTTTTAAATCATTTTATGATTGATTTTGGCACTACCGGAATGGAGAATCAGTAAAACGGGGAAACCTGAAAACGGAGAAAATTTGCCACAAATGGCCTCTAAAATTCTCTCTAGCGCCAAAACATGTCCCTCTTTTCAATTTTTTTTTATTTCACCAACGTAATCTACGCATGAAACTGCATCATATGTGTGAGTTTTAGAAAAAAAATATTTTTCTGTAGAAAATTTTCTCCGTTTTCATGTTTCCCCGTTTTCCTGTTTCTCCGTTTTCCTGTTTCTCCGTTTTCCGGTAGTGCCCTGATTTTGGCATAGTTTTTTTGTAAATTTTCCAACAAAAAGTTATCCGTGATTTTCTTTATTTCTGTGATTTTGTGAGCATGATTGCATGTTGCCCAAAATTACACAATTTTCGATCCCTGGTTAAGGACGCTAATGCACCAATTGGGGAGAGCAGTCTGACAGATTCACCAGCGCCTAAAAAATGCATGGTGGTCCATAATGAGCTCAATGTCAAACAAAACAATCTGGCTGCTATTTCCAACGTTGAAAATCCAAATGAGTGCATCGACAAGTGTTTTGAGCGAGAGGACTGTGTTGCGTTTGTCCACCAAACGTCGTCAAATAAATGCTGGTTAAAAAGTGCTGTTGAAGAAACAAGTACACTCGGTGGCCTAATTGGCGGACATCTTTGCAGAGTTACGCCACAAAGCGCGTTAGGCACACCGGATAGAACTTACGAAAGAACATTTAAAGGTTGTGAGGAGACTGGCAGAGGTAGCCTCATTCGTCAAGTAGATCATCTGGGTAGGGAATGGCGGCTGTCGTTTTTGTTCACTCTAAAGCTACGGTGGCAATTAATTTTCGGCATTTGAAAAAAAAGTTTAACAGTAGAAATCAAATATAAAACAATCAAAATTGGTACGTTAACTCTACTTAGCCGACGCTGCGGCATAACCCCCCTTAAACAAACGGCCTATAAATAGGCCGTTCACGGAAATCATTCTCACGGAAAAATTAATTTAACCATTGCCAAATTTTATTTGTTAGTTGCAAGGTCTGATTTCTTATCTATATTATTGAAAACAAACTTGACCTAAAAATATTTTTTTATTAACCGCTAAGACGACCAATGTGCTAAATAGTCGAAAATGCAATTCACGCTTAAAGGGGAACCTGACTATTTATAGTCTATTCCGCTAAAGAGAGTAAAAAACAAAAGTGGTTGAAAATACGTGGAAAATATGAAAAATATGAAAAATTCCTCAAATTTTTTTCCGTTTAGTTGTAACAGCGGACGAAAGTCGAAAAATATAGATTTGTTTCGAAGTTGCTTATTTTCATCTCGAGATTTCGGTTGACCGGTTGTTAGGTAAATCGACGGCGAAGATTCCGAATATGAAATTACATCTTTGAACCGACTAATAATTGACGGGTTATGTCCGGTTTTGGTCGCAAAAACAAACATAATTATCGGTTTTGACGGCTGTAGGGTTAGTTGCCACCCTGTCTAAAGAATATGAACTCGGCATGGGATAGTTTGCTGCATGTGACAACCACCAACAATGAAGAAACGCGATTCCCCGCCATTTACATTAAGAATGGCATTATTGGATTTCGATACAAGGAGGACAGCATTGATTGGTGGTATGATCACTCATTCCCAACAAACGACGAAGAAAATTCAATGTTTCTGGAAACAACCGTCGACGAAGACGATAAAACAGTTCTGAGCATAACCATTAATGAAAAATTCATCGCCAACAAAACGCTTGGGGCTACCACAGAGCAAACGAACCTCAATGTATACGCGGGAATCGCCACTCGACGAGAGGGCCAGGGAAATCTTTGCGCCCTTGAGTTTGAAACAAAAACAGCCAAAGAAGAAGCGACTGATAAATGTACGTTCAAAAAAATAAAACACGGTGAATATAAATGCGACCAAAAAGATTACATGGATGCATGGTACGAGAGCTACGACGAAGACGAGTGTTTTGCTAAGTGCGAAGAATATGGATGTACTCATTGGACACATTACACCAGCAGTAGCAATAGTCAATATTGCAACTTTTATACTGGCTGCTCCATTTTAACCGACGACGAATATAACAGTCAAGACTTTCTCGGCGTATGGGAAGTTACTTGTCCTTCAAGTCAGGGATCGAAATGTCAGTCACAAAATCGCACTCACGAAAAATCACACGCGTCATTGTGATTGAAAATTTTTGTTTGCCTTTCGTGAGTGTGATTTGCTTTTTTCGAATTAAGATTATGTGATTTTTGTGATCCCAAATTGACTTTTTTAAATCATTTTACGATTGGTTCCGGGCATATTTTTTGTGATTTTAGTCCGTTTTTGCCAATCATAGCGGCACTACCGGAAAAC
>SCLG01000070.1:274989-303645 GCA_004367875.1 Oikopleura albicans
ACTACCGGAAAACAGAGAAAATTTTCTACAGAAAAAAATAAATTTTTATAAAACTCACACATATGATACAGTGGGATGCGTAGATTAAGGTGGTAAAATATAAACGTTCGAAAAGGAGATAGGTTTTGGCGCTAAAGAGCTTTTTAGAGACCATTTTTGGCAAATTTTCTCCGTTTTCAGGTTTCTCCGTTTTCCGGTTTCTCCGTTTTCCGGTTTCTCCGTTTCCCGGTTTCTCCATTTCCCGGTAGTGCCATCACAGCGTGATTTTCGCGTGATTGTGATTAACAGTTTTTTTTATTTCTGTGATTTTGTGAGTGTGATTGGATCACCCGTTTTTTCGATCTCTGCTTCTAGTGATGATACAAAACCAGATACAGATTCGGGAGACACAACCGACAACCCGTCTCCTGAAGTAACTGAAAAGCCGAAAACGTTGTCGGAAGACTTGGAAATTCTTTATAAACTTGTGGATTCTCACAAAAAAATTTGGGATGATAGAGGCACAGGCAATTACTATGATGGATCGTTTTGGGAGCCGCGAAATTATCAAAATGAGTTTTGCTCGATTGGGAGTACTATGGTGGCGTGGCCAGACAGTAAAGATTATGCTGCGCCCACAACTAGCCACGTTATGGTCCATGCGGTTAAGGATGGTGCAGTGGCTCATCCGATCGATTTTGTTCAAATCTGGAATGACGACGGAAGCGGCGCTGACTGGGGTCATGTTGCCATTTGGGTCATGAAGCCACCAGAGGGCTACAAGTGTCTTGGTGATGTCGCCACCTGGTGTCAGAATACACGCAGTTGTCCTCAACCACCAAAGAAAAAGTACTGCTGCATAAAGGAAGAATATCTTGTTCCAGCAAAACTTGAGTTTACCTTCAATACCGAATCTCAAGACGTTTTCTCGGCCGTCAATAGAGCTCGACGTGATGTTACGGTTTGGACGGTGGTTAAAGATCCGACCAATTTTTATGGAATCAGCGGGGGAAGTATGTTGGCGGCACCAGGCCATGATGCCAAACCAACTCGAGAAGCTTGGGCCTTGAAAGGCGACGGACGAAAAGTCAGCAATTCGGAATTTCTTCCGTCAGATCCTGCTCGTTCACTCGACGTACAAGAGCATCAAGATTTGGACAAAATTTGGACCACTGAGGGCGCTGATTTCCACCACAGATTTTCTTTGTGGCGACCCACTACCATGGACGGCTATTTCCGAGTTGGTGATGTGGCAGTTCAAGAATATGGTATTCCATCATATGGCTATCTTTTGAAGCCAAAGATTGAAAATTCGATCTCGAAAGTTTTCATGCCACCAGAGGGTTACACGAAGATTTGGGATAGTCATAATTCGGGTGCAAATAGTGTGCTTTATATCTGGAAGGTTAATTGTCCAGGTGGTTATGACGATTTGGGCGCAGTCGGAACGCAAGGACCAACTCAGCCAAAATATGGAGATGTTTGGTGCATTAAGGACTGATATAAAAATTTTTGAAAATCATAAGTTTATTTCCACGTGCTCTAAACAAGGAATAGACCTTGGATCAGGGGTCCTACTGTACAGTGTATAGGCTATATACAGTATGGCCAATACACTGAAAATTTTAATAGAGCTCTGCAGGACCACCTAGGGACCCATTACTATGCTTTCTTGCACTACCTCAACCCGCTTTGCGGGGATGCTTTGTCATTAGGATCGTTTATCGCGGTTTGTCTTTTATCTGCCTCGCCTTTTTAAACTGATATTTCTGACTTAAATTGTATTTTTTCAGGCATCTTTCGGTAGAGTATTTTTATATCAGTTAGGCAGGACACATATACTGTACCTGGGCATGCCGACAACTGGAATTTTATTTGGAAGGGTAGCGAAGGTGACGAAGACGTTTCCTTTTACGAAGCTCAAGAGCAATTTCAATCTCCCGATAATATTCAGCGACAGTCAACTAGAGGAATCGGCGCTGTACTTTACAGTAGGGGTTTGCCTCAACCCCCGAAAATGCTACGAAAAGATATGATTAACTATCTTGGTGAAAAACCAATTGAAGATGGGATTTTATATTTGAAACCACGAAATCTAAATCCCATGAACTAATTTAAGCGTCCTTTCTTTATACGCGTGTTTTGCCAGAAAAATCTAAAAATGTCAAATTTGTAGCAAATATAATTTTCTACCTAGAAAATAGTGATAATATCTATGGCCAAGCCGACCATGTGACAGCAAAACAGTATATCGTCCTGATTTTAAAACGCGAAAAATTTTTTAGCGGAAATGCATATTGTGCGGGACGTAAGAGGGGGAGGACTGTTATACAAAAATATTTTAAAAGAAGGAAATCGCCTTTCGCTGATTGGCCGAGCGCGCTCAAAGAAGACCAATGACAGGCCACATTGGTCTAAGACGCGCTGTTTCTTTCGCGTTCGAAAATCACTCTGGTATAAATATATATAAGTATTACTAATATTGGTATGTGCTAAAATTAAATCCAAATAATAGCGATTTTACTGGAAAATATCGTTTACGACTTAGAGCGAGAAAAGCGTCAAAGTGCACCATTTACGATGATGCCGATCACTCTTGAGAACCACTCGCCGATCACTCAGGAAATGCAACGATGGGTAACCGAAACAACCACAGAAACCGCCAGTTGGTCATTTACGGTGGCCGTTGCGGTTGGTATTAAGGTTAAAGTTACAGGAGTCCCATTTTTGAGCGGAACTGAGACAAGCATTAGTGTTACTACCGAGACTTCATACACACATGGCGGAGGAACTACACAATCATTTGCGGATAGCCATCATGCTAAAGTAAAGGTCAAGTTTTGAAATACTGTGACCTTACTTATCACAA
Source organism: Oikopleura albicans (assembly GCA_004367875.1). Taxonomy (NCBI): domain Eukaryota; kingdom Metazoa; phylum Chordata; class Appendicularia; order Copelata; family Oikopleuridae; genus Oikopleura; species Oikopleura albicans. The sequence goes on from SCLG01000070.1 coordinate 277,838, forward strand.
ACAAGGGTGCTCTGTTAAAATAATTTGGTAGAATTGGAAATATTAGACCCCGCCTTGGCAGTAAAAACACCAGAATTTTGTGACAAATAGAATTTATTAGCATGAAAGGGTGAAAAGTGTCGCGTTAACGTATCGGTGCGCAAAACCAATGAATCAGTGAAAGTGTAAAATAACCACCTGAGGTGTTACCTTTATAAATGCTAAAAAAGCGGTAAGATAACCCGTCAGGGCGTTAAGTTTAATAATTGAAAGTCACGATAAGTTGTAGTCAAAAAAGTGGTTCAATCAATGGTAAGATAACCCCTCAGTTGGTGTATCTAACTTAACAGTGTAATTCAATATAGTTTTGTGAGTAATATGTTCAAGTAGTGATGGCACATTTCTGAAATTTCATATCGAGCATTGTGTCCACAGTTTGATCTATTAATTAATTTGTTAATTTTAACCACTTTCCACTCCATACTGTTGAACGGCTGGTTTACTTCGTGATTGGCGTTTGATTTGCTAGGGTGGTTCCCATTCTTAAATGGTCGCTTATGGTAATTCATAAATTTTGTTAGCCGACCATGTCGTTTGGCAATTGTGGAAACCAGAAGCACAAGAAATTGTGAGAAAAGTTTCATTGTTTTTCGTTATGTGCTCAATTCTATAACACCCCGCGTTTTATAATACTTGTTGTATATCTGTGTTATGTAAGCGTTGTTAAGTGTTGTTATGTGAAGGACTACAACGTATTTAATTGTATTCGTGAATAAATTGGGCAATTTGGTTTATCAAATTGATATTGATTATACGGTTTATGCTGTACTGAATACATTATATTCATTATCGATCTGATTAGTTCGTTACATAAGTGAAGATACGTTAGATAACTCAATTTTTACCTAACATTCTTGGTGATAAAAATTCAAAAAAATACATATGGATTTAGAGAAAATTGTCAAGATAAGGAAACTTGTCAAGAAAAAGGACACCGACCATATGAGTCATAGGGCCTAAAATCTGTCAAGAAACGAGGTTTTTGTCAAGAAAAAGACTGTAAAGAAAAAGGTGTATTGACCGAATCAATACAGTATTACCAATTTCATAGTAGCTGTTGTTTACGCGCCCTTTTTCTTATTTACTTCACAATCTGCGCATCAGCTGTTTTTCTTTACATGCCCCAATTCACAAATATAATCAAGATTGAAAATNAAGTAAAAATGACTCATACGCTTAGGCTAGGCATAATAACAGCCCCTCAGACATTATTACGGTTGCAGAGGAATGTTTTTTATCATAAAACAGTAAAATGCTTTTTTTGGCTTTTCGTGCTAACGGCGAAAGCATGTTGACAGGGTCCAAGCACTGTCGAATCGATCGTTTTCGTGGCGGCACTTCTTTGTGAGGCACTTATTCTCATCACTTTTCGAAGGCGATACCAGCATGTTGGGCATAGGCGGTCAGTGGTATGGACTACAGCTTCGCGGCTCTTCTTTCCGGCGGTGATTTCTATCCCGATTTCACGGTGCTCTTCAGGCGGTGCTACTAATCGTTCTCTTTTTGGAACTACTATTTCGCGACTCTTCTTTCCGTCGGTTATTTGAATCCTTGCAAAACGGTGCTCGTTTGGCGGCCCTACTAATCGTCCTTTTTTACTCGATCTGGCTCTCACCTCTTGACGATTTTAACGACGATTTAAACGTCCTGCTCAATCACTTTGGCGTGATTAGCCCGCCATTCTTTATTGCTCCAAATCATGTAAATTGGTTCCAGGTCAAATCCATTGTTTACGGAGACATCCACTGACGAATTTTCGATTCTTTGTAGCGTTTTTTGGTACGCTAATTTACCAATAACGAACATCATGTCGTTTTTGAAAAGTTCGGCGTTCAGGGGTTAAATGTGCGGGTTTCCTTGTGTGCCCGTCGTGGGTTCCCTGTCCGAGTCCTGGTGTTAAAATATGAACTACGGGTTTCTCGGATGATGCGACCTCTGGCGACCTCATGACGATTTTAACGACGATTTAAACGTCCTGCTCAATCACTTTGGCGTGATTGGCCCGCCATTCTCTAAGCCAAATTTCGGGTCGGTTGAGACGTCGGTTTCTTTTCTCGATTTNAAAGGCGATAGGACTGTAACATAATACGACCTAACCATTCGCAATAACAGTGTATTTGATACACCACCTAGCACGTTATGTTAACACCATCAAACGTCAAAAACTGTTAACATAATGTGGTAGGGCGTTTGGCTAAACAATTGGAAATCGAAGTTAATCAAATCCCAAAAAGTGTTAACATAATGTAATTTCGTTAACATAACGAGTGTTAACATAACGTGTTAGGTGGTGTATGTCAACTTCCATTTTAATTATCACTTTTGTGCCCAAATTTATAGCGGCTACTCACTACTCAGCGTTTTACGTGAATTTCCGCCGTTTTTTCTTTCGTCTTTTCCAGATAGTCAAACAAGAGTATTTTCCGCACGTCAAAAACTCGAATATTGCCATCTAGAAAAACGGGATAAAAGATGGCGGAAATTTATGTAAAATGCCGAGTAGCTCAAAAGCGACTGAAAAACTATATTTCTTTTCTGACCCATCAAACTCTAACAGTCAAAGTCTAACCTCGATTTGAATTATACGCACAGAAATAGGCCAGACCGTAAATTTTGAGTCAAATCGGCTCTTGACCACAGCAGTTATTTTCAAAAAAAAACCTACGCACTACTACGAAGCGGGGCTACATAGGATACGATCACCCTATTGAATAACCGATTGGGCCTGCGAAGCGGGGCTACATGGGATCGATGACCCATGATGCGATGACCAAAGTGGATTGCCGAATGGGCCTGCAAAGCGGTGCTACATAGGATGTCTTGACATATTGGGTTACCGAATGGGCCCGCTAAGCGGGGCTACATAGTATACGATGACCTTATTGGATTACTGAATGGGCCCGCGAAACGGGCTACATAGGATGAGATGGCCCGACTGATTACCGATTGGTCAGGTGGTGTACGTGTGTTAGCGGTTGGGTGATTATTATAAAAGGACAAAATTTGAAGATTAGTTTTATTTAGAAAAAAAAATCAAACATTTTTAGTAGAGAGAATATCTCTATGAGACAGAATATGTCAGAGACAGAATATCTCAGAGAGAGAATATCTCAGAGACAGAATATCAGCTAGTTTTGCTCGAGAGGGAGTTTATATGCTCGCCGAATTACTTATCGGTCGGGGCGATCGTCACTCGCTATTCATAGCAGCGGGCATATATTCATGTTTGCACCACTTGACACTATTTTAGTTGACGCAAGGCCCAAAAAGGAGAAAAAAAATTGACCGATGCGCATAAGTAAAAATGACTCATACGCTTAGGCTAGGCATAATAACACGTGTTTTTTCTGATATTTCAAAACCATTATAAAGGTACCTCCAAAGTCCAAAGTGGCGGCCTACGTAACGGCGACCAAATATCTCGCGGATATACCTTATACCGCCACTATCACAAAGAAGTACACTGATGGCACCGAAAATAGGCAAGAAACCAGGGGAGTTTACAAGGGGGTGGCCGTTTCTGATATTCGAATTCAGTACTCAGAAGCTGAAGAGCTAAAACCATGTGATGAAGGATATTCTTTGAACGCTTTTGACGTTTGCGTTGATCGCGACGAGTGTAAAGAAGATAACCCCTGTAGAAACATTTACACTGCTGACAGACAGTCAACTTGTACCAATATTATTGGAAGCTACCAGTGTACTTGCGATGCCCAAGTCATTGAAGGTAATTATATAACCGGTATTTTTTTTGTTCAAAACTTATTTTTTTCTCAAAGTAAGGGTCAAAAATACGACTTTGGTCCCATGTCAGACATGTCAGGTAGCCCTTACTTTGGGAAATCTGGCGGGAGCCATAAGTTATCATTATGTACTGTATATGAATATAATTTATATTCAGAACCATGCCCGGCATCACACCCATACGTTTACATGAGCGGTGAGAACTGCTGTAAGAGTGATCGCGAAAACAGCTCATGTGGCGGTGGAAAACTAACTGCCTCGAGCCAATGTTGCTGGGACGACCAGGGTAAAAAGTGCTCCTCGCCACCGTGCAAAAACCAAGGAAACCCAGCATCTTCACCGTGCACAAGCCAGGGATGCAAGTACACACCCATCCCCCTCACTGCACACTTTGATTTCTCAAAACTGAACCTTAACCACGTTCGGAAAAGAATAATTTTATGTACACCAAACGCGTCGTTATCACTCAAGACCCAATAAAAAAAGTGAAAGATAACGGCGCTGGCAATTTTGCTAAAAAAAAATTCCAAAAAAATTGCAACCGCCCAATAAAAGAGGATAAAAATTTTTTAATAAAAAAAGGTTCAATATATAATTACGAGCCAGAAAGTTTTGTGACTTGCCATCCTTTCCAAAGTTCAGAGGATTTAATTTACTGGAAGGATTTGAAGATAGTCGGTGAGGATGTAACCGGTGCAAATGGGCAGGTAACATCGACAATCGAATTATGTGCTCAACGATGCTTTATAAATCATGAATGTGTCGCCTTCACGTGGCGACCGGATATTAATAAAAGCTGTTGGCTCAAGAAATCATGGCAAACTACTCAGACGGGATCGGGCAATACCGGGCCATGGACTGGACATAAATGCTCTTTCAGCGGTAATGCTGTACCTGATTTCTCACCCACGGGCGTTTATACACCTGGTAAGTTTTTTTTTAATTGAAATAGAATTTTGTGGTTATTTACACTTATTATTTTTTGAAATGCATTTTATTATCAAAAACAATGTTTATGCTAGGCCAATCCATTGTATAGATTTTTATTCGAAAAAGTTTTTCTGATGAAAATTCCGGTAACGCAAAAAACACCATAATGTCAGTAATTGTCACATAAAATACTGAAATGTTATAAAGTCTTTTCCTTTAAAGAGTATTACCTGAAAAAAATCCAAGAATCTGTGAGAAAAAGGAATGGTTGGCTCAGAAAATCGAAAAAAAAGTGGTAATGCCATTCGACTAAGAATCGAAAAGTAGATTATATGGACCGAGGTCCGTTTTGCGCCAAGTTCAACAGATTACGTGATAAATGATTCATAAGGCAAAAAAAAATTGATTTAGGCACTTAAAAACGGTGCGGAAATATGGCCACTTTCGAGGCCTAATGACTCATTTATCACGTGATCCGTTAAACTTGACGCAAAACTGACCTCGGTCCCTATAATCTACTTTTCGATTCTTAGTCGAATGGCATTACCAGTTTTTTTTCGAATTAATCTGAGCCAACCATTCCTTATTTTTTTTCTCTAAGTATTTATTTTCGGAATAAAATTTCTTTATAACTATTTGTGAAAAGTTTGGTTCATATCATATGAATCATATGACAAAAAGCCCGATTTTGTACGGACATATGATAATCATTTATTACTAGTTAAACCCGAGTTGCCCGAGGATGTCTTTATAACAGATGACAATTGCTGGAAAGAGTGTATCCGAGAAGACCCAAATTTCTACAAAAGTCCGTCAGAAAGCTCCTGTCAGTTCTGCAACGGGCCGAATGATAAGGACGGTGCCGAAGGAGGTAAAGGATACTGTTGTCGCAGTCCCTATGGTTTTCCCGATTGTCGCCAATCCTATGAAACCAACGACATCGGCGACACAGCTCAAAATGGTGCGATTATTGACGACCAGTCCATGATAATTGGGGGTGTCAATTTTAAGGTCGACTGGACGACGCCTCTTTCTCAGTGGAGGACAGGCGATCAACTTCTGAGAATAACCCTTTCGCCTAATGCCCGGGCGCCAGCAAACACGATCAGTACAAATGATTTCAACCTCTATTTCGAGTATACAGGCCTGGCTTGTTAATGGGCAAATTCATGAAAAATATAAGTGAAAAATTTTTTTGAAATCAGATACATTTTTTAATTTGAGGGCAAAAATATCGTCCTGATTTTAAAACGCGAAAAAATCTTTTTAGCGAAAATTCATATTTCTCCTTAAGTGCGACACTTGAGAGGGGGAGGACTGTAATACAAAAAATCTTTTAAAAGAAGGAAATCGCCTTTCTGTGATTGGCCGAGCGCGCTCAAAAAATACCAATGATAGGCCACATAGGCGTCAGACGCGCTGTCAAGCAACGTTACCAAAAAGTGGTTTGAAAATCACTGCGATAAGCCAACTACAAACCGCCTTTGAGGCAAATAATAGTGTTTAAGGTTTTTCGAAAGTATGCCTATTTCAACCCATATATAGGATCTAAAGTGGATGCTAAAATATATCTCCAAAGTATGACTGAAACTCTTATTGCGGGTATGTCATATAGCGACTTCACAAAAATTGCCGAGGGATTCACCCTTCATTTTGACGGGTCCAAAATTTCTGGAATTGATGCCGATGGAAATGAATTCTTACAATATACAAACCAGCTTGTTAAAGACAAAATAACCAATCACATGAAATATTTGTTCATTTCGTCCCTCGGAGTTAATGCCAAGTGGGATGTTTGGTCCGTTGTTAACCCCGATGGCGCATGTCGAAGTGAAGAGTACAGTAGTTGCCGAAAGGACATTTTGCCACACTTATCGATGGACGGCCATAAATGCGTCCGAATTGACGGTAAGGGAATCAGATGGTTTCCAGATGGGCCATGACTTTGCCTACCATGAACCAAATAAAAATATGATGCACGGTATAGATAACGGGAGCGCTTCAATTGGTACTGAATTTCTTTTGATACTGAAGCTTCTTTTGGTACTAAAACTTCTTTTGGTACTGAAGCTTCCTTTGGTACTAAATCTTTTTTGGTAAGTTTTAGTACCAAAGAAGCATTGGTACCAAAAGAAGCTTGAGTACCAAAAGAAGTGTCAGTATCAATTGACGCGCTCCCCATCACCTGCGGCGTTATCCGGCCAACATTTTCCCGAAAAACATATTGTTGCGTAAAAATCGCTTTAAGAGCTTTCTGGGAAATGTTTGCTCAAAATTTGTGCCAGATAAAGGAACGAGCGGAAATTTCGGCCAGATAACAAGCGCAAGAGGTTTATACGAATATAGTGGTTGATTTTTTTAGAGATGATAAACCATCAAAATAGGGTAAAATCTCAGGTGGCCACCCTATCCATAGGGTAAAATTTGTATTAAGAACCGAAAAACAAGCCTGTTGTTGGTTTGGATACGTGCGTTCCAATGTATAATAACGGTCAAAGCTATATGATTAACGGTGCTGACGGTGAGCGATTATACACCGGTGATATTTCCGTGGCCAATAATGGCGTCTCATGTAAAAAGTGGACATTGACTGAAACAAACGCTGAACTAGGCAAACCTGGATATGAAACTCTTGAAGATGGTAATCATAACTATTGTCGAAACACGCTGGATTTTGCCCCTTGGTGTTGGACAACCGACGGAGCATGGGGATGGTGCACATGCCCGCCACTGGAGACCGACACAACCGGAAACACTGCTCAAAATGGCCCGGTCCTGGAAAGCAATGACAATCTGACGCGAGGAATCAATATAAAAGGTAATCGAATAAATAAAAGAAAACATGCTCCGTTTTTTTTCCTACGCACCTAACCCGAATTGCGCGAACAATTTTCAAGAAAGGGAATGTTTTTTTTTTGTGTGAAATTTTTCTCAACCAGCCTTGTTATGAATCATAAGTTATGATGCTGTTTGATGAGCTAACTACAGAAATACGAAAAAAGCCAAAAAAAATTTTGGGATGGGAAAAAGCCCAGCCAAGCCGACATTTTTCCAGAGGCGAAAAAGACAAGCCAAGCCAAGGCAATGAAAATGCCTGGCTTTGCCGAGCCCTGAATACTACCAGTAGTAGCCGCATTGTCCCTTAGTAGAGTATATTCATAATCCAAATATATCCAAAAATTTTAAGGAGGTATCCGTCGTGTTGTTTACAAACTTAAGGTACCTATTTTCAGGTTGAGTTTGTACACAACATGACGGACCCCTTCTTAAAAACAGTTATTTACCACGATTAAAAATGTTCGGGTACGCCACTTAGTTTGCTGTAATGATCAGGTACCAAATTAGGGTAACAGCGACCGCGGGCAAAGCGATTTTAAATATCTAATTTGTGGTTTTAAAGTGTTTGATTGGACGAATCCAGAAGACCAGTGGGATGATTTGATCACGATTGGTCACGAATACCGGTTTGAGGCAGTCCTTGGTAAAGTGGCTGGAAATGCGTTCCTTCGACATAAAGACGCAACCGGTTATATTTCTCGGTGGTCAGAGCGGGCCCCAATGCCCGAGGACAGTATTTGGATTGTCGAAAAGGGTTTATCCGGTATCGAAAATGGAATTAGTTTTAGATCAAAGAATTATCCAGACCGGTACCTTTACTACGATAACTTTATGATTTTCACGACGCCCAATCCTGAACCAGTTAGTGCTACATTTATCCCATTCAAAGGGCTTTGTGGCATTGAAGGAAACCGGTTAAAATCAATTTAACCTTGAAAACATTTTATGAAATAAGGGCGTTAAATAACTGGTTAGGTAGTGTTAACCACCTTACCAGTTATTTTAATACTAAAAGTGCTAAAAGAGTGTTAAGATAATTGAAATTTGTTAAGATAATTGAAATTTGTTAAGATAATTGAAATTTGTTAAGATAATTGAAATTTGTTAAGATAATTCAAATTTGTTAAGATAATTGGGTAAAACTTTCATTATATATACCAGGTGCGCCGTTATGTTTCACCCCGTTATGTTACACTTTTTGCCGTTCGTCCCGTTATGTTACAATTTTTTAGCAAAAAAATTTCTGGCGTTTTTGCCTATGCACTACGCCGTTATGTTAAAATTTGTACAAAAAACGCGTATTTCGCAATACTTTTGAGTTAAGTAATCAATATTTTCCGTTATGTTACAATTTGTACAAGAAAACACTTGTTTCGCAATATTTTCCGCGTTCGTCCCATTATGTTACAATTTTTTTATTTTTTGCGTTTTCCAGCGAAATCGCCTACGCACTGCGCCGTTATGTTACAATTTTCCATTATGTTACATTTTTTTTATTTTGTTTTATAACATAACGGCGCACCTGGTGTAATTGGAAATTGCGATACGTTTTGGTCCAAAAAGTGTTAAGACAATCCAACTTGTTAAGATAACTGGTGATTGTTACATTGTCTTAACTTAGACCGATTAAAATGTTTTGTTTTGTTTTTCAATTTTTTGAAAATTCCGTTGATGCATTTTTCAATTATACATTTTAACCTTAACCAGGGACAATTTCTTTCAAAGCGGGTATGCCTGGCCTGGACAAATATATGCGCCATCAAAACTGGAAATTGCTGTTGCATTACACGAGCGATGACGAGCTATACAAAGATGATACTTGTTGGTTTCCACGGAACACTTTGGATAATAGTGCCATTCCACTTCCTAATATTATCCCGATGAGTATCACCCTATCACCGAACAGCGGGGCCCAAGCAGCGCGATCAAAACGGTCACCTAGCCAAACTGACATTACTTTTGCTATTGAGTATATTTATGGAGATAACAAGTTCGTTTCCAAGCTTTTCATTGAAGGTCAAGGTTGTTCAATACGTATACACTGTACTTGAATATTTTTTTTTTCATTTGCGGTTCCATAACAGATGCTTTAGATATAGTCACTTCCTCGAAATCTTTACGATTTGTGGTTCAAGAATAAATCGTAACCATTTTGAGTCATGACGTCATTTCTTAACGATTTCGAGAGTAACGAGTTTGAGTTGGGGACCATATATTTTTCCTTGAAAGAACGTGACGATCATAAGAGAAAGAGGGAACTTTTTTCGAGTAACTTTTTTTGAAAAATACTGAGTGTCACTTTAGTCTTTTTGTAGCAAAATCCACGCGGGGTCCCAATCCACTACAACTATGAAATTAGACATTGCATTTTGCAAACAACTAAACAGGGGATTTTACTACAAAAAAAAATAACAACGTAGTATATTACTCGAAATAAAATGCAACGTTGCAATAAAGAAAGTTATTTCCTCACACATATCTGTAATAAAGAACACGCTTAACTCGCAGGGGGAAGTGTGTACATATATGCGCACGACTTGGTTTTTCGTCGATTAAAGGCATAAGGAGGCCCCCTAGCCTAGGGGCCTTAGAGCAGAATTGGTATCGCTTACCTCCCCTCAAATTTTCAAGAAAATTCCATTAGCGGTATTTTTTGTGTAGGTTGGATATTTCAAACAGCTCTCTAGGGGGCCCTGGTAGCCCGAATCAATTTCTTAATAGTGAGATCGACGTAGTTTGACGAGCTCTACTACTTGGCTTTACCAGTTTTACCAGAATAATTGCATATTATTGTGAATTTTTAAGTGTGTGCATACGTGCACACAATTTCCCCTTACGGGTTATCAGAAAGTCCTTCCTCCTGAGAGTTAAATAGTGATATAAGGGAAAAAATTATACTATGCCAGTTTACAACTTATAAAAAGGCGGCGATCACACAGGAAGCTTTGTAAATCTGGGCGAGTTACCGAGAAGTCGATTTTTGCAAATAGCGGCCGGTTTTACGCTCCTTGTGGACGGAACAAAAATTTCAGCGAAAGATGCACTTGGTAACGAGATCTTTTCGTATGATCGCTTATATGTACAAGGACTAACGAAACACTTCAAGTATATGTTTATTTCAACACAAGACGTGGCCGCAAAATGGAACGTCTGGCCGGCCACTAATCCAGACGGAAGTAAAAATCTGCTCGATGACTTTGATCAGGAATGGTGTCGAAAAAACTTTTTAAACGCTCTGGAAAAAAGTTTTGATTTTCAAAAAATATGAGGGATCAGAGGTTATTTTTTCTATAAAACCTTCAAGGACTTACTTATAAAAAATGATGTCGAATTCGAGTTTACAGTATGATATATAAATTATAGTATAATATATACCGCTTCTCGTTTTTTAGTTTTACAAAATCTGAGAAAGCGACGTTATTTTACGCCATACGGTACGGGCCATATCGTGGGCTCCAAAAATTATTAATAATTCCAAAGGGTCCCAAACAATGTCCAAAATTTCGACCATCGGCTACAAATGTGCGAGCAACGGCGTTGGTCAACCAACGCTCAACCAACGCGGGGCTAGACCGACCAACCGCAACTAAAGCTTCAAGCCTGGCGACACTGTTCCCAAGTGGCATATAATTCGTAGGGGTCCAAACTTGGACTAACCGCTGTTTTGACCATGTTAAAGCGAAATAAATATCAGTTTCGTTTTGCATTTAATATTTTTCATCATAAAATTGAGAACCGTGTTTCAGCGATATTCGATTAGCCTGGTTTACTATCATTATCGGTCCATTTACAGGGTGAGGTTATATAGATGCTAAGCCGTTTTTGGTTCGCGAGTGCGCTGAGCGAATATAAGTCACCAAAAAGCGGCTTAGCATCTATATTACCTCACCCTGTAGGGCGTTCCTTCCGAGTCTCCTCCGAAATGAAAACTTTAATCACGCCATATAAGACACTGATTGAACATGATCCCGTAGAATCTGCTGTTCGGACGGCAACACTTGTGTCGGAACTGGATCAAACGTGGAGCAGTGCCTATGCCGATAAAACAAGTCCGGAATATATTGCGCTCAGAGATCGAGCCTTGTCACAGTTAAACAATTCTGTCGATCGATCAACCGCCGGAAAAGATGCAACTGGTAAAATTACAGATATAACCTTCTTGCGAAAAAGCGATGGACAGATTAAAGAAGGAAATCAGGAACAGTTTGATATTGATTTGTGGTATGTTAATTCAGTGTATGCGCTCATATCTTGACAGATTTAGGCCCGATGAGCCATGATGACTTGTGCAAGTGGTCTATTTATGCCCGTTAATATCTAACTGCCAAAATGTTCTCATATCTTGACAGTTCTCAAATTTTCCACTAGGACTGTGTACGAAAAAAAAAAGTTTTGAAATTTTTTTAAATGACTTGACCACTTTGCGTCACCGTCTAAACCACAACCAAAATAGTCGAACGTTTGTCCGACTACCATCAAATAGACGTATTATTTGTAGAAAAAAAAATTAACCCCGTACGTCGCCCGGTTAACCGTTTTCGAACCCGGTTAACCCTTGTGTTTTTGTGGTCAAATCGACCAAAAAGTGTCCAAGGGTGGTCGGAGAGTTTCCGAAAGTATGCCCATTCGATCCAGGACCATCGAGTTGCTTATCGTGCAAATTACTTTGCCATCAGATAGGAGGAAAAAAAATTGTCGGACAAACGTCCGACTTTTTGGTTGGGGTAATGCTGGATATTTTTGATTAGGGGTTAAGCAGTCTTTTTTTAATTTTTGGGCTAAAAGGTAATTCGAAATTTTTTCCCCTTCTCTTGCAAAAATCCATGATATTATATTATTAACTCGGCCACGTTTGCGACAATTCAGACCACGGTCACGTTCAAACGGGGCGCCGTCGTCGCCCTTTTTAACTCCCAAGGGTCCCCTGGGAGTTAAATCGTCAATTATGGGGCGGTACGGATGTGATATTTGTATGGTTTTTTGGCATTTTAAACGGGGAAGAGTTAAATTAACTCTAATTAACTCTCAATATTATATTAAACTACCTACAGGATAAAAATTCGCGAAATCGTCGAGGAGTCGATGAGCAACCAGTTGAAGCCGACATACGTGTGGAGTATACCATGACGAAAAAAGCCGCGGAAAGCACAAGTTCTGAAGAAATGACACAATCGTTGGCGCTAAATGTGGCGGAATCAGTCAAACAAGGCGACATTAGCGTTATTGCAAGTGATGCCGAAGTTGATGTTCAAGACACGACACCTGAGGAGTTGACCTTATCTGCTGATGAAGGAACCGGCGATTCTAGTGAGTTGGCTTCCACAACCGCTGCACCAACTGTATCAACCAACGCAGTTCAGCCGGGTGATGATTCTGGTAAGTTTTGTCATAATTAATGGGAATCGATACAAATGTTGAATGTACTTGGGGTTTGTTATAAGGTATTATGTTCTTTTTTTTATTACTAAGGTATTTTCTAAATCATGTCATTTAGAATTTTTTTTTTGTTGGTCCACTAAGGTCTATTCGTCGTAATGTATCTTATCATCTTCTGATCATGATAAGGCCTGTAAGAAATGTCAAATTCTGACTTTCCACTGACACTTTGACATTTATTGTGTTTTTCGAATTTTTTTTTTTCACATTTCACAATTATTACACCAGGTGCGCCGTTATGTTTCACCCCGTTATGTTACAATGTTTCCCGTTCGTCCCGTTATGTTACACTTTTGTAGCAAAAAAATTTCTGGTATTTTTGCCTACGCGCTACGCCGTTATGTTACACTATGTAAAAAAACGCGTATTTCGCAATACTTTTGAGTTATGTAATCACTATTTTCCGTTATGTTACAATTTTTCCAAAAAAAAAACACGTATTGCGCAATATTTTCCCCGTTCGTCCCGTTAACCCTCATGAACCACTGCTACACACGGTGTGTAGTTGCGGACTTTAAATGGCTATCATTTCTTATCGAGTTCGAAAATCCTCAGTTTGTTTTGACCAGGTAAATTAAGAGGTTAATTGCGATTTACAAAACTACCACACGTGAATTTCGGAGAAGTCGAAGTTTTCTGAATTGAGCTCGCAAACACACCCCTTCCACCACTTTTTGCGAAAAAAACCGTAAAAATTTTAGTAAAACGCCTCCTAGCGGCTAAGTAGGGTAAGCTTGCTGGAAACATAGGAAGGACCAAAAATTGGTAGGTTCAATACCTTCAATCTGATGGGTGTGTTAAACTTTTAAAATAAATATTTAAGAAATTATGAGTGAAAATATATGGCTCGCTTGGAATGGATTTTTAAAACAAATACATGTATAGACGAAATCTATAAATATGTTATTTTTACCACATTTTTCGTATTTTTAATAATTGTTCTATATTTTCACGATCAATCATGATCAAAATTCACCTGGATATTCACAAAATTCAGAAAAGTACGTTTTTTCAATATTCGAGTGAGCATTAACTCGCTCGAAAATTGAACTTTGACCATTTTTCATTTTAGACCGCTGATTTTCTTTTGGCGCTAGTTTTTTAAATTTTTAACCGATTTAATCGGTAGGTAGCGCAAATTAACCACGAGACATGTACTAATTTTTGGTCTCTCCTATGTTCACTCAAATTCTCAACACATAATAAGTATAAAATTTTCTCAGTATAAAATTTTTTGTCGTCGATTTTCGGTGATATTTCCTCACAAATCGTAAATTTGGCCGACAAATGGTCTCCTGGGGGTTGAATTTGGAAAGTTTTAAAAAATATTATTGGATATTCTTAAAATGTAAGCGGTCGGCATCACAGAACTGCCTTTGTATTTATTACACGATGATCTAGTCAGAAATGACAGCCTAAGCCGGCGGTGCTACACACGATGTGCTTGAGTGGCGAAATAACACTAGCATGTTGGTGGCGCATCGGTGTTAAGTTACAATTTTTATTTTTTTTGGCGTTTTCCAGCGAAATCGCCTACGCACTGCGCCGTTATGTTACAATTTTCTGTTATGTTACACTTTTTTGATTTGGTTTTGTAACATAACGGCGCACCTGGTCACATACTTTATTTTCGACGTTAGTTGTGATCTTATCCTATATTAGTGACTATCATACCAGTCTGCCTGATCCATATCGCAATGTGAAGTTCACATTATGAACACCGTTTCGAACAATTAGACTGCACTGTTTTGAACTTTTACATTCATTCTGAACGTTAATTTCTGACCGTCATTTTTCGAGAAGTTATCATGATAATAATTCAGAATGCAGTACATACAAACAAATCATGAGTGGAGATTTCAAATGTGAAAAATCAGACTATATGGATCTTTATCACACGACGGACGATGCAACCGATTGTTTTTCACAATGTCGTAATATTAACGACTGTGACCATTGGACGCACTATGAGGATTCAATGACTGGTGATAAATATTGTAACTTTTATAAAGGATGTTCAGTTACTTGGTTCGAAATGAGACGTTTGTCATGTAAAACTCGGACGCCCCAAATTTCATAATTCGTTACTTTAGTTAACAACTGAGAATTGCTGACCATTCTTTCGCGACCATTTTTTTTTTAATTTTTTGACGACCATTTCTAAAATATTCTAGATTTTAAATTGCCATATACATACAAGGGATACCTGATGAAATTTGGACAGTCCAAATTATTGAGTCTCAATATTCTTGACTAGAAAAATATTCTCATTTCCCCCACCGCATCTAGTGTGAGTGAGCCAGCTAAATTTGAAGAGGTGGGCTCAGTTTAAGAAGAGGCGGCCGTTGATAGGCTGGTTATAAGAATATCACAAATTGTGTCAAATTGTGAAATTATTTTTTTTTTGAGTCCAATATTGAGTCCATTTTTCATCAGGTATCCCTTTTATAATTTTTTTTTTCTTATTTGTTTTCATAATCTTTTGCTAGTTAGCATTTAACTGTTTTTATTTTGGTTATAAACATTTGTTCTGATACAACTTATAGGTTATAAAGTCAAGAAGTGTTTTTTCACTTCAGTTTTCAGTTTTAAAATGTTTTTTTCGTCAGGGTAATTTCGAATCGTGCCTAGTCATCGAAAATTCAAATGAGGACGACCACTTTGGAATTTGGCAGTTATGCGTGGAAGAAAAAGAAGAAGAAGTAGACCCGTGCTTATCGTCCACTCATCAGTGTCAACATTACTGCACAGTGGACAGTTCTGACTCGACAGCTTATACATGTACCTGCTCATACGGTTTTAAATTGAGCGACGATCGACGTTCATGTGAGGAATACGGTAAGTAAACCACCAACCTTGTTTTACCATAATTTTTACATTTTCCTTGACGTTTTGGTTAGCTCAAAATAATATACCGTTCGCACAATCTGAATTTGAACAGAAGTCAAAGGAAAAAAATAACTCATCAACTTGGTTGCATCACAGTTATTAAGCATTTAAAAAATTAACGCAACAATTGTGGTGTAGTTATTGTGTCTAGTTAAAATGTAGTGTACCATTACTAGACTAACTGTGCTGCCTACAAAGTTTGTGTCAGATCTAACCACACCTGGCCAGTTATCCAACAACTGTTTTTGTGAAAAAGTGTGACAATAATTGAATTGTGTTGAGATAATTGGGTAGGGCATTTGGTGAAATAATTGAAAACCTTGATACGTTTTGGTCCAATTCTGTTGGATAACTGGTTAGGGAGTTCATTTTGACATTTGTGTATCGTCGCGACGACGCGTCGTGTCCTAATAAGGTTATCGTACTATTAAAACTCACTGAGGTCGTGGGTTTATATTTCGATATAAAAGTTCATAACAAAATGAATGCTCTAATTGGTTAGGTACCAACGCTAGTGATCAAAAGGTCTCAAGTTCAATACCCGTGCCGCGTCAGTTTTTTTTCTCTCGTGATTTCATACAGTGTCATCATGATTTTTTTATCTTATTTTTAGCTTGCACCATTGAACTTGTGAAAGGCGCTGGGTGGCGCTGTAGTCCCGATCAGCGGTATATTGAAGTAACCGAAATTGATGGGGCACCGGCAACCGACTGCTTCAATCAGTGTCTGGCCGATGAGTATTGCAATTATATTGTTCACGCGGATCAAACCAAGATGCGGTCAATAAATCATTATAATGCTTGTGGATTTTACAAAGACTGTACTATGGTGGAGGCGGACGACGGTTTCTTTGGTGGAGTTTATAAAAAAACATGTCCAGGACCAGGAGTCTAAATACCGTTTAAGATTTCTAAATACGTTTTGGACCATAGCGACATAAAAAGGTATTGATGATAATATCATCCTGATATAATTCACTTTCCCTCTAACTATTTGTGTGTCCAAGTTCAAATGGATAGACAAAAATCATGATTCAATTGTGTGCTTCCAAACTAGGTATACTACCAAATTATTTGACGCTTTTCTAGTTTGTAAGCTTATTAGACAAATTTTTAATTAATTATTATTTAATTAGTCGTACAATAAACGTGTAATTTCAATGAATAAACAAACTCGTTATTTATAAATTCTTTCAAAATTTACACCCCTTGGCAGGCGACGGTGAAACTTCGGGTAGCATAAAACATCCCGAACACGATGGAAAATACTCGAAAAATGAAAATCTGAGTTGGGATATTAATACGGATTGCGCCAGAATTAAGTTGAGGGCGACTGAGTACGACACGGAGAAAGATTACGATTTTATGACAATTGTAGCCAACGGAAATGGCCAAGTTGCTCAAACAGCAGACGGCTGCGCAATTTGCCAAGACTTTGTCGAATATGATACGCCAGTTACGATTCAATGGCAATCCGACCACGGCTACGAGTACTCGGGCTTTGAATTACAATGGCTATGTCTGAACCAAACTGAAGGTAATGTTACGATTAAGTAGGAACTAGACTTTGGTCAAAAGTAGCAACCCGCCCTTTGATGTGAGACCTCCTGGACATATTTTTAATTATTTAATTGAGCAGGTCGAGCTTTTTCCCTCCACATACAGGGTGAGGTAATAGAGATGCTAAGCCGTTTCTTGGGTCGCGAGTGCGCTGAGCGAACATAAGTCACCAAAAACGGCTTAGCATATCTATTACCTTACCCTGTATTACCGAATGTATTTCTTAAGAATGTTCAATCCCGAATAATTTGGCGACTCAAACATTTGGGGATCGTCCCGATGATTCGCTGGTTCCAAAACAAGCCTACTCTTACGATATCGGTTCCTACTCGGTTGATTTGATCGACTTCACCCACACGCGTCGATACGCATCAGGATTTTTGAATAATGCTAATCCTGAATCCTTTGCAATTGTTAAAGGCCTTGTAAGTGGTTCGTCATATGTCATCGACGTATACCAGTGGTACTGTGACTGCCATACGCACTTGTCTGGTACCGGAGAAATAACCATCGATGACATCACCAAAACCACAACATCGAGAAAATCCGATGATCCAACTGCACGATTTCAGGCTGTGGCAAATGAGAGTGGCGAAATAAAAATTGTTTTTAAACACAATGGAGACGAGAATAATCAAATAAGGCTTTCTGGACTTGGAATTGGTGAAATGGAATGTGACGCCGCGAGTACTGGTAAGATTTTAATAATACGTTTTCGAAATTGATCCGCTTAATGCGGCAATCGTCAAGCTATAAAATACACACCCGCATTACGGGTCTGCGGGTAACAGTCATGGTTTTTATAATGGGAGCGCTTCACTTGGGCCGCAAAGCTTCACTTCGGCCGAAAGCTTCACTTGGGCCATAGGGTGGTCCGCCAGCAACCCCCGGCGCCTTCGGCCCAAGTGTTTTATGGCCCATGGGGTTTTTTGGCAAAAAAAGCTTCACTTGGGCCAAAAGCTTCACTAGAACCGAGGGCTTCACTTGGGCTAAGGCCCTTAGCCTAAAACCTCTTAGCCTAAGGGGTTTTATTTTTTTCAATCGGGATTCACTTGGGCCTAGACCTTCACTTGTGCCATGGGCTTTTTGGCAAAAAAGCTTCACTTGGGCGAGAAGCTTCACTTGGGTCGAAGGCGCCGGGGTTGTCGATATACTATGGCCCCCCTATTTGGCCCCCCTATGGCCCCTATTGCCCAAGTGAAGCTTTGCGTTCCAAGTGAAACGTTCCCTTTTATAATACGGTATTCAACCGCATTGAATGTTGCACAATGATAATGTTATAATCTCATTTTTTCAGAATCAAAATGTGTTGTACGAAATGCGCCTGAACAAATTGCGTCTGAGGGTAAAAAATGTCATACGGATGGAAAAATGGACAAGTGGACTTATGGGGATGATGTATTTGACTGTCATACAGAATGTCTTAGACATGAGGAGTGCAAACATTTCGATGTCTATCATTATGGAACTGAAATTTATTGCGACATGTTTTCTGAGTGTGAAATAATCGACCAGCCAGATGATAACCCAAACCGTCAATGGAAGGGGGCTTGGAATGTCGTTGATTGCGGTACGTAGATTGATTTATTAGGAAGATGCTCTAGAAACTTAGTTGATCGTAATTTTTACCCAGTATAAGGTATACACCCTGCGCAGTTATCTTTCCGGCAGTTATCTTTCCGCTCAGCCCCGTCGGGGCAGTTATCTTTCCGCTTTTTCGCGAAAAATGTTCCAGTTAATCCGCCTACACACTGCGCAGTTATCTTTCCGCCCGAAATATTTTTCGGGTAATTTACTAAAAAAAAGTGAAAGTTGAAGGAAAATTGTAAGATAACGTCACAATGCGTAGGCGATTTTGCTGGAAAACGCCAGAATTTTTTTTAATTGTTAGATAACGGACTGTTCGGGTAAAGTTTGACAATACATTTCATACCGCTACAAATAATAAGAAAATAAGGAAAAAATGAATTTAAAAGTGTAGCAAACTAATCATTTTGTTTAACAACAATTTCCCTAACTTAAATACAATTGTAAGATAAAGGCTTAGTGCGTGGGCAATGATGCTATGGTTTAAACGATATGGTTTGACCTTTTACAGGTGGACCTACTACAGGTTCCCGACCAGCGGGGAAAATGGCCGGATAAACCCCCATAGAGGCATACTAAAAGTGGCCGTCTCTCGTTTTTCCCGGGATTTTTCACTTTTTTAGCAAAAAATAATCCCGGATTATTGCCAACGCATTACGTCATTATATTACAATAATCTTTTAATAAGCAAGCTTTAGGCATTTTGTCACATAGTGAAATAATAAGCTTTTTCGTATCCACCGATAAATGATAAGAAATTTTTTTGCCATTGTATCTCTTATTTTTCTGTTTAGAAGCTTATTCACGCATTTTTGCGCTTAGAAATTCGAAAGAATCTAGAACCCCGTAGGTGCAGTTATCTTTCCGCACTTACAAATTTCAGACAAACCGCCTACACATTGTGCACTTATCTTCCCGACGGTGCAGTTATCTTTCCGTTTTTTGAAAAATTTGGTGGAAAGATAACTGCGCAGGGGGTGTATTGTATATTATAATGTACACTCCCCCCTCATGATGTGTATAAAAAGTAAAAAATACATAAACAAATTGAGTGAATTACTTACCAGATTGTCTGAAAAAGGTCCACTTTCTCAAAATAAGGACCACCATTTCTCATAATAAGGGCCACCCCATCGACAATTTAGGACAAAAATCCTGTACAAGTATCTGTCAATTTTAGGTTTTTTGCATCGATTTCTTCTGTTAATACAGTGTAAAATAAATAAAGGGGAATGTGGACAAAGGGTAAATATGACAAAACATAATTTGTCGACAAATTTCCCTTTCGACGTTTTCGACATGATACCAATTCAGTTTGTGCCAATAAAACTTATATGTTTATTCAGACGGGGAAAACGGTTCGCCAGCCACTTGGGATAACTGGAGTGAATGGACAATATGTTCAGCAACGTGCGGTGATGGTGAAAGAACGAGATCACGATTATGCTCAACCGGCAATTCTGATAATTGTGATGGACTGGATGCCACAGGACCGGAAATGACAGAACTTTGTTATATGAAAACTTGTGGTAAGATATTCGTCACATTAAGAAATACCAATAAAAATGAGTTTGATAAAATATATATATATTTTATAATATTTTATAAAATGCAAAAATAATGCAACAATCCTTCCCATATCATAACAGTTTTCGAGTTCGCCAGATAACTGCGCACTCAGTGAAGTACGTACTATAAATATCATTAACTCAATCGAAGTTTTTGCGGGCGATTTTACATAAACAATTTGAACATTTTGATGTTATTTCAAAGAATTACAAGGTGGGGTAATATAGATGCTAAGTCGTTTTTGGTTCGCGAGTAGGCTGGGCGAATATAAGTCACCAAAAATCGACTTAGCATCTATACTACCTCACCCTGTAGGTGTTGCACTTTTTAGATATTTTTTTGGGAAAGGAGAAATTAAGCTTAATTATCTCAGTACAATGTGAAGGAGAGATTGTTGAAACGGGACAAGGTAAATTGGTGATGACAATCCCGATGCTGAAACGTGAATGGCGTTTATCTTTCGAATTTACACTTGAGAGCCTCAATAACAGTTGGGATAGTTTACTTTTGGCTACAACAACCGGTACGGAAGATGAACGAATTCCGGCTATTTTCTTTCAGTCCGGTGCAATCGGCTTCAGATACACGAAGGGTGACGGCAGTTTAACCTTTGACTACCGGGCGGCACTGCCAGCTGCTGGAAGCCTGACCAAGATGTTAATCGAGACCAGTGTGATGGCCAATGGGCGAACCAGTATGAGCATAACACTTGGCGATGCACCACCGGTAATCAAGGACAGTGGCAGAATATTAAAACCGGTACCAAGTAAAAACTGAATAATGTCTAAATTGAGTGCAGTACTAGGTGCGCTAGTATCTTTCAATACAAAATTTAAAAAAATATATATACTAGCGTCTTACTACGACGTTTTGAAAGATAACGGAATTAACGGAAAATATGTGAATTTGTCCAAAATTGTCAGGAATTTTCCATAAATTGTAATGCCTTGAAAGTGCAAACTTGACGTAAAAAGTTTATTTAATAATTTTTCCAAACTTTCTCATTTTATCATGCATACATTGATATATTTTCAAAAACGTTTTGACCACTACTCAAGGATATCGGGGTAACTACAGATGTGGAGAATGTCCAGGTATACGCTGGGTCACCCGATAGGAGATCAACGCAAGGAGTCCTATGTTCACTGGAGTTTGGCAATAAAGGTATTTCCGAAATTATTAATAAAAATATATTTTAAACAGTCCATTAAGCTGGTGCGTATTGATATTTTTCAAAAAATAATTGGAGGGTTAAAAAATTAATCTCAGCGATTATTGGTTAGACAGAAAATTATAAACACCCAGAGAAAAAAATATAAAAACTAACAAAAACCCCTCTAACGTACTGATTATCTTCCTTGGCCATTTGCGAATTTCATTTTTTTTGTACAAGGGGGTCTCATATTAAGGGGCATAAATTATGCCGCATAATTCAAATAAAATCAAACTTTTATCAAAAATATTCAAATAATCAAATAATTGAAAATAATCAAACTTTTATCAAAAATATTCAAATTAAGGAATGGATTTTTTCGATAAGAGTTTCAAATTGTTACAACTATTAGTTACTTAAAGTAATAAGTAGACTTTGGTCAAAAGTAGCAACCCGCCCTTTGATGTGAGATCTCCTGTACAGCTTTGTGAATGTTTAATCGAGCAGGTCGATTTTTTCCCTTCACATATTCGCAAATGTTACCCGCTCCGAATGTATTTCTTAAGCATGTTCAACGCCGAATAATTTGGTGACTCAAACATTTGGCGATCGTCCGGATGATTCGCTGGTTCCAAAACAAGCCTACTCTTACAATATTGGTTCCTACTCGGTTGATTTGGTCGACTTCACCCACACGCGTCGATACGCGGCAGGATTTTTGAATAATGGTAATCCTGAATCCTTTGCAATTGTTAAAGGTCTTGTAAGTGGTTCCTCATATGTCATCGACGTATATCAGTGGTACTGTGACTGTCATACGAATTTGTCTGGTACTGGAGAAATAACCATCGATGACATGACCAAAACCACAACATCAAGAAAATCCGATGATCCAACCGCACGATTCCAGGCTGTGGCCAATGAAAGTGGCGAAATAAAAATTGTTTTTAAACACAATGGAGTCGAGAGTAATCAAATAAGGCTTTCTGGACTTGGAATTGGTGAAATGGAATGTGACGACGCGAATACTGGTAAGATTTTAATAATACGTTTTCGGAATTGATCGTTATCGTACTCCTACCGCTTAACCCGGATACGCCGATGCTACACAGGGTGTGCTGTTGCAAATTTACATGGCTCTCACCGTTAAACCACTTTCTTAAATGGTGGGTTTTGTTTAACCAAATAAATCATATAAATATTGACTTTCCTTAATAAGAAAGAAACATTTTTGTAAAGCAGGTTTCTCGAAATCTGTACATATAGGCGACCCATTTCGCGCTGGTTTTCAAAAACAAATTCTTTTTCCAATGAAAATCGTGCGTACCGGACAAAGTTTGCGGGAAAACTTGAAGATTTTTGTCCAAATAAGTGCACGATCGGGCGAAATCTAGAATATCTAAAATATCGGTGCGTAAAACCTTTTTTGTCCAAATAACTGCACGATCGGGCAAAGTCTAGAATGTTTTGAATTTTTGTGTTCAAAAACACGGAATTTTTTGTCCAAATAAGTGCACGATCGGGGCAAGCTCGAGAATGTGTCAAATTTTCCTGTATGAACAAATTATAAAAAAAAATTTTGTTGCAAATAACACATCTTTTAAACTTAATATTGACAAAGAGAGAGATATTTGTTTATATTTTTTTTTTTTGAAATTATTCTGGTCAAACTATGACGCAAGATATTTTAAAGGTAAGTCCATTAACTAAATTGATTAAAAAACTGTCCAAATAAGTGCACAGTGTGTAGGCGTTTTTGCTGGAAAAATTTTCACCAAAAAAGTGTCCAAATAAGTGTACGATCGGGAGTTTTGTCCAAATAAGTGCTGTCCAAATAAGTGCACATGTGGTGTAATCTAAAATTTTCAGAATCAAATTGTGTTGTACGAAATGCGCCTGAACAAATTGCGTCTGAGGGTAAAAAATGTCATACGGATGGAAAAATGGACAAGTGGGCTTATGGGGATGATGTACTTGACTGTCATACAGAATGTCTTAAACATGAGGAGTGCAAACATTTCGATGTCTATCATTATGGAACTGAAATTTATTGCGACATGTTCTCTGAGTGTGAAATAATCGACCAGCCAGATGATAAACCAAACCATCAATGGAAGGGGGCTTGGAATGTCGTTGATTGCGGTAAGAATTAAAATACGTAGATTTTGGTAGGGAGTTTAAGGTCTTACCACGAGACTCTTATTATCTTACCTTATACGGTCTAGCCTAGGGTCTGACTTAGACATTTTTACATAGCCCCGCAATTATACCCTTTGTGTCAAAAATGTTTTATCGAATCACAAGATAAAAGGTTGCGTAAATAATTGTGTACATAGGAGTGACTCAGGAGTGTAAAAAATCATACAAACACATCAAAGTGGGTGATTTCAAATGTGAACAGGCGACTTATCTGAACGACGAATACATACTAGGCGAGGCCGAAGACTGCTTTTCGTCATGTGTTGGCATCGAAAATTGTGACCATTTTGTTCACTATGAGTCAACATTCAGTGGCAAAAAGTACTGCAACTTTTACTCAGGGTGCTCAATAATACCGGATGATACAGCAAATGATGTATTCAACGGCGTTTGGCAGATAACATGCGGTATGAAATTAGTCAAAAAAAAAATAATTCATTTTAACGGGATTATTGAGGCATAGGAACGGCCAAGGCTGATTTTCGGAAACTCTAACCTGGCTGAAAACATAAAAAATCAATACAGGTTTCGAACCAAAATTGTAACACTTCAAATCTGAGCAGTTTTGCAAAATGAAGAAAAAAAGTGCCCCTAACTGGAATAAAATATTCATATCATAAGAGTTTTTGTTATCTAAAAGTGTTACGATTAGGCTTCCATAAGTGTAAGCTAATTATCACGGATGCAGGGAATTTGTTTTTGCGTTATCCACTGTCCTGTTTTTGTGACTTACCGGAAATCAAGCTATGACATAACATCCGTCACTTATGGGCCGCGATTTTTTCGATTTGAAAAACTGCCCCTTATGGGCCATATTGTTTCTATTATGTTGGTACAAGTGGTGGTGAATTGATGAGGATTAAAAAAGACTTAGCAATGTCTAAAAACTCATTTTCAAGCAAAAAACAATACAAGTACAGAATGTGTGTTTTTAAGTCAAAAAAATGGCAACCGGTCCCTTATGGGCCGCCTTTTTAGGGCCCTGAACGCGGCCCATGAGGGACGGAGGACTGTAACTTGAAACGTGTCAGATTGTTTATCAAGATCCAAAAAATCAAGTCAAAAATGGATTATTGATTGGGATAAGTCTGTTCAATTATTCAAATTTGTGAAAAAAAAACCTGAATGGTCTTTCAATATAATTTTTATAATCTTTCAGACGATAATGAAACAAGTCTACCGACTACATCGGCTTCAATTAAAACGCCAGTCAATATCGCCTGGAACGATAATTTAAGTATACCAGGTTCAGCCGAACACACTCAAGCCGCCGAAACGGTAGCAAACGATTTGAGACCTCATATTCAAAGTTCAGCTGACAAACTCAACGGAAACAACCGACGAACAATAGGCACGCCAATTACAATAACATCAATCACATTTAGTAAAATTAGTCGAAAACGGCGAAGTTTGACTGAGCCGTCGACTGAGGCAAAAGTAAACTTTGAAATGCCTATGACCGAACAAGGAATGACCGCTATGACTGAGCATCCGAATGTATTTGCTGGAATTGTACAAGAAGATATAGCGGCTGCTATACGTGACGGAGAATTACGCCTCATACCAGTGGATACCATTATAATTGTTGAAGACGAATCAGATAATTCAGGAACTGATACCGAAACGGACGATTCGAATACCAGTTTTGGTGGTGATGACTCTGACACTCAGACTGGAGATAATTCCGGCACTGGTACTCAACCTGGTGATGATTCTGACACCGACAACCAAACTGGTGACGATTCGGACACCGACACCCAGACTGGTGATGATTCAGGCACTGGTACTCAACCTGGTGATGATTCTGACACCGAAAACCAAACTGGTGACGATTCTGACACCGACACCCAGACTGGTGATGATTC
>SCLG01000070.1:304952-337712 GCA_004367875.1 Oikopleura albicans
GGCACTGGTACTCAACCTGGTGATGATTCTGACACCGACACCCAAACTGGTGATGATTCGGGCACTGGCACTCAACCTGGTGATGATTCTGACACCTACACCCAGACCGGTGATGATTCAGGCACTGGTACCCAACCAGGTGATGACTCCGACACCGACAACCAAACTGGTGACGATTCTGACACCGACACCCATACTGGTGATGATTCGGGCACCGACAACCAAACTGGTGATGATTCAGGCACTGGTACTCAACCTGGTGATGATTCTGACACCGACAACCAAACTGGTGACGATTCTGACACCGACACCCATACTGGTGATGATTCGGGCACTGGTACTCAACCTGGTGATGATTCTGACACCGACAGCCAAACTGATGATAATTCTGGTGACGATTCTGGTAGTGATACTCAGCCGATTGGGTCATGCCCATCCAGTACATGCTGGAATTATGACTCAGATACCAAATCTTGCTCATTAAAACCCGGTGCTTGTACCAACCTTTCATGTGGAGCAAAAACCGTTCTGATCGAGTTCGATACAACCTTGTTCGGGTCATCAAGTCAGCTGGAAATAACTCCGCCGTTAAAGGATAATTACGTCGGTCAACGAACCCACGGCATTGAATGCGCACTTGGAGAATGCGGAATGACGGTTGAAGAACAAAATGATAAGTATGATGATATAACCATTTTTAAAAATTACGAGTTTCAATTTCCTTTTTTTAAATCTTACTCAATAGAAACACAAGTTAATACACCACCTAACCAGTTACTTATACTGTTGATAATCGAGTACGACATTTGGTAATGTAATTGTAAATCACGATACGTTTTTGTCCAAAAAGTGTTATATCCCAATTTGATTGAGATAACTGGTGTCAAGATAACTGGTTAGTGGTCTCTGTTATTTTCGTTTAAGGGAAAGTTAATACCACTCAGTGTCGGACCAGTCTGGTGATTTTAGTTGGAATCCATAATGGTATTCTAACATAATTTGTTCATAAAGTTTGTTGTATAGTACGGGGTGAGGTAATATAAATGCTAAGCCGTTTTTTGGTGACTTCAATCCGAAACCACACATTTTTTCAGACTGGTATTTCAAACAACTTTGCGAAATAAAGGAACGCGTGAAGTGCAAATTAATGGTGCTGTTATCATAACAGATGGTATGGATTTCACGTTAACATTTACTTGCTCATACGAAAAGACCGTGTCCGTCTTTACACAATCGTTCGAAATCACAAAGGTTCAAGTGTCGGGCACAGAGGAGGCCGACGGTTTCTTAACAGACGGATTTTCAATGTCGACAAATGTAAACGGCGGAGCAGTAACGCTGGGTGAGATGATGAGAGTTACAACAACCTGGTCCGTTACAGGGTTGCCCAATGTCAAGTTTTTCTATCAACGATGTACGATAACGCATGGCCCTCATAATGTAGATGTTATTAAAGACGGATGTTACTCAAACATCGTTAAGGTAAATAAACAATACATTTCCAAGTACACCAGGTGCGCCGTTATGTTACAAAACCAAATCAAAAAAGTGTAACATAACGGAAAATTGTAACATAACGGCGCAGTGCGTGGGCGATTTCTGGAAAACCTCAAAAAAATTAAAAATTGTACCATAGAAGGACGAACGGGGAAAATTTTGCGCATTTTTTTGTATTTGTAAAATAACGGAAAATAGCGATTACGTAACTCAAAAGTATTGCTAAAAACGCGTTTTTTGTTCAAATTGTAACATAACAGCTTAGTGCGTAGGCAAAAGCGCCCGATTTTTTTTTGCTAAAAAATTGTAACATAACGGGACGAAGGGGCAAAATTTTAACATAACGGGGTCAAATATAACGGCACACCTGGTGTACTTGAATAGATATGAAACCGGGTAACTTAAAATCCCTTTAACGGCCCAAAAGGGATTTAATACGTATGCCGCATACGGTATGCGGACAAATTTGAACAAAACGCCTATGCGCCCACTTTCCCATAAAAATCACTTGCCTTTTATCTGAAAGTGAAATTGAACTAAACCCATGTTTTAGCGATTTTTGACTAAACCCGGTTTATTAGCATTTTCGGTCGATTTAGGGCGTTTTGTGAAAATTTGCACATTTTCCCTCCTGGTATATAGTTAAGTAAAAGTCCTGAATTTGACTTGTGATTGTGTACAACTTAATCCTTTTTGGGATGCTTCTTTTTGGGACCTCGAAAAACGATCCTTTTTATGGTGATGCTTTTTTTCGGACGCTATTTTCGAGAAGCGAAAACGTCCCAAAAAGGAGTAAGGACTGTAGATTTCAATTTTTGATCAACTATGAAGATAACCAAATATAGCTCGAAATACCGTGCACTTTTTTAAGTTGTACAACTTGTACTTGCAAAATTTTAACTCGCAGGGAGAAGTGTGTGCATATATGCACACGACTTGGTTTTTCGTCGATTTAGGGCATAAGGAGGCCCCGTAGGGTAGAATTAGTATTGCTGACCACCCCTCAATTTTTCGACAAAATTCCATTGGCGGTATTTTTTGCGTGGGTTGTATATTTCAAACAGCTCTCTAGGGGGCTCTGGTGGCCCAAATATCGTAATAGTCAGATCGACGTAGTTTAACGAGCTCTACAACTTGGCTTTACCAATTTTACCAGAATTATTGCGAATTTTTAAGTGGGTCCATACGTGCGCACAATTTCCCCCTACGGGTTATCAAAAAGTCCTTCCCCCTGAGAGTTAAATACCAAATTATGTCTCAGAAACACTTTTACTTCGTTTAAACTTTTTTTAAGGCGGAACGTGATTCTTCCGACTTTGAATATGGAAAGAGTCAATCATTTGTTTACAAAACATTTGCCGTCCAGTCTGTCGACATAAGTGAACAATCCATTCAATGTGACATTGCATTGTGTCTTCGAGGTGGCAATTGTGGACAGCCTTTGACGACTAATGATTGTCCAAGTGGAGTTATGGCTTACGCTGTAACTTAACTGCTCCAGCAAAAACATAAAATTGATTTCTGTTCAAATTGCAAACAATCCTTATTTGTTGGATTAGTATCCGAAATGGACTCCGGCTTATTTGCTGCATTTGAACTTATATAAAAATTCGGAATAAATTAA
This sequence comes from Oikopleura albicans, assembly GCA_004367875.1. NCBI lineage: Eukaryota > Metazoa > Chordata > Appendicularia > Copelata > Oikopleuridae > Oikopleura > Oikopleura albicans. The sequence continues at coordinate 308,074 of SCLG01000070.1, forward strand.
AATTAAACATAAATCTTGGCTGCAAATGTTTCACAAATTATTATAATCAAAATCTTATTATTTCGTTTAACTCCCAAGTACGAATATCTAGCCCATCCATGGCCCGTCATTATGATCAAGACAAACCCAACGTCTTTGTTTTCTCCCTTTTGCAGCGAGTGGCTCAATACATGTATGCAACTAAACAAACCCGCCGCACGGTGTGACAAAAAAGGTTATAGGCGTGAGCACGTTACAGACGTCGTACAGAGGCGCCGAACGGCGTTAAATTTAAGTTAGAAAAAATGATGAAAAATTTAACCCCCAGAATTTTTCTCTGCTCTAAAACAAAAAATGGTGGTTAAGCGGTACCCGAGAGTATCATAAAGTATTCTAGAGCCTACGCGGTTTTTCTACATTTATTATCCAATTTTTTACAGTTTTAATTCGCGAGAGGGATCGAAGTTGAAGTAAATGCCGTCAAATAACTTTTGAAATTCTCTGGCCAAATAACTATTTTCGTTTGTTTTCCGGAACTCGTAAACTGCATTTCCTAAACCAATAGTTTAAAAACAATCATTTTACAAACATATCTAGGGGATATCTTTGCATATCATATCTTTTCTAAGCCGTTTTTAACCTAAGTGGTTTAAATTATAGGCTATCCACTACCTAACCATTTGAATTAAACCTCAACTTTTTGATAAAACAAACCAAAATATTACTACAGGTTTAGCCTCATGAAAATCGGCCGAGCGTTTCTAGTATTCCGTGTCGGCATATTTTAAGATAATATAAATACCAATTTTCCCTTTTTATTTTGAAATATGGTACCACTCTTTTCTCCCCTGTTTATAAATACGCCTTCACGTAAAGAATATCATGAAACTCGGCCGGTAGTTCAAAATAAAAAGGGAAAATTGGTATTTATATTATCTTAAAATATGCCGACACGGAATACTAGAAACGCTCGGCCGATTTTCATGAGGCTAAAACTGTAGAATGCATTCTTCTGTCTTTCAGTTTTTCTTAACAACTCAACCTACCAAATTTAATTTTACGTGTCAATTTAAATGGTTAGGTGGTGTAATTGATATGTAACCGTACTAGTTGTCTCCGTAAATTTACAAAAAAAGTTTACAAACTTTTTCCACAAAGTCCATCTACAATTATTTTTATAAACATTCTATAAACCTAAATGTTGATAGTTATCTTCCGTTATTGGTAATTGAATTATGTATAAACCGGTTACGGAGTTTAATATTGCCACTAAAAACGTTAGTTTCATTATCAGCTTTTCCGAATTCTGCGAAGCTTAGAATGAGTCGATGCTTTATATACTTAACATAATATTTATATTTTTTTATCCAATAGATAATTAATTTGGAGACCACAGATATAAAGTTGAATTTGGCAACAGTTACCTTTTTACATGCCATAAACAACTTACTTAGTTTTAATTATTCACAATAGATACGTGTGCGACATGGACTTCATCTATATATGGTACATACGATATACGTTTCCATACACTGAATGTACTCAAATATATATTTTCCACATTGGACAAAAAGGGTCTTTTCGATGTACAATTTCGCGGATTCGGTCTGTCAGAGTATATGAATTACGGTATTAAGTCCTAGGGGCTCCTTTGATGTGGCGGTATCCCCATTTTCCGTTCGGAACCAATTTTCCGCGGAAATATGAAATGTGTATGTATGCTGAAGGCTTAAGCCTAAAGCCAGTATTATACGGATAATCGTTGGTACAAAACTCAGATTCTAGTCTACCACTAGCTTTAGCACCGTGTCGTAGTATTTTGCTTGTATTTTAGTTAAATATTATTATTTTGAACAATGTGACGCGTGTTTACAAAGAAAACAAAACAGTTCCCTACAATATATTAAATAGTTTTTTAAAGGCTAATAATGAAATATTTACTACTCTGTTATTATTTTGTTGTTGGTGAAAGAGATTGTATAGGACAGGTTATCTACACGTGAGTGACACATTACTGGCTTTTGAGAGTACTGGAGAAAATCAGGTCATGTTTTGTAAATGTTAACTTGAAAAATAACAGCGTAAGTACCTAGGGGTTTTTTAAAATAACAAAATCTGCGTAAAATGTCGAAATTTCTCATTGATTTGAAAAAAAATTTAGTTCTGGAAACTTTCTTTTTTGTGTAGCATTAACCGCTTGAAGACTCGAGTAATAATTATAATGGCGTAACCAGTGTAACACGGTCGGGACTCAAGTGCATGCGTTGGGATAGCAATTCGCCACATCAGCCCAAATTTCGGCCTTCGTCATCAAACCATAATCATTGTCGAAATCCAGACGGCGATGAAACTCCTTGGTGTTACACGATGAGCCCTCGCAAACGATGGGAACACTGTAATATACAAAAGTGTCCAAAAACTGCTAACCAGGCTGGTTTAATACAAGTTTTTTTTTTGGGTGATAATTTTCGGGTGATATGACCCAGAATTCGGGTAATACAGAATTGATTTTTAGAGCCATCCTAAAAATTACTATAACTGAACATATAAATATCCTAGAATTTCATATAACCTAGAATTTTGTTCACTTCCCGGCATTTTATATACTTTAGGGGCGTTAACTTTTGTAAACACGGGGTGTAAATTTGACCATAAAACTATTTAATCCGGCTCAAGTGCACCGAAAATTGTTGGACGACGTTGGATGGGTATCATGGAGATATAAGCACGACAAACAATGGAAAGACGTGTCAAAATTGGCGATCACGCACTCCTCATCCCTCACCATATCGCTTTTCCCACAACTATTGCCGAAATCCAGGAAGATGGTCAAATACTTACATACAGTCCTCCCTTCCTTAAATGCCGCACTCAAACTTCCAAAAAAACTCGGCACTTAAGGGAGTGACCACACCCAAGGGCCGGCACTTAACATACATAGGCTGTACATAGGCTGTAGCTTGAAACCCCATGAGGGTTTGAATTCGGATATGAGCTTCAAACAACTCTAAGGTAAAGACCGAAAGTGTCTGAATTACCCGAAAATTTAACCTAGAAATTTATCAGGACCTAAACCACCTACGCATTGTGACCATCTTTTAGATAACGATGTTAATGGACCGTGGTGTTACACTACAGATCCTAATGTAGAACATGAATATTGTGATGTCAAACATTGTTCAGAATGTGAAACTGATCGTTTAAATATAAACGCTGGAGGGAGGAATAATCAAGTTAGGCCATTGGAACCTGCTGTATGTGGTCAACCTAATTATAAACCAGTTTTCCCGATTGACGATGACCAACCGGATGTCTTAAATACACGTGGACGACCTGATAGAACACGTAGATCTACAGGTCCGGGTTCGAATTTTTAGATTTTCAGTTCTATTCGTTGTCAATTAGTTTCGAAGGGGTAAAGACTTACTGTCAGTTTGAGTGAGTCACTGATAGTAGTAGTTAGGTAGGAGTTATCATTTTAGGGGTAAATTAAACAAAAGCTTTGTTCACCCCGAATGGCTCTTTCGTCGAATGTGGGGTTTGTTTCCAAAAGTTCTCAAAAATAGCGTCCGAAAAAGGAGCATCGTCACAAAAATGATCATTTTTCTATTATAATTGCCCATTATGGCCAAAAAACGTCCCAAAAAGGAACAAAGGTCCGAAAAACGGACCGTCCCAAAAAGAAGTCAGGACTGTAACTGTGTTTTAGATTTTTCTTTGCCCTGAAAGTTGATTTTTTTATTGAAGTCTTTGATATGTCCGCTTCGGGGATATTCAATTCAACGAATAACTAATTCGGAGTAATTCGATGACCCAATAAAATCGAGGAATTACCTTTCTGTGACATTTTTAAAACTTTCACTGTTAGTAAACTTAAATTTTACAATACTAGGCCTTTGAGAACTTGAAGCAGCGAACTCGAACCAAGTTCAGGCGACTCCGTATCTGACAGTTCCTCGTCGAGTCGGACGCAGGGAATTTACGGGGGTAGTCAAGCCATTTTGCAGCAGCATCCATGGCAAGTTCGAATTTCATCGTCTATTAGCTGCGGAGGAACCTTGATATCAATGAATACAGTCTTGACGGCTGCTCATTGCACAGTAGGACACCCAGCATATCAGTGGATTATCAGGGCGGGAACTACGGAAAAGTACACATCTCAACCTTCCTTACAAACGAGAAAATGTAAACGAATTATTCAACATCCGTGAGTTGCCATAAACATTTACAACATTATTTTTTTCGCGAGATATTAAACATCTGAAATAAATACTTAATTCTGAAAATATGTTTTTTAGGAGATATGACGAATCAACAAGTGACAGCGACATTTCGTTAATGATCACAAATACACCATTTAAATATGACAAATATGTACGACCTGCGTGTCTGCCCGAACCAACGTTTGTTGCAAGAGGAGGATCAAAATGCATTATATCTGGATTTGGGCAGACTGAGAAAGGTATGTAAGGAAACTGGACACGCATTATGTATATTAAGCCGGTTATTGTGAATACATACGCTTATAAATTATAAGTTATAATGGTTATAATAATGGTTACAGTCGTGTGAAAGCACATCCGTTGCCTTTGAGAGTTTCACAAAAATCGAAATCTTGAGAAAGTCATAATGTATAATTTATACAAATTCGCTCAAAAAATACAATGCAACGGCTGCTTACTTTTAGCTTGTTTACTTAAGTAAGATACGATACCCAAAGCAACCCTGATAGTAATAATTATTTTTATCTTAAAAATAAACTCAAAACCGATAAAAGACAGACAATTTTTAGACAGATGTCACGGTTTTAAATGCTCCTAGTTTTACAGATTTGAAAATAACAAGTTTATTTTATTTGTTAAAGAAACTGTGAACAAATGGGTTTAAACTTATTGTCTCGTATTTTTGAATTTTGGTTTTTAAAATTCAAAATCAAAGTCATGCTCCTCCAGTGGTCACCCCATTTTGTCAGTTTTTGTCAATATATTTGTTCATAGACCCAAATTAAAATTTTTTTAAACAAAACGATTGTGCGTTTTATTATTACGCTTCGTTTACAGAATAAACGAATCCCATATCTTGAAAATTTTAACATTAGTAGCGTTTATAAATTTCAATTTTTACTATTTTCAAAACTATGTGGGTGATCTATGATAAAAGTTATCGGTAAAACAATATAATACCTGGATATTGATATTAAATTTATAAAAAAAATCGATAGAAATCATTGTAAATTAGAGCCGCTATAGTACATTTTAAACACCTATGTTCCCCCCTTAAACTATTTAGGTGACTTGATAATAATTTATAGGTCCTTCGTCAAAGTTGATGCAGAATGTCGTCCCAATGCGAAACCGCGAAAAATGTATTGAACTGATGGGGCGAATTACGACAAATATGATTTGTGCGGGAAAAGTTAACGAAGATACATGTCAAGGGGACAGCGGTGGCCCACTCGTTTGTAATATTGAAAATAAATACACACTCGTTGGAATAACGTCGTTTGGAAAGGGATGTGGCGAAAAGGACAAACCAGGAGTATATGTACAAGTGACACAATTTTTACCGTGGATTGATGCCAATAAAGTTTGAATACATGAACTAAGTGTATATACAGTAATGTTTTTTTAATCTCTCCTCCAGCTAAGTTCAATTGACATCGCGGGGGTTGAGCTGGAAGAGAGTCTAAAAAATAATACCGTAATATGTACAGGTGGCCCCATATTAAGGGACACCACATTAAGGAACACCCTTGGCCGCTTTCTCCCTTTAAGGGACGCTTTCTTGTATTAAGGGACAGAATTTTCCGAAAATAGACCAGACGTATATGTGGACTATCAGACAAAAAATCCGTTTTCTCATATTAAGGGACACCCCCTATTAAGGGACACTTTTTCGGGACACAAAAGTGTCCCTTAAATTAATATTATGTGGGGCCCCTGTAACATATTTGTCAAATTTCAACTAAAAATCGAACACATTCAACGAAATTCATGTCAAAACCTAGCACAGACGCCCGTTCAAGTATAGTTTATTATTTTTATGTAATAGTAAAAAAAGGCATTGAAAAAACCACATAAAATAAACCATAACATATACAGTATAAACAACATCAGAAGTTCCTTATTAAATTCATCTAATAAATGCGCAATGACAAGATAACAATAACGAATAATTGCAAAACGATATTAATATTCGCATGGTGTGCTGCTAATATAATTATTTTTAAACAAATTACACAAATCGAAAAGTTAGTACAAAAACTAAATGTCTCAAAATGTCTGTCGTCAGCTGTTAAATTTGAATGTCAAAAAAACTGGCCTCAAAAAAATTATACAGCTCGCCACAGAAGTTTTGAGAATTTTATTTTCTCACATTTTCTTAAGTATTGAGGACCGAATGAGCCCGCGAAGCGGGACTACGTAGGATGCGAGTATCCTATTGGGTACAGGATGGGGCCGCGAAGCGGAACTACATTAGATTACCCTACTTTTGAAGGTCTATAATTTGGCAAAATTGTTTTTAATATGTTTTGAATATGGACCAAGAGAGCCGAGTCAGATATAATTGCTAGCCAATTGAAGCTAATATAGAGAATTATTGCCACAAAATGACGGCATATGCCGAAAAATGTCTTCATAGCGAAACTTATGAACTGAATTACGGGAAGTAATATATACTAAAAGTGATATTAACTCACAGGGGGAAGGGATGAAATGGGAATTGTGTGCATATATGCACTCTCAAAAATCGCTATTATTCGAAAAACTGTCAAAGCCAAGTTGTAGAGCTCGTCAAACTACATCGATTTGACTATTCAGAAGTTGATTTGGGCCACCAGGGCCCTCTAGAGAGCTGGCAAAAAACAAGTCGTGTGCATATATGCACACACTTCCCCCAGGGAGTTAATGGTAGTAATAGCGCATCAGATGTAGTTTGTGCCCGTTAAAAATATATCACTTGTTGCTGTGGCGAAAGTTTCAAAATAAGTGCCTGAGTTCCCTGAACTATTCACACTATCGTCAACGTAACATTCCCATAATAACACAAAACCTTGTGCGGTAATTGAGGCGTCCGAGAAAAATCGTACTACAAAATCAGCCGATGGAATAATTTGACTAACTGAAACTATTTTACGAGCTCCATGGTAGGTAGTATTTCCAGATCAGACCCACATAAATCAAACGGTCTGTTTTTTGAAATGTATTCTCCCCTATTTTTCACTTTTAAGGGGGTTAATGCTGTTTGTTAATTCCCTAATTAAATAAATGTCATTTTACTATTTTGCGAAAAAAAATTCGTTTTCTTATTCAGTCATAATTTCACACAACAGCATCACAAACCGTTTTTTAAACCGCTTAAACTTTTTAACCATTATGTTTTTTTTTTGTTGCTTTTTAGAGACATACTGAAAAATATGTACGTGAACATATTAGCCTATATGTGCAATCAAGTTGACACATATTTTATAGTATGTTCGCACACATATTATAAAATATGTTTTTTCGATATTATAGCCATAATTTTTTGGTAGAGTTGTTATTTCCCTAATCTAGACTAACAGATTAGAAGCCTAATCTATAAGTTCGATTTTTGGAACATACAAAAAAATAAAAAAAATTTTAGTCAAAATTAATTTGCAATTGCAAATTATGNGTGGTGTATTTATGTAAGGACAAGTGTTTTTGACCAGATAAAGGGTGACCCGATAACAGCGCAGCGTGTAGATGGGGTGGTTGTATAAGGGGTTTGGACACGATAAGGGCGCAGGGTGTGTTTAACCAAAATTAGTCTCATTTTATTAAAATGGCGAAAGCAACCAAAAAAAACATAATGGCAGTATGTAACTTTTCCACATACTGAAAAAAATGTTTTTCACACATATCGCAGAAATATGTCTCGGAGACATACTGAAAAAAAAGTCTCCATAGGTCGCCCTAGGACATATTTTGCGATATGTGTGAAAAACATTTTTTTCAGTATGTGAAAAGTTACATACTGTTACAGTATATTTATTTTAATCCCGAAAGTTTGTGCTCTTGGAAAAGAGAATTGATGAAAAAAATGTCGTGTTAATTATGCTCTATTTACTGTCATATTTCCACACTGGCCGAATGACTAAAATTTGGTGCCAATTTTCGACACATATTCATCCGTAAAATCCGAGAAAAAAAAATAAAAAAGTAACACGAGGGAAATAAGCGCTAGAGTAATGAGAACCGATCGGAGTCGTTTCAGAAATTTTGGATTTACGTAGGAAAAGTTATAACGCGTAAGGTCACTTTTGCCTTTAGCGGATATCCGGTGTGTACGGATATATATTAGGGCACAATTTGGGCACTCATGGAACAGAAAATGTTTGAATTTAATTATGCAAAAAAAAAAATTAATTGATAGTGTTAAGTCAAAATTTTGAAATAGAGTCGCCGTGACCTCCAACTTTTCGAAAACAAAATATTACTAAAGTTTTTGGCTAATTTCGTCGACCGAATGTGACGGAAAAATGCTTAAAAATCTGAGTTTTCTCCGATTATGTGACGGAATTTATATCCCCTGCAGGTTTTTAAGAACATATCCTGTATCATATATTATCAAGCTAAAATTGATTAGAGCAATAAAAAATGATCGTTTAACATATTTAAGACATTAGTAAATATATTACGTGAGTCCGTTTCCTTCACCAGAATATTCTGTTGCATCAATGAGCATGTAGTCAAATGTTTCTTCAGTTTGAAAAAGAATAGAATAAACGTGAACGAAATCACATGTTGAACGAATATTCCATTGTTGGCTTTCGTTATTTTCATAATCGATAAGGAATATAACTCCCTCAGAACCGGATAAACTATTATTCAAGCAATTCCATTCCAAACCGAATCCACCACCGGAACTTTTCTCATTTGAAAAAAATGCCACGCTAAAAACCCCAGGAGTATATGCGGTGACACTTGTATTTCCACTTTTGTGAGGTTAGTACCATTGCTGCGCTGTTATCGTGCACGTAATTTTCATATCGAAATGTACTGTTATAAAAATGTAGTATTTTCTCATTTGCGCCTACACACTGCGCAGTTGTATTACCGTTTTATGAAAATATATTTACAATACAGCTGCGTTCGGGATTATTGAAGTAAGAAGAAGGGGTATCAAAATATGCTCATCATATGTAGGGGATGCTTTGTTTACCAAAATGGAACCAAGCTTTGATTAGTTAACCCCTCCTGAACTTTTTAGATCCAATAAGGACAATATCTGTGTCTTTTTCAGTGTCAAACATTGTCGATCTCACCCTGACATAATCACATTGAGCGTCAACATGCCAATATTGTTTCTGATTATCTTCATCAGACTTAGAAAATCTTTCCCTGACTAATTCTGGTGTTATACTACACCACCTAAGCCGTTTTGTTGACACCATCAAAACCCAAAAACGTGTAACATAATAGAATGTTGTTAACATAATAGGGTGGGGCGTTCGATTAAATAATAGGAAATCGACGTTAATCAAATCTCAAAAACTTTTAACGTAATGCAATTTTGTTAACATAACGGGTGTTAACATAATGGGTTAGGTGGTGTATATAATTAAAAAACAAAAAATTGTCAATTGCGAAAAACATAACAAAGTTTTTAAATGCATTTAAAAATAAAAATAAATTAAATTAAAATAAAAATCATTGTACGCGCAGCAACTTATTTGTCTCTGCCAATTTTGATTGGTCGCGTAACCTAGCAACGCAAAACGACAGATAACATTTTATTCTTGTTTTTTTTTTGTTGCACGGACAATTATGTTGGCAATATTGACGGAATTTTCAAATCCTAAAGAACCATGGTCCATGGAATTATCTTCGGTTACTTATGTGAACAACAAGTATCGTATGGCCCATACGGTATGGGCTAAAATAACGTGCTTTTCGCTTTCTCATATTTTGTACTACTAAGTTTAGTAATAAAAAAGCGATAAGCTCGTTATTATACCTCATACTGTACCTCAGACATGGGGCTAAAATACGACGCAGATTCTAACTCTGGCCTTCATATTCGAATAGCTCAATAAATCCGGTTGATCCAGTAAGAACGTCAGTTCCGGCATCTGATTGGATAACACGTGAAATCCACGACATTTGCGCCGAGACTTTAGCGTAAATTCCGGGGTAACCGACATCTCCACATCTAACTCCCCACGACACTACCCCATATAATATTGGCTCATTATCTACGACACATATCATTGGCCCACCACTATCTCGTAACGATAGGCTATATTTTTACCAAGCATTTATTGGTTCATCTCCGAACAAATTACAGTGATTATATCATATAATTTATATGGTTATCAAAACGGTCTACAGGGGGGTCGCCAAGTATGGGTCGTTTTCGTGTTTTGAAAAACCGACCCTTATATAGCGACCCGATCCTTATTTGGCGAACTTAAGATAAGAGGATTTAATTATTTTTACTGTATTAAAATATGATGTTTCGCATTATATGTTTGTATTTTTATCAATTTTAAAATCAAACTTGAGTTAAATAGCAAAATTATTAAATTAATTATTTTCGTAAGCAGACATTAAAATAGTGAAAAATATCCCTAGGAATGAATGTTAAAATTAGCGACCCTATATATATTTTTCTCGAAAAAATCGACACTTAAATGACGCGACCGACCCTTTTTTGGCAAAAGCGACCCTTATTTGGCCTTTATTTGGCGAGCCCTCTGTAACAACAAATTTTGCCTTTCGTATCAATGGTTTTTCATACCATGTATATTTTAACGCAAATTTTCTCTTATTTTAACGATAAATTTCTCTTATCGGCCAATTCAGTCGCAATGTTGTTTCAAACTTTTCGAATTCAACAAATATTTCTGTTAGCACCCCGAAGATACTACATTTGGCCCTATCAAAGTGCATATTGACCAAGTATAGAGCCTTTTCTTGACAAGTGTCTCTTCCACCCTCTAAATATCCAGCGCAAAATTCAAGATCAGAATCAATGCGAATTCCGTCATCGACTGTATTACTGGTGAAATCAGTATTTCTTGTACAATAGTCCGTTGAGAATACTTTGATTCGAATCGTGTGAAGTTTAAAGTCGGTGATGCCATTTTCGTCAAATAACCCCCAACCCGCAGTGTAACAAAAATTGATTAGTTTGTTGTCATCAGGCTTCACATGCTCGTGGAAACTGGGCACTGGGGGGGTCTCTATGCTATCGTTGTACACTCACTATTCACTTAACACTAATAGGCACTTGTTAAAAAATAAGTTTCAAATTATGTTTCGAAGGCAGTTACCCAAAATGGAGAACTCCGAAAACGGAGAAAGCTGAAAATGGCCTATAAAATGATCTCTAGCGCCAAAACATGTCTCCCTTTTCTAAGTTTGTATATCATCAACGTAATTACGCGTAATTTACATAGAAAATTGGCATCATATACAGTACGTATCATTTACGTACCCTATTTATATTAAATAGTTCGGTCCATTAAATTGTACTTAATACGGTATAAGGTATAATAACGCGCTTCTCGCTTTTCTAGTTTTTAAGCTTATTAGAATATAAAATTTGAAAAAGCGAGAAGCACGTTATTTTACCCCATATTGTATGTGAGTTTAAAAAAAATATTACATATGTATTTCTGTGCAAAAATTTCTACGTTTTTGGAGTTCGCCGTTTTCGGTCAGTGCCGTTTCAAACGATTGAAACAGAGGCTCCCCTAGTCAAACATACAGGTTCCCGCATCCCTGCCTCAATTTTTATTGGTTGGACTTTTAACAAACACACATCATTGGTCAGGTTGATGTCGTCGTTGAATTCGGGATGTATAAACATATCAAGAACCTGTGACATCCACACAGAGCCTAGTTCGTCCAGAAATTGAAATTGAAGTTCCATCTGGTCGTTCAAACCGGCAATTACCTTGAGATCAATCACATTTTTGTTCTGTTCTCGGGCTAACTAACTATTGCGTTTTGTGTCAGATCTGATCATATGGATCCTTGTGAGTTGAAAAAGAAACGGTTTTTAGGAAACGGAAACTTTTTATCATTCAGAATTATTTGAGTCAAAATCCAATTTCCCCACCCTGTGGTGTTATTTTTGTTAGCCTTTGTTCTTGCAGCAATGCGCGGCCGTTAGAATCCAATTCTGGCTAATAATTGTTCCACCACAGAAAATAGCCCCATCATAAATACCTACAATCCAAGGCCAGGAACTCCGACGAGCTTCCTCTCCCCCGGCAATACGAGAAAATTCGCTAGAAATGGTAAACTCGTTACCTACTTAATATATTCAATATCCGCTATTCGATTCTGAAATTTTAAATATAAGTTATAATAACCTCATCACTCTTCACTCTACCCGTTTATTTTCAAAAAATTGGGATATCTTAACACTTGTTGAGGCAAAACAGTTGTTAAGATAACTGGTTGGGTGGTGTTTATGACGAGGTAAATAACTGATTTTTTAGATTTAAGCTATATGACTAATAAAATGTTTAACCACAATCTGATTTTCTTCAAAATTAATCAAATAGAAAAAAATACACCACCTACTCGCTTAAAGTAACAATTTTCGCTTAAAGTAACAGTTTTTTGGTTCATTTTGGTATATTTTTTTTAACTCGCGAAGGACAGATCTTCATGGTACTCAATGTTACATTTAATTTTATTGAATAAACATATCCTGATAAACAACTTGTCCCCATAGGTATTTGATTATCAGTTTGAGCATAAGCATGCACTAGAACGTATAGAACCACATTTCTCATATTAATGGTTCATATATTATTATTGGTATAATAAGTTAATTAAATTAGAATATCGGAATCGAATATCCACAGAAGTTACGAACCGCAAATATTTATTCATTAGTTCTGGATAATACGCGCAATAAAAGAATTGTTAAGTGTAGGTGACATTTAAGTATATTTATACCGATCGAATCAATTTTGTTTGACTTAGGATACGACTTTTTGAAATAATTTATATGTCATAGTTTATTAAGAAATTTAAGATTTAACTCAGAGGGGGAAGTGCGTGTAAATAGACACGCAACTGGTTTGTTTCGTCGATTTAAGGCATATGGAGGCCCCGTAGGCCAAAACGGGTATTGGTGACCCCCCTCAACTTTTCGAGAAAGATTGACGGTGTTATTTTTTGCGTAGGTTGGAGATTTCAAACAGCTCTCTAGGGGGCCCACATCAATTTCTGAATAGTCAGATCGACGTAGTTTGACCAGCTCTACAACTTGGCTTTACCAGTTTTTTTTTGAATTATTGCGAATTATTGTGAATTTTTTAAGTGCGTGTTTATTAACACGCATTTTCCCCCTACGGGTTCCCAAAAACTCCTTCCCCTGAGAGTTAAGATTAACAGTATTTTTTAAGTTACTTTAAGTTTTTTTAATCGAAATGTGACAAAAAACGGCCACGAGTTTTAGATACTGTAATAATATGCCAAAAGGCAAAATCGGGCATCTTACCGGTTTTTACCAGTAAAGTATACAAGTTTGTATTTAATTGGAGCACAGTGATCAAAGCAGACCCATTCATATTGAGATATATGTGTTTGTTAATCTTCGATTGATAATAAAAAATGAAGAAGTTTCTTCATTATCCCAATAATGTTCGAAAATCGGTTTTGCCCAGCCATTATGTTTGTCATCGGTTTTTGTACCGTACGGAGACGCTAAGACTGCAAATATTTGAGCAGTTTTCTAATGATTTGCAACGCTATTATGACGTGATCGTTGCAGTCAGAGCGTCCCCATACTGTACGTTGCTATAGCACATCATAAATTATGATTTTCGTTAAATTGTTTCAGTATGGCGTTTTTGTTGTGTTGCTGTTGCGCTGAAGTTGCAGTTTCCCGTTTGATCGCAGATATTTTAGTATCTGAATGAAGAGGTTCTGTTGCAAGGATTGTCGTTGGTGCAATTGCTCATAGTTTCGAGCGGTTTCTTAAAATACACATAGTTTTAATAATTAACCATTTATGATGAAATTCATGTCATACGTAGCAGCTTTTTCGGTTTGTGAGTTTATTATTGATGTGGTAACGAAGTGACACTTTCGTTTCCGATTTTTTTTTTGTCAAAAACTGTCACTTCGATCCGTCACTTTTGCCCAAAAAACTTCGAAAATGTGTTACTTCGTTCCGAACTGTCACTTCGTAACCTCACAAACTGTACAATGGCGTGTAATAATGACACTAATAGCCCTAGCGGTCTAGCAAAGGGTTGGGAAACATTAACAATGACTTACTACCACGATGTTTCGCAATTGTATTAGCAAACCGATTGTAGCCTATAAGGTCGCCGAACACCATTGAAACCAGCACAAAAATCTGAAGCCTCATCTTTGGAAATACAAATTCTAACTGATATCGTCACGACTATTTTTCCGTATAAAAATAGTCGTGTGACTTCGTTGTGTGGCTGCCCTCTTCCGTCGCGAAAAATCTAGTGCTTTAATGAAAAAACCGACAATTAACATAAAAAGGCGACACTGTCGCGACTCCACATCTTCGAATCTTCAAATGAAATTGAATACACCAGATGACTCGTTATAGGGCTACCCGTTATAGAGCTACCCGTTATAGGGCTAAAATCTCGTTATAGGGCTACTTTCTGAGAAACCGAAATTTCGTTATAGGACTATTTTTTCAATTTTTATGGAATCCTGTTTAAATGATCATAAAATATATGACTTTTCTCACTTGAACCCACTCTTTTGCGTAAGACGAATCTGTTATAGGGATATTTTCCGAAACCAATTTAGTAGCCCTATAACGAGTCATCTGGTGTATTTTAAATTCCAGGTTCGTAATATTAAAATGTAGGCTCTGGCGTATTTATTCTTTTTGACGACACTTGTATATGTGAAAAGGGGTACATAGTGCCTAACTGTCTGTATTTTCGAAACGTACTTTAACTACGTTCAATTTACAGTTTGTCCTGTTACTGATTCTCCGAAAACGTCAGTCTTGATTTATGGTAAATTCTGACAGCTGTATTTCATCAAGATATCCTGTGAGCCATTAATTATTACTCTAATTCAATTTCTACCTAAATGTAATATTCGCTGTAGAAATTGAACAAGCTGCGCAGTAAACCGTCGGGCCAATAAATTTAAATAAATTTTAATTATATCAAATATCTGATGACTGTTAGACAATCTGACTTTCCAGATCACATCACGGACGAGGTATTTTTTGTAACACCTAGTGGAAAAATCTCGGCTCGCGTTACTAGTGAGACCTATATAGTATATAGGCTATACTGTATAGGCTATACATAACTCGGACGCCCATCACTGATGAGAATAGGGACTGTATAAAAATTAAGGCATAACACCTCGAATTATAATGGTTTGAATGTCATATTGTGGGGATGGCGAGAAAAAATTTGAGTTTTCGAGAGGAAAATTGATTTTTAAACTTTAATCTGACCTCGCAGCCTGCGAGTCGCAGGCTGCAGCGAGTCGCAGCGTAAGAGTTGGGGAAGAGAGGTGAGCGTAGGCGTCCAAAGTCACGAAGAAGTAAAAAAAGACTGTATTACGAAGTTCAACACATATCTCAAAGTGGCCAAATATACGCCCAGAGCCTGGGTGGGTTAGCTGAAAGATTTGTGGGAAAAAGAGGCAGGATAAACCGACGAGCGAGCAAAGAGGTCGGATAAATCCGCAGGGTGTGTAAATTATAATTTTTCATTTGGAACACATGCATCGTAAAATATCTTGATCGGTAAATTCTAAACAGCTGGAAAACACGCTTGAAGAGAAAATTAAATTTCCGACTGATGGATCGTCGCTGTATGACATTATAAAACTAGTACATGAAGTTTTTTAAAACGCTTAGTCAAGCGTTTAGTCATGCAGATACATGTACATGTGATTGCTACAATATGTAGAGTATATTTTTTAGGGGACATTAAGTAAGGCTTGGGAAAGCTATTATTGATTTACTGACACGTCTACAATGTAAAAAGATCCATTTCTTTGATTCGGTTGAGTTTCCGGTTGAGTTTCATGAAAATCGGGCTAGTGGTTCTAATAATTACAGCAAATATATGAAAGTCAGCCCAGCAGTATGCTTTCATAGACTTATTCGAATAATTAGACACGGCGTGACCCTTTATCTTCAGCAACAGTGGCACTTACGGCGCACAACAAGAGCGCAGATGTTAAAAATAAAATTTCTGGCTGATTGAACATGTCGTTTTTCAACACGCTTAAGCGTTTATTTTTGCAGATAAATGTTCATGTAATTGGGAATATATATTTGAAGATAAACTTATATACATACCATTTGAACATATGGTAATTACACTGGTGGCACCTCTAATGGATGAGATATGCATAAAAACAGTTAGTACTGGTTTTCTGATATCATTTGTGGACTAAAACGCAGTCTTGATCAAGAATTCAATGAAATTCAAAAATCTGACTTTAGTAGTATTAAGTTATCTTCGGTTCGCTTTCACCAAAAACACGGATGCCGAAATACTTCGAAAACAGATGACAGATTTCATGGCGTGTGCTCGATTGCTTGGACAAGGCGAAGCTGATAATTTAGTACCAGATTTTTGTTACAAGTAAGTCTACTGGTTGAGTTTCATGAAAATCAGCCGAGCGTTTCTAGTATACCGTGTTGGCATAATTTAAGATCATATAATGACCCATTTTCTCCTTTTTAATTTGAACTGGGGTGCCTTCCTTTCTCCCTTCTTTATAAATGCGGCCCAGTTCCAAACAAAATGGGGGAAAATTGGTCTTTATATCATCTTAAAATATGCCGACATGGTATACTAGAAAAGTTCGGCCAAATTTCATAAAACTCAAACGGTATGCATTTTTTTAAGTTCTTCAAACAATTTACAATTTCAGTATGGCCAATTATCCGAATTATTCTGAATTGTCCGAAGATGAACCGGAACTTGAAAGATCACTACGAAATACAAATACCGATGAGATATTCATGCCGTTGACGGAAGGACGAGTTTGCCCCACCCACGCATGTCAAAGAAATCCACTTCTCCTAAACGTTAAAAAACTTAACAGGTGATTTTTTAAATAAATAATTATCTTTTAAAATTAAAAAAAATTATGGAGTTGTATTGTTTTATAGAAAAGACAGTCGATAAATAAATACAGTAATCCCCATCTTGAGTGCCGCATTTGAGCTACCAAAAACGTGACATTTAAGGTAGGGTCGGTAGTTATGATGTTGTTGCCTGAGAGGCCATTTTCATAATGAAAATTAAATCAAATTTTAATTTAAAAAATGTATTTTCGAAACTTTTAAAGATTGGTCAATGCAACGATTATAAATGGAAAATTTGGAAAAGTTCGCCGTCGATTTTTCGATATTGGAACTTGTGTCGGAAGTTGTCAAGTGTCTCACCAAGCCAATTATATTCGGTAAGTTCCATCCCACAATGTTAAGGACATTCAGTCCATTTGTTTGAAATTGATGTTAATTTGTCTGGTCGCACGGTCTCTAAGAAACAGCGAGTGATCAAAATATGGTATTTAACTCGCGCACGTTTTTCATTCAAGTTTTCTGGTTGCAATAAATTCAGATTTAGAAAAACGGAATCTTTTTTTTCAAAATTTCCACCACACTACGGCTTTAACTTCGGTCGCAAAAAGTTCTTTAATTATTTGGTTATTGAAAAAGAAAATTAAGTATGGTGTAAGTCACGGAAAATGATCTCTACATATTCATTATTTCAGAGTTCCTTCGCAGAAAATGTCGAAACGATGCACATTTTCAAAAAGTGATTCAGATACGGATTCAAACTATTAATTTTTAAAATATTATTCGAACAAAAAAATTAAATACCGGTCGTTGTAATGTTACTTTTGCACTCTTTTGACAAAAACTTGCCCCGACCAGCCCATTGGTGTGCCTCGCGGTTAAAAGTATTTCTATGTAAAGTTTCTCAAGAATGTAGAAAATGAATAAGACTTGGCAACCAACACATAAAATTTGATAATCGCGAAATTATGTTTTTTTGTTAATTTAAGTAGATTTAATTTTTAGGAGAAAAGTCTTAAATGATAACCCGTGGGGGATGGTGTGCGTATCTGCCCCTGGGAGTTTATCTTAACTCGGAGTAAACGGTAGAGTCTAAAATTGACTCGTCCATGAAACTCATTGATTTACCAATTAATTAGTTTTAATCCGTAAAATTAGCTTCAATTGTTTCGGATAAAGGCATCTTCGACGTAAGAGTGGTTCAAGAATGTTCCTGTACATCATTTTATACCTGTTAAAGTACTTTTAAATAAATAAAAAATACGATTCATACGTACGATATGACTCCTACAGCACGTGAGAAAAAGACGAGTACGATTGGTACAGACCAGAGATCCGAAAGTTCGGTTTTTTAGCAGAACTTTTAAATTTGAAAACAGAACGCCAATAAAACAAAAGAACGCAAGAACACCGTTCTGGGCCATTTTTCATAACGAGACACAACAGAACGGCGTTTTTAGTTTTCTTTTTTTGAAAAACGTTCAAAAATTGGTTCTGGGCGTTTTTTCATCAGAAAAACGCTTCAGAATGTTATATTGCCATCACACGAAAGTTGGAGAACCATCACAAAATAGAACGATCGTTCTGTTACGTTCTGTTCTGAAATTTAGAACAGAACTTTCGGATCTCTGGTACAGACCAACAAGTGAAATTATTTTCACCTAAAAATTTACCAATCTAGGTCCACAAAAGTTAGTTTTTTGTTATTTCTAACTTTTCCCATTGAAACATAAATAATAGACAAATCCAGTCGTATATCTAGTTTTACCATTATATTTTTTTATCAAACGGACGTCTGTTTAACACATTTTGATGTCTTAATCATGACATTGCCACGATTGAGCGGTTTTGAATCCCTAGAATCAATAGACTTTTGTAACAGCTATTGAAAAATAAAATATTGTTGTTCTAAGCTTTATTAGAATACTTGTCATTGAATAATACTTGTTTGGCTTACAAAAATTCGGAAATCGCATTGAATACTTCCAGGGCTTAGTGGGATTTACTGGAGTTTGCCACAATGTAGGCGTTTAACCTTCAGACGTAACAATTCAAAACGAAAGTTTCGAAAACACCCCTCAAATTTTACAATGTTTTAGTCAAGAGTTTTGAGTCAAAACTTTTGACTTCAGTGAAAAGTTTTCTTGATAGAAGAAATCGTCCGTATTGAGAGTAAGGGCTGTAATTTATAATTATAGAGTTACGTTAAAATTTGTTGACTGATAAGAAAGATGTCTTTTCTTATCAGTCAACAAATTTTAACGTAACTCTATAGTTATGAATTACAGCCCTTACTCTCAATACGGACGATTTCTTCCAATACGGACGATTTCTTCCAATACGGACGCTTTCTTGTTTAAATTGCCTTAAAAAGTCGAAAAATGCACACTTTACGACAATTCACCCTATTACGGACGCTCTATAAGAAGTAAGGACTGTATCATTTACAGATTTTTACAGAGAAAATTGAGTCTTTTCAATGAGAGATTCACTTTTTCGAGATTTATGGAGACATTTGTATACGTTGATAAAGCCTTGACGAGTTGAAATCGCCGTTCGTGTAGGTAACAAAAAAAATGACTGGAATTATAAACATTGGAGCGATAGTGATAGTATAACTATTAAATAGTAATGAGCTTTTTTGAACTTGAGGCCATGCATCATTTGAATATTTCATTACTATTACTACACTGTTTGTATTCCAGTCATTAATTCTAGTCATTTTTAACCTACACAAAAGGCGATTTCAACTCGTCAAGCCCTTAGCTTCAAACCATTTTTTCAACATAGAAAAAGTGACCCTTATTTTGAATGGTCTATATGACGTGTTTAATACGTGGGAATGATTCATTATAACTTTGCGAAAATCTGAAAACGATTATGGCACCCATAACTTTCTCTTTCAAACTTCGACTTTTGAAAGATCATATGGACAGACTTCCGCATAATTGATTTACGACCCAATTATGCCCTGGCAAGAGACCCTTTTTTTGTCTATATTTCACAATTTTATTACAAAATAATTTTTTTCGCTTTCGGATGCTCTGAAAAAAAACGGGAGAAGAAAAAAAAAAGAAGAAAAAAGAGAAAAAAAGTAGCAGTCTTCCTCATTTTCGACATGAACAAATTGAGGGTCTGCTCAATTAGAGTTTATAAATTGTGAGGGCGATCGTCACTCGAGAGTGGAATGATTCTTCATTCACCCCGGAGAGCTCAAGAGTTAAACAAGAGCTCCCAGTGAGTAGGTATAATTTAAACTCAAATCAACAAAAAAAAAAGAAAACTGAGAGAAAAAAATATCAAAAAAAGCATAAATTAAATCGTATATATTTTTGGTTAAAAACTGTAACGGACTGTGACGCCGAAAAGGAAGAAGATGAGCTTTGCTCAATAGCTACTAAGTCCCGTGAAAATAGTAAAAAAAAAACAGTTTACCGCGCCAGAGAAAATAAAAAATCAGAGCTCAACTTGACTCATTGATACTGAACAATTTGCCACAAAAAAGTACTCAAAAATTGCACGAGCAACTGTCAAATGTGCTGCATTGATGACGATTACCGGAAAAATGGCGCCCTAGCCGGACTTTTTGCACTGGGCACAGTCGCCGCAAGCGCCTACTTAATCTCGACCTACTTACTTGGCATGGGAATTTTAGCCGTGGCTGGACTTATTTCCTTCACCAGGTATATACTATAGTTGAGTTTAATAATTTGTGATTCATAAAAAACACACAAACGCACAAAATTGCGGCCTTGAACTCCGTCGTCACGTTTGAAATGATTTAATGTTTGAGTACATTTTTTGTACGCTTATAATAATAAATAGAGTAATAAAAGACTACACGTATTAAATGAAAAACAAACACAATTAATAAAAGAAAATTAATCGATTTGGTCCCAAATTCAAATAAATTTGATTTGAAGAACGGTTTTATTTTTTAAATAAGAAAACGAAAAATAATTTTCTGGTCGATCATGGAAGATTACAAGAATGCTTAACTAATGCTCAAGATGAGCCTACTGAGCCACTGATTTAACCATACTTTTTCTGATTAATTCTGGTGACTAAGAAAAAAACAAGTGTATGGACTGATTCTATGTTGGTTTTGAATGTCATTTCATTTATAGGTCCATAAAAAAGTATTTTTGAACCGACTTGTGACAAACTTTTGTTGTAGGGACCTCAACTAAAGGGGTTAAGGGTGTTAAGCCGTAAAAGATAGATTCATAAAAATGCTCATAGGCAAATTATAAATTGTTTTAATAATTTATTATTATTATTATTTTTTTTGAACTTTTGATTTTCCAAGTTCGAAAGATATTATATTTGAGCATTATTACTGTAGTTTTACTCATATAAATTTAAATTAATCGCATCTATGACCACCTTAGGGGATCACCATCTAGGCCATCATCTATTAGGCCTTAAAGGCCTACTAGGGCGTCCGCGGTTAAAATCGATTAAAACTGATTCAACATCTTCCGATGAGCAAAAAAGTCATTACTACAAATTCGGAATTTTAACTCTTAAGGGTCAAAATGGGCAAAAACAATTTTTTTAGAAATCTAGAACGCAATTCGCATCTGTTTCTACCGTGAAAATCCGAGTCGTTAGAAATAAAAAAAAAGGAAATATAAATATTATGTGTTGGCCAGGAACTATTGTAATTAGATTAGCCTCGCTGATCAAGTGTAATTGGGAAATAATAAGCAAAAATTATTTTTTTTTTTCGGTTTGGCCGGGCGGGTGCTTTGAAGAAAATTGTAAAGTCGAGTTGTCTGCTTTTGAGAATATTGAAAAGCGCGATCGTTAGGATTGACATTTATCCTGATTAGACTCATCAAAAATACCATGGAAGATACAATGTCAAGGAAATTATTCATAAGTCATATAGCTATTCAATAACTCCCGCCGTGACCCAAAAAATAAAGAGTGGCAAATTGAAATATACAAATGAAATAATAACGAATTTGCCATGAAGTTTGTTATTGATTGCTTTTTAAACGTTTTAAAAGTCAAAATGAATCACCAAACAAACTTTAAAAACATTGAAAAGCATGATTGGTGGTATAAACTTTTGGCGGGAGATCATTACGTAAAACGTTTTTTTAACAAGTGCTCCACAGAGCCATGGTAGATATAATAGTAACTGCTACTCAACGTTTTACATAATTTCCGCCGCTTTTTCCTCCGTATATTCTAGAATCCCAAACTCGAGTTTGTTTGCACTTTAAAAACTCGAATTTTGCTATCTAGAAAAAACGGCGGAAATTCATATAAAACGCTGAGTAGTAATAAGGCTTTAATCCTAATTTTATTAACTTTTCAATTTTTTGAGGTAAGAGAACAAGAATTCGCAAAATGCCCGGAACTTAACAAAATTCTTGGAACTTAACACCATTTTCCCCCTAGCGTTTTGTTAAGTTCCGTAGATAGGTGGTGTATTCGCAATTGTCCTAAATACCGTTAACTTTTGTGAAAAAATAACTTAAATACGGAGAGGCTGCGAAATTCAATAATTTGTTGTTTATGGGTTAAAGTAATTCAAAGTACTTTTTCTCTGTCAAAAAATTAGACCAGGTATCAAAATTTAATGTCGCTGGTGTGATGTACACCACCTTTCTACGAAAGTTAATAAACCCATGGGGTCAAACAGGTGTTAACTTCCATGATTTTTTCAACTTCTAGGAATTTTGTTAACTTTAGTAGACAGTGTTTCAACTAAACGTTTAAAAGTTGATGCCAACCGACTGTTAACTTACAAGAATTTTGTTAACTTCCGGGCATTTTATTAACTTTATGGTAACTTCCAAAGACAAGCAGTGTACTTAATTATTCGATTTTAGTTTGCTGACCATAAGCGTAGTTCAGTATTTCTTAATTTTTACTTGAGTAGCTTGATAAGTGACGTTGCGTTGATTTTACAAAGTACAGTCCCTAATCCCATGACAATAATAGTGAAATAAAGCTCAAGTCTTTTAGTGTATTTGAGGGTTGCTAATCCACCCTACCCACAATTTATTTCCCAACTCAGATTTTAATCAGTTGTTCTTATTTTTAAATAACGAAAATGGGTTAACATTTATGTCTTAAGACATATGACCATTCGTGATATACAACTTCAATCAACTACAGGAGGGTCGCCAAATAAGGGTTGGTTTCGTGTTTTGAAAAAGCGACCTTTATATGGCGACTCGGCCCTTATTTGGCGAAGCCAGGATAAGCACACTTTATTGCTCATATTGTATGAAAATATGTTTTTGCGTTTCATTTTTTTATTTTACTACTTTTAAGACTAAATAAGTGATTAATAACAATTTAAATTAATTATGTCGATAAACGGACAAGAAAATAGTAAAAAAAATATTCGTAAGAATCCATGATAAAATTAGCGACCCTTATTTGGCGCAATAATACTTTTCTCGGAAAGAAGCAACCCTTATTTGGGGTGAACAACTTTGATTTGGCGAAAGCGATCCTAGGTAATTGAACTATGTTAAAATAATTGGGTCGGGCATTTGGTAAAGTTGGAAATCGCTTTACGTTCTTGTCCAAAAAATGTTAAGACAGCCCAATATTGTTAAATAACTGGTTAGTGTTTGTATAACGTTCAAATAAAAAATGTTACAATTAAAAGAAAAATCCCACAACTTTTTCGGTATAATACCGGCTGAGTTTCATGAAAATCGCCCGAGCGTTTCTAGTATAACGTGTCACCATATTTTAAGATGATATAAAGACCAATTTTCCCTTTTTTGAACTGGGGTGCCGTTATTTCTCCCCCTTTTTAAAAATGCGGCATTTATAAAGAGGGTAGAAAGGAGGGGCATCCCAGTGCCAACTCAAAAGGGCAAAATCAGTCTTTATATCATCTTAAAATATGCCGACACGGTATACTAGAAACGCTCGGCCGATTTTCATGAAACACAACCGAAATTGTAGCCGAAATTGTAGCCACACCATAAGTTGTTCACAATGAACAAGCCAAATTAATACAATTTTAGTAGCTTTGCCAAAAACTTCAATTATTTCGGCACTTTTCCCGGCACTTAAGTAGCCGGAATTCCGGCCGACAAGGTCTGAAGGGGTGTGCCACACCGTGTGCGGAACTTTAAGTGCTAAGAGAATAATGACCCAGGTTTGTGCGATATATTTTTTCTTAATTTTGAAAATCTGCAAACTTTTTAGTGAGCCTGAACCAAATAATATTACCAAGAGAGTTATTAACGGTCTCACAAGATAAAAAAATAATGATTATGCTCTTTGACGTCGCAAATATGTCGCCGTAAGTTTTACGGTCTATTGCAAGTAGTTTTTTCAGATGTTTTATGACTTGCATCCGTACAGAAGTAATTATTATCATTAATCATGCATTTATTATGAATTACATGGTCCAAGTATGTGACGTTTTCTAGGGTTTGAACAATGGATATACCGCTTGAGTTTCATGAAAATCGGCCGAGTGTTTCTAGTATACCGTGTCGGGATATTTTAAGATGATATAAAGACCAATTATTCCCCTTTTTATTTGGAACTTGGTGCCTTTCTTATACTAGACACGCTCGGCCGATTTTCATGAAACTCAACCGGTAACTAACAATATTTGAAATCCCTATATCATAAAATTAATTGAAAAATTTTCCACTGCAAAAAAACAACATAACATACGTACATATGTACAACCCCTAACAAATTATCTTTATACCAGTTATCTTAAAAAAAAAAGTTAATTACCTAACCAAACGTCATACGATATGACTCATACGGTATCCTAAAATATTTATTCAGGAGCTCAAAAAATAAACTATTATAATACAAAAAGTTTCGAACGCTTACTTTGGATTTTCCTCCAGAGGAAATAATTTCAGTGCTCTAGGTCTCTAATTTATAGATCTAGGTAAAATCCGAAATATACCACCACGAAGAATTAAAAAGAATTTCCGATTCATTTGATGTATATAATTAAAATAAAGATTTTTAGAAAAAGATTTAAAAAGTCGAACAAATATATTGTCCTGAGCGTACCCATTATTACGTTCATCATATTCAGGTGTCAGTTTTTTCCGTTTTGTTGCAGGTTTTTTGCCCAGTTTATTAGAAAAACGCCTACACACTGCGCCTTAATCTTGCAGCTTACATTAAAAATAATTTAAGCCGGTAATTGATGACTTTTGAAAAACTTTTGATTTTATGCACTGCGTCCTTATATTGCAGATTTTCCCATTTACGGATTTTTTTTTCGGGAAAGTTGCAATATAACAGCGCATACCTCCTGCACTTACATATTTGTAATCCTAATTTTAGTATGGCATTCCTAACCTCGGTTTTTACGCTGGTCTGTGTGATTCGAATGAATGAAATCCTGAGGCGTGATCTCCCACTGCGACGTGTGACCAAAGCCCTACTGGTCATATCAATTTTAACCATTCCACTGCCAATTTACGCCTTGATTGTACATTTGAATGAACAAAATGGCAACCGTTATGCAAATAAAATAATTGATGACCGATCGGTTCCCATCTATGTTGAAATAAGTTTAATGGCGTTTTATGTGCTTCTCTGTGGCAACATTTTCTGCTCTATACAAGGAGCTGCGGAAGAACGGGTAAGTAGTATACAAATGAGTCGAAAAAGATCATACAAAAGTCGACCATTATTGGTCAGATTTTTTTGTTCAATTTTATTATTTGTGGTAAAAAGTTTATGAGTTAGAATTGTGTTATTGGCCGAATAACCTCAAAGGAGCGAACTTTTTTTCATTCAAACTATATACCGTGCGTCGATGCTGAACCCGACTTGGTGAGACCATAATATCATTGAAAAACATACGAACATTGCCCTAGGCGGGTCAGTTTCAGCATCGACACGCGGTATATACACAAAAATGTGAAACCGTAGCAGAGCGCTGATTGGCTGGAAGCATAATTACTAAAAATGTTAGTCTGATGACATTAACAGTCATGGTCCATTCTGGACACATCTGTCCAGATGGCACGTTTTTTCGAATTAACTCGCAAACGGTTAATTATATAACCAAACGGCAAACGGATTATGAATCTACCAACGAAATTACGTTTTTTATACTTTTTTAAAAATTTTTTCTTTAACCCCCAGGACTCATATTGGACTAAATATACCTAAGATTATCGAGATAATTTGTGTTCATGTTAATAGAAGATTTTGTTGTGCAAACCATATTATAATAACTATAAACTGGGTACAAAGCCTATAATATATTTGCAAATTAATTTGTTAACATTTTAGCATGTCATTTTACACAGAGTCTGCTGTTATCTTAACAAATACTNCAAAATATAAAGAAATAAATTTACAGTCCTCGTCCCCAAATCGGCAACAAAAAGGAAAACAAAATGCTTGCCGATTTGGGGTATTCCTGCCGATTTAGGGTCATTTGGTATTTTTACCGTTTTAAGGCCTGATAATCATATATTTTTGGTATAATATGTTTTAAATAGATTTAAGAAAAGATTTAAATAGAAATAAGTAAAACAATGGTTATACATATTTCTTTTAACCTCATATTGATGAAATCGGGTTATTTTCATATATACAAACACTTCCCATGGGAGTTAAAGCCAAGCTGTTAATGCGAAAAATTGGCAAATCCTTGCCGATTTGGGGACTTGCCGAATTGGGGTGATTGAAAAATTTGAAAAAATCTTTGCCGATTTGGGGTATTCTTGCCGATTTGGGGACGAGGACTGTAATAAAAACCCTATCTTGTTTCGTTAGCTCATGTGTTAAAAACTTGGAAAAAAAGATCATTTTAGCTATACAGTCCTTAACCATTTATCAGAAGTTTTTGACTTATCGAAAATATCGTCCGATAAATGAGCATCGTAACAAAAAAGGTCATTTTCTATTAGAATGACCTCATTTTGGCCGAAAAAGGTCCGATAAATGAGCGTCCAATTAATGGTTAAGGACTGTATTATATGAATAAAGTGTACTCATACATTTTCAAGGCGACAGTCAGAAGTTTCATAATCCGTTGAAAATTCTGAAATTGATTAACTAGTTTTAGTGCAATGGTGAAATGAAATTCTGGACAGATGTGTCCAGAATGGACCACACCGCTTACTCGTTTTGAGTGGATCATGACAGTTAAGTAGTGTTTTGTTGTCTAGATATGTGCCCAAAACCAGAGAAATCAGAAGAGAAAATTATTATTTGAACTCTTTAGCGTTATCACGAAGGCGAAGCAAAATATCAACAAGTAACAAAAGAAGAAATGGCTGAAAGGCAGTTTAAATCTGATCGATTTCTTGAGAATCAATTGGTGAGTTAATAATAACATGTTTTACCGGTTTGCATTAGGTTCTTTTCACGTCAATATGAAGTCTGAAAAAAAAATTTGGTGATCCCATTGGTCGCCAAAATAAGCCACTCCCTTGAAATCCCTGTCTTAACCCTATATTTGCAGAAAATGAGCCCATCTGAAGCGGGTGAGAGTACCGATCGGAAGCGAGTTAATTTTTTAAAGTATAAGACATGTACCATAGCGGATTGCGCCACTAAAATGGTTGAGTGGGCTCTTCAGGAGGCGATAATCATCCCGCCGGCTAGCTACACTGATGTAATATTTTATTTTGCTGTACATTGCACTTGTAGAATTTTAGTATCGGGTAAAATAACGTGTTTCTCGCTTTCACAAATTTTGTATTATAATAGGCTTAAAAACCAGAAAAACGTGAAGCAAGTTTTTATACCTCATACAACTATAATGATCATGAAAAACTCCCCGCACGGATTAAATTAGTTTAGGTAAGCACACTAAGTAGTACTCAATGGTACTCTGCGTCTCAGATCAATTTTGGCCGTTTTGTTCTTTTGTATTTTCTCGATAGTGAACTTTTAGATTTTTTCAGAAATTTACATAAATGAAGAAATTTTATCCGTAAAATGCGAATTTGACTTGAAAAATATAAAACACATACGTTAAGCCGCTAGAAAGATATTGATTCCTATAGGGCTGAGTGAAAAAGGGCACCGTCTGAATCGGTCTTTTTAGGGCGAAAGGGTACTCCGAAAATTTTCCACTTCTGACCAATTAAAGTGCTCAAAAAGGGGTCAAATTTTAGCGGATTACAGTTTCGCCAGAAAAGAGCAATTCAGACGGTGCCTGAAAAAATGCTATCTGGCTTCAAAATGTTTATCCTTAATATTGTATTTCTTTTCAATTTGTGAAAATGTGTAAGAAAAAAATCTGCTCATGTATACAATACAAATGAAAATCGCCCTGAATTCATGTGAAACGCTTGGTAGAACCTCTACCTTAGTGTTTTTAACAAAACTTACTTTTTCACTGGTTAGGTGATGTGTACTGAAAAAGGGTATTGTTATTTTAATCTCTCTTCCAGCTCAATCCACGCGGTGTCCCAATCCATTAACAAGCATTGGCAGTTATATAACGTTGTGTGGTTTAGGACACCACGTGGATTTAGCTGGAAGAGTGATCAAAAGAACAACATTATATACCGGTTGAGTTTCATAAAAATCGGCCGAGCGTTTCTAGTATACCGTGTCGCCATATTTTAAGATGATATCAATTTTTCTCTTGTTTCTTTATTTTAAACTGGGGTGCCCTCCCTTCTCCCCTCGAGGCCTCGTTATAAATACCGTATTTATAAAGAGGGGAGAAAGGAGGGCACCCCAGTTCAAAATAAAAAAAAGGGAAATTTGGTCTTTACATCATCTTAAAATTTGTCGACACGGTATACTAGAAACGCTCGGCCGATTTTCACGAAACTCAACCGGTGCCAGTTGTTCTTTTGATTGAGTTAGCATGGGTTAATATTGGTTAGGGTTTTATGGCAGGATTTTTGAAATTGGGTAGTTCTGAAATCCTGCCGCAAATAGTTTATTATGACAGGTGGATGAGACTTATGCCATCAAGTTTCCGCTCAATAGTATAACGTCACCAGTGTGACTCGACCCCGGAATTGGCCGGATTACAATTAGTTTCTTAAAGTCAAAAAACAGTCAACGACACGGTTGAAAATTTGAACAAATAGGTCAACATTGACCAGTGAGCCTTTTGCTCTTAGAGGCGGGCCAATTACGCCACAACAAGAAAACTTGATTTTAAATTGATAGAATTACTTGTCGATATGTTACCAAATGTCAGTGGTATTATTTTGTTTTGTCAAATCACGACAGTATGTCCCAAATTTTGTGAAATCTTTATTATTTCGAAAATGTCCGTTTTGAAAAGCCACTTATATGACGTAATATGACCAAATTTGAAACAAAAAAATATGAAACGGACACTTTTGACGCTAGAGAGCTTGTTTTCATATAAGATACCGGTTGAGTTTCATGAAAATCGACCGAGCGTTACTACCGATTATTACCCAAAGTTTATTTTATTGTCTGACGCGCGATTTTGTCCGCACATGTCTCGCGCAAGCTCTTACTGCATTGAGATGCACAGAACTCTAATACAAACTTTCTCGCTCGACGTTATGTCCTTAACGCTGCGAGCGAAAAAAATATTATGGCCTAACTACATGGAATTTTTCACTTTTCTTTTCAAAGTTAATTAGGTAACATCCTTGCGGAACTTTAGAAAGAAGAAATATTATTTTTGGTCG
>SCLG01000070.1:339032-350831 GCA_004367875.1 Oikopleura albicans
TAAATAAACTTATTTTCATTTTTAGAAAAAAAATTTAGAATATAATAAACAATTTTAATTAAGAAAAGAACATATTTTTCTATCGAACGAAAAGTCATGACATAAAAAGTATGGATTATT
Organism: Oikopleura albicans; assembly: GCA_004367875.1. NCBI lineage: Eukaryota > Metazoa > Chordata > Appendicularia > Copelata > Oikopleuridae > Oikopleura > Oikopleura albicans. Next base: position 339,153 of record SCLG01000070.1, read on the forward strand.
TTCTTTTTAGGCACAAGCAGATGACAAATCTAAAAAGCCGAAAAATCAAGTTCTGGTCGATTACGAGGATAAAAATAAGATGGTGCGTCGGGCACGTCGTTCAAAATCCGGGAAATTATCGTTATATCGATCCGATTTGTCGATGACGACAGATGACGGTCAATTTGAAAAAGTGGAGCTCGAGCTGGGCGGGTCTGATGACGAAAAAAATTCACTTGCATATTCTGTATATTCCGAAAATCGACCGAAAAAGAAACAAATACACGTACCTCTTGCCGGGGCCGATTTTAACCTGCCAAAAACTAAACGAAAAACTGCTCAACGTGGGAAAGCTGACAGTGAAAGCACTGATGATTAACGTACTTTTTTATACTAAAACTGCAATAAATCTCAATAAAATAATCCATGGACAATTAACATACACCACCTGCGTCATTATGTTACCACCCGTTATGTTACCAAAATTCTGTTATGTTACCACTTTTTGAGATTTAATGGACTTCGGTTTCCGCCCACGCCCTACGCCTTTATGTTACAATCGTCTACGCCCTACCCCGTTATGTTACCAACATTCAATTATGTTACCAGCTTTTGGAATTTGATTGTGGTAACATAACGGCGCAGATAGCGCAACTTTTTGAAAAGAAGATTGACGGCATCGCCGATAATTTTGCCAACCCTAAGGTTGAAACAAACCGGTCAACATTTCCGGTTCCTGAAATTTGGCAAAGTAGGCTTTTCGACATCAGTGAAACTATGGTAAGGTTTTTTTGTTTTTTAAAGTACTGTAGAGCCTATAGGAAGATTTAAAAAACAGCTTTATGCTATTTTAGATTGCGTTAATTTATTTCTTTAGAACGTTTTTTCTCATCCTTTTATCATGTACAGTTGGTGTGGTACTGAGTTGACACGTAACAAGTTGACAGTTTGGCACGAAGTGACACTTTTTGGGAGTTTTTGGGCTAAAATGGGCTAAAAATGGACAAAATTGACCTAACAAAGTGACAGTTTAGAACGAGTAGACAGTTTTTTGACAAAAAATGGGAAACGAAAGTGTCAACTCGTTATCACACCAACTGTATAACTTATACAGTTTAAGCTAACGGCGAAAACGTCTGTCATTTTTTTTAGTTTTTCTTCTTAATTCTGCATCCAGTCCATCATCTGGAATCGAAATCCCTAGACCATTAACATTTGATAATTTTCGATCGTAGTCTTACTACTATTATTCTAAAATTAGTTAGGTTTACCGCTATTTTTTATAATATTATTACAAAATTTATCCTCGAAAAATCTATAGCCGTTTGACGCGGGAAAAATCTAATAAGTGTTATAATTAAATTCCTGCACAACATCAAATAAAGTTATCCGTGGCATAATGAGGTTAGAGGTTGGCTTAAATTAATTATTAACAAATCTACTAACAACGGTAACATTTAATGATCCCAACCACATGTGGCCACCAAGCCTTAATTTAACTCATGCACTGCACGATGAACAAAGGTGCACATACAGGGGGTCCCCAAATAAGGGCCCCTTACATAATGGTCGCTTTTGTCAAATAAGGGTCGGCCGCGCCAAATAAGGGTCGCTTCTTTGCGAGAAAAATATTATTGCGCCAAATAAGGGTCGCTGGTTTTATCATTGATTTTTACGGATATTTTTTACTATTTTCTTGTCCGCTTAGCGACATAATTAATTTGAATTGTTTTTAATCTCTTATTTAGTCTTAAAAGTAGTAAAAAAAAAAATACAACGCAAAAACATAATTTCATACAATATGAGCAATAAGGTGGGCTGATCCTAGCTTCGCCAAATAAGGGTCGGGTCGCCATATAAGGGTCGTTTTTCAAAACACGAAACCGACCCTTATTTGGTGACCCTCTTTATATTTTTGAGAGCTCCAGATTTTGCAAAACAGGCTTTCGCAAAATACGAAAGTTTGTCGGAGAGAATACCAGAAACCCTTTTTTTTCCGAGAAAATGCAAAAAAAAACGTTTTATGGAGAAAATACGTTTTTCGAATAAAATATCTGAAAATTTCCTCCTATAGCTGTCGAATATTACTTTTCCGACAAAACGTTTTTCATACAAGATATTTTACAGACACAGATTTTTCAAAGAAAGAGCTTTTGGGGTAATTATTATTTTTTTTTCTCCGATTAATGCTTTCTCCGAAACACCGCGATGCGATGAAATTTTGCAACGAAGTGATTTTTTGGAACGAAGTGACAGTTTTTGACAAAAAACGGAACTGTCACTTCGTTACCACACCAACTGTTCCGCCTGCTATGTGATATTGTGTAACAAAAATGAGCCGGGAAACTTCCATCCTGGGAAATTCCATGTCAATAAAATAATTGATTGTATATTTTATATACAATTGATTATAAAACTTAAAATAAAATTAAGATCTAGCATCTATTATTAGATTCAAAATGCATCGCCAGAATGCAAATCTGATATTCTTTGTTATGACAGACGGTTTTTGCGTGAACCAAAGATGGAATTCAATTTCGAGGACGTGTTCAACAACTTTAAAATTACGCAATCACGACGACAATATTGTAACACCAGCTTTTGTTGCCTTTTTGACCTAATAATTAGCGCTGACCAAATTCTTTTTCATAATAAAAATCACGCCTACTACAATATAATACAAAATAGGGTAAAAATGAAAGATAACCGTACATTGTGTGGGCGTATCGTTGAAATTGCATACGGGATGAAATATGATGGAAAATAGCAATTACGTAATTTGAGCATATTGCGCAATACGTGTTATTTACAATTTAAAGATACTTAAAATTAGTGATCACGTAATTATTATTTACGTATATTATATTCTTATTATATTATTATTATGATATTATTATTGTTTGATAATGAACTGAATATACAAAGAGAAACAAAAATCTTCTTAGTCGTGTTTGGAGGTTAAAATTATCGAAATGAATTTTTTTAGAAATCACAGATATTTCCGACACCTTTTGACAAACATCGCCGTTCAATCTAACATAAATTAAGTTACATAATCTAGCATACCGTATGCTGCATACGTTTTCTAATTTTGTAAGATATAGTTTATGCGGTTTTAGCGATTATAAAATCAAAGTTGTAGCTGCCATACATCTTTGATTCATCTGGCAAACCATTATTTTTTCGCCACCGGAATATCTTTTCCCACGTACAGTCCCCTATCATGATAAGGGTCACTTTTGTGTTCTAAAAAAGAGGCCCTTAGTATAGGTTGACCCTTATTATGAGAGATAAATGCCCATTTATGTGTACAAAAATGTCCTTTTTTACCCTTCTTATTAGCAAAAAAAAATCGTTTTTGCCAAAAAAAAGTGGCCCTTATTGTGGTGAAGGGTACTTTCGTGACCATTATTGGTCGCGAAAAAAACACATTTATGAGTACTTTCGCGACCACACATTTTGTCACGAATTGTTGTCCAAATGGTCGCGAAATGCTGTTTTTACCAAGGTTTCGCGACCATTTTTCCACCTAGGAACACTGGGGCCTAAAAACATATTTTGAAGAACAACTCGCGACCACACATTTCGTCGCGAAAATACTCATAAACGGATTTTTTCGAGACCATTTGTGGTACCAACTCACTTATCGTGGGGCCCTTATTATGGAAGGTGACTTTTAGCCGTTTTAATACTTTTAGATAATAATTCGACTTGATTTTTCGAAACATTAAATTTAGAAAATCACGAAAAATAATATTGATTTTGTTCGTGTGATTTGATTTGTACAAAAATCGCAACATTTCGACATTTATCAGTTAAAGATAGGTCAAGCAAAATTTTTGTTCACGTTGCAAAAAAAAATATATGACGCAAACTTTTGGAGCATCGGGAAATTGCCTTAATTTTTTTGTCAAACAAATAGGACCTTTTCATAAATTTGGCTACAAGGGTTCCACCCGGTGAGTATTCTGAATAATTTCAAAGAGCGCCCTCACTTCTCGTGTCGAGCAGTTTATTAAAGATGATTTACGAAAGAACCCGGAAAAACTAATAGAACAATGTTTTTTATCATTTCAATTTTAACCGCAGTTTCCCTTACAATTTACCTGGGAAATCATGACATTCGATATACAAAATGCCAAGCAGATATTTTGTTAGAGAAATTTAACTACAGTGTGAGTTTATGAATATGCTACGGTGTCGGGTTTGTATTAAAAGAGTTGACCAAATTGGAAAACATACCCACAAATACTAACGTTTCGCAAGTTATAACTCGCGAAAACTCGCGAATAACTTATAACGTAGAATTTATAAGTCAAAAATTTTCCAAAAATACCGTTTTTTTTATTTTCAAAAAGAAATTTTGAAAAAGAAACTTGGCGAATTTCAGGGCTTATTAGTCACGCTTAAGTGTACAAATATGCACGATAGGACTATAAAATTAAAATAGAGAATTTTGATGAAAACATTCATCTAGAATCTAGATTTCTACATTTCTATATTCTAGATTTCAGGTTTCTATTTTTAAGTCGACAAAGCCAACCTTTGCGCCGCCCCTACGCAAAAAAACGCGGTTTTACAACCCTGATCTACACCACTAACCTAAATAAGTTAACAAAATTAAAGAGAAAAAAATGCTAACTAAGTTGAGTCGTGCGTAAGCGGAAATGCTGAAAAACGTGAAAACATTGTAAACTTACTTGACTTTAAATATTTGACAAAATCGACAAACAATTCTTAACTCTTAGAGATCACTAACTCTTAGAGATCACTTCGTTCAAATATTGGACTAAATTTGAATGTCAAACTGGGTTTTTTAAACGTCAAACGTCAGGAGCGTCGAGAAATTGCCTTAAATTTTTTTCAAACAAATAAGACTTTTCAACTTCCAGATTTCAGGTTTTTTAAGGACAAAAACAATTTTCACGTTATTTTGACCATTTTTATATCCCTAACTCCAAAAAAGAGTACCTGTTGAATCCGTTGATTTTCATCTTGATTGTGATGAAGATCGCGCAATTGATCTTACTGTTGGCACATTGCCAAATAAATTATTCAACATGAACCGGCAACATGGTACCCTGATCGTGCCATACTACTTTGACGATACAAATGGCCGATTAACTGACGACGACAAGGACATCGTCCGTCAAAAACTAACACAATTTACATCAACAACCTGTTTGGACCTTCGTGAAGTTGCGTTCAACGATACGTTTTTTAATCAGCGAATACGCGTCACATCATCGAGCAACGGCTGTTGGAGTTACGTTGGGGCACAGTCGGTCACAGTAAGGGTGTTGAAAATTAAAATTTATTAACCTCACAGTCAGATGAGGCGGATGAGTCATCGAAATGCGCGATTTTTTTTTCATTTTCATATTTTTCCGGAACTTTTTGATTTTTTGACGTCTGGTTACGAGGCTAGAAAACGCGTAGTGTGACCACTCATTCATACTGTCATTCACACTGTAAATACACCACTTGCGCAGTTATGTTGCCAAAGTATTTTCAAAAAACGGCAACATAACTGCGCAGTGTGTAGGCGGGTTTGCAAAAATGTATATGACGAAATTTCGCAATAATATGACGAAATATTACAAATCGGCAACATAACTGCCGGCAACATAACTGCGCAACTGGTGTATTCAATTTAAAATTAATATTCAGAACATATAAACATCTGTTTAAATAAATAACTAAAAAATAATATGAGGCGACAGAATTTACTCATTAATTGGAAGGAAAAAATAATACAGTCTTTAATTCAAATACGGACGTTTTGATTCTCGAAAATAGCGTCCGTATCGAGGCGAATTCTCATAAAGTCTCCATTTTTTGACTGTTCCGGGTACAATTTTTTTCTTAAAAAGCGTCCGTATTAAGAGTAAGGACTGTAAGAAATAAAACATCCTGTTGACAGTTTTACGAAGTTTTACACAGCAGCTTAACCTTGCCCCAAATTGTACAGCAGGGAGCATTCCACAGCACGAATTCATGCATGCGCTCGGATTTTGGCATGAGCAGCAGCGGGGCGATCGGGACGAGTTCATTGATCTTCATCGTGAAAATTGTGACTTAATTGACGCCATTTACAACGCTAATTTCAATAAAGTACCTTGGTTGGATTCTGGCCATCCTTACGACTTTAACTCGGTTATGCATTATAGGTAAAAACTATAAACGATTATTTGAAACAATTTCATTAAAATTAGTACATTCAGAACTACACTTTTGTAATCACGGATATTTTTGACAACTTTTCGACAATTTTTCGCTTTTTAATCCACGTGGTGTCTCAAGCCACACAAACATATATAACGCTCAATGTAAATTGGTTTGGATATTAGGTATTGACGAGTTGAAATCGCCGTTCGTGTAGGTTAAAAAATAAATGACCGGAATATAAACAGTGTAGTAATAGACTAATAGTAATGAAATATTCAAATGATCCGTCGCCTCAAGATAAAAAAAAAACTCATGTTCGGTATCAGATATCAAGCAATGTAATTGGCCCAACGCAAACACATCCCTCAGCGCAGCTTGAGACCAATCAAAACCGTCGGAAACACATTAATGCATCTTTTGAGTAATAATATTACTATTACTCCAATGTTTATAATTCCAGTTTTTTAACCTTCACAAACGGCGATTTCGACTCGTCTGAGTTTTAGATTTAAAGAACAATACCGTATTTTTCCATAATCATTTAAAAGCTTTTTTTACCTACGTCAATGAAAATAAAAAAAAGCCACAAAACATTAGATAACTTTAAAGTTACTGTTTAAGTGCACTTTTGAACAGTAATACGGAAAGGGTTAATGGCCTGAGATTATTAATCGCACAAAACGTGATTCAAAAAAGCCCTTAATTATACCACCAGAAAAGTGGCGTCAACAATTTTCTCAGTATGACGCAATAGTCAAAAAAAAAAGTGGCGAGTTGGTTTACAATAAATATTTGTAGTGGGACATCGTGTTCAAACGCGTCTTTCCCATCCATTACTTACCGCGGCAATGATACAGTGGTTAGACCGGATAACGAAGACGGCCTGTCTGACATGGATATCCAGCAAATCAATTTTTTGTACGAATGTGATGCGACAAGCCTAGGGTTGACAAGTGGAAAATTCACTTTTTTAACTCCGAAGAGGAACGAGAATACTAATCCATAAGGCGAAATTCGTACAAATTTACATTAATCCGTGTTATTACTATTGTATGAGGACTATTGTACGCTAATTTAAATCGCGGCCGCTGATTGGCTGTATAAACCTACGGCCCATAAGGGGTCCGGGACTGTATAAAAATAACTCATGGTATCGGTCAACTTTGACCAGAAAAAAAAACGATGAGAGTAATTTTAAAGCGTGCATGTGGGCGCAAAAATGTCATTTTTGAAGTTCAAGGTCAAAAATGACCCAATTTGGCATCAGTTTGAACATACAACTTTTAATGCGCGTGATTTCAAGTTTTTTGAAAAGTGATGTATGAATATTTAATAATAGTTATTAGTAATAACTTAAGTTAATTACTAATAGCTTAACGTTATTACTAATAACTTATTAGCCTAACGTTAATTGTTGCAATTACTTTGTGTCAACCCTAGACTAGCCAATTGAAAACGTCATTTACCGAATTTGGCGTTTCTGTGGTTACAAACAAGTTCATACCGCATTTTCTAAGCTATCAAGGTATGTGCCTATATATTTATGTTAAGTTTTTACACAAAAGTTGATTAGTCACAACTTCCTTCCGATTAAAAGACAAAAACAAAACAATCGAAAAATTTAAATTATATTCAATATTCTTATTATGTCAGTCCGAGAGTATAAAACATGACATTTTTTCAATTTTAGATTAATTTGTTACTGTGGTATTTTAATCACATGCATGTTATCGAAAAAACAGTCTGTTTATACCATTTTCTTGGTGAAAGAATCCTACACCATTTTATGTCATTCTCGTCTACCGGTTGAGTTTCATGAAAATTGACCGAACGTTTCTAGTATACCGTATCGGCATATTTTAAGATGATATAAAGACCATTCGACCCATTTTTATTTGGAACTTGGGTGCCCCTCTTTTCTACCCTATTTATAAATGCCGCAATTATAAAGAGGGGAGATAGGAGGGCACCATAGACTGGTCCATAGACTATGGACCATAGTTCAAAATAACAAGAGGGGAAAATTGGTCTTTATATCATCTAAAGAATTAGAAACGCTTGACCGATTTTCATGAAACTCTACCGGTAGTAAACTTACTATTGGGGTAAACAGGCAAAATGTTGCGTATTTTTGTACTTTGAAACGTACAACAGATGCGCCGTTATCGTTCAAAACCAAATTGATAAACTAAAGATAATGGAAAGTTGAAAGATAACGGCGCAGTGCGTTGGCCTTTTTATAAATAACGAAATAAAGGGGAATTTTAGATAAATTTTTCGAAAGCTTGGCGACTTCTAAAGCGAGATTTAGTATTTTTTTCACATATGTTTGACTAAATGTTCCATTGTTTAGTTGATATTTCCATTGTAACATAATTTCGTTTCTGATATTTCGGCATTACGCCATTTTCAAAGAATTTGCGACTGATTAATAAATACAAAAACATTTTCAGAGTAAGCAGGAAAACTAGTTACTATACTTACTCTGAAAAAGTTTTTGTATTTATTTATCAGTCGCAAATTCTTTGAAAATGGCGTAATGCCGAAATATCAGAAATAAACGAAATTATGTTTGAGTAAATCCTAGCCTTTTGGCCATTTTGGATTCGATAATTTTTCGAAATGGCATAAAATAATTCTGCGACATGGTTGTTTACCGTATGCTCCTCAGGTTTGCTGCTGGTCGAAAATCCGAAATTAGACATCTACTTGGCAAAATGGTTTCAAAAATTGCATCATTTGGTGCTCTCTATTGTTGACCCGTTGACTAGGCCCCGAGAATGTACGGATTATGAGTCACCTGTGGAGGGAAATTCATTTGAACTTGCACATGATGCATATCAGCAGCCGTGGAATCAAGACATTACCGTCAATCTGTATACAGTGTTGGGTTTGAAATTGGCTCTCGGAGGTCTATCGAGACTTTAACTCACAGGGGGAAGTGCGTGTAAATAGAGACGCAACTGTTTTTTCGTCAATTTAAGGCATATGGAGGCCCCGTAGGGAAATACGGGTATTTGGTGACCCCCCCCTCAACTTTTCGAGAAAATTCCATGGACGGTGTTTTTTTGCGTAGGTTGGAGATTTCAAACAGCTCTCTAGGGGGCCCTGGTGGCCCAAATCAATTTACGAATAGTCAGATCGACGTAGTTTGACGAGCTCTACAACTTGGCTTTACCAGTTTTTTTTAATTAGTCCAAATTATTGTGAATTTTTCAAGTGCGTGTTTATTTACACGCATTTTCTGGCCTCAAACATATTCTGGAGTTTAACCGAAAACATAATCATCATTTTCTTTTAATTCTCATCCGTGAAGCTGGATCTTATTTAATTTCAGAAGTCTTAGGTCTAAACGTAGTACCCTGCAAATTCGAGAAAATAATTTGTCCAAAATAATGTGGCATAAAATATACTACGCGTAGGTAAGGTAGATATTTTTCCCTGATTAAAACTTGCCTACTTAAAGGCACATCACGAACTAAGTATAATCGTTTTTTAACTACTGGTGTGGGTCGTCAGTTTGTCACCGAGCTCCACGCGGGTCTTACCATAGATAAGACCGAGTACTGTTTTAAACTTACAAGCGAAATTCGCTCGGTGACACTTTTTTGCTCACACCAGTAATTGACTTTGAATTAGGACCCTTTGAGTTCAAAAACACTTAAAGACAAATCACAGACCTGATAACCCTCAAAAGCCCTGTTGGACCAAGCTTTCGTCAACTGTACGAGACAAAGTAGCATAAACACAAGGAAGCGGAAGGAAAAAAAGTTCTTGCAATTGATAACAAAAATCAACAAAATTACGGGTCGATGGGCCGTGAAAAAATAGCGAAACTGCTTTAAATCTCTGTATGCATCTTCTTCCATATGATTTTTTTGTCTTCAATAATACCAGTGTTAAAGTAATCGTATAATATTGTTAGAAAAGAAACCTTTGTTTCCAAAAAAGACCAAAAGGTTTATCAAGAAAAATTTAGATAAAAATCTTAGATGCTAATTTTATGAAAATACCCAATGTTTCATTGGCTCTGCGCCGCTTATCAACCGTCAAATAGGCTTTAAGTAATAGCTTGTATTGTCTAACAACCCATTTGTTATATACACCACCTTCCTCTGAAAGTTAACAAAAAAAAAATGGAAAAATGGAAAACCTGAAAAATCTGTTAATTTGAATGAATTTTGTTAACTGCCATAAATTTTATTAACTTTACTTATATAGGTAATATTTAAAACTGGCTTTTTCAATTAACTACTGATGCCGAAATGGTGATCAGCGCAGTTTTTTTTATCTAATTTGTCGAACAGTATAACTATCTTTAGTACCCCACATAACCTATTATATTGCCACCCGTTATGTTAATACTTTTTTGGATTTGATTAACTTCGATTCCCAATTATTTAACATTTTCCATTATCTAAGCAGTTTTTGAGGTTTAACCGTCAAACACATATGACGGAGGTTTCTCCGTCCGGGCACAAAAAATACATTTTTATGGTGTTTCATTCTATTAAAGGTAACGGCAGTGGAAACTAACATAGATTAATCGATTAGAAAGTCGGACAACGGATAAAAATATAAAAAATGTTCCCGTAAAGATTATTAATTCGTCATTTATTGGAGCTAGGACCCCTAAAAATATAGGTTATTTGCAATTAATAGTTTTCAGGCGCACTTTTTTTTCTGTAATATTTTTCCAAAATTTTTAAGTAGTTAACGGCCCACTAGCCTGTGAAAAATTAACCCTGTACGTGATCCGGTTAACCATTTGTGAATTTGTGGTTTTGTGGTCAAATCGACCAAAAAGTGTCCAAGGGTGGTCGGAGAGCTTTCGGGAGTATGTTCATTCGATTCAGGACCATCAAATTGCTCATGGTTAAAAGTTACGTAGGTAAGAACACAACGATAGATGGGACGGAGAAACCTCCGTCCGATGTCTTCAGGGAACTGTTTTAAATATGTGTTCAAAGGTTAATGGTCTAAACATAACGGATTATGTGGTGTACATACATAATTCATAAAGTTTATGAATAACGTTTCTCTGCTGAAAAAGTCAATACATGTATCATATTGTCATTATATATTTTCAAGTTTTTCTAATCTGTGTTTTACCTAAACAGACTTCTATATAAGTAGTATATGTTTACGCAAAAAAAGTACGCTTTTTGTCCACATGAATGATTTTGAATGAAAAAATTTTCGCGAAAAAAGTCGTAAATTTTTTCGCGAAAATTTCATACAAAAATTATTCGGATTTAAATTTTTAAATATACTATTGTTTAATTTCAAAAATTCAAAGGCATTAAAAGTGAAAAAGTGAACAAAATAGTAAGTAATTTACATTATGTTACTTAGTATGTGTATTACACACATACTGTGTATTACACACATACTATGTATTACACACATACTGTGTATTGCACACATACTGTGTATTACACACACAGTATGAGTTTCACACACAGTGTGAAATACACACAAATTAACACAAAACGTACATATTTGAAACACACACCTAATTTTTACACACAC
>SCLG01000070.1:352912-389395 GCA_004367875.1 Oikopleura albicans
TATATTTAAAAATTTAAATCCGAATAATTTTTGTATGAAATTTTTGCGAAAAAATTTACGACTTTTTTCGCGAAAATTTTTTCATTCAAAATCATTCATGTGGACAAAAAGCGTACCTTTTTTGCGTAAACATATACTACTTATATAGTAAAGCTTTCGGGCACACCAGTCACTGGTGACCAGTGTATTTAAAAGGTATAACGTGTAAAAGGCCACAAAATCGGCCAAACATTTCTAGTATAACGTGTCGGCATATTTAAAGATGATATAAAGACCAATTTTCCCCTTTTTATTTGTAACTGGGGTGCCCTTCCTTTCTCCCTCTTTATAAATGCCGCATTAAAATATCCGGACAAGGACTACTAGAAATGCTCGGCCGATTTTCATGAAACTCAATCGGTAGGACCCATTAAAAATCTGTGTTAGCCAAATTCTAGAACCAGTAATGATAATAAAAAATTCAATAAAAATCAAATCCCGGAAATTTGTGTAGCGAGTTTCGGAATTTTTTGAAACAAACGTTTTTTGGCCTTTTAAGACAGTACCAAAGTAACATATATATTAGACACAGACATTTCACAAGCATTTTATTTGCTAAAAAAGTGAAGAAAATGAACAAAAAAACGACGATATTCTAGTTTTCCTTCTCAGAGAAAAATTGGGATTGCAGCTTCTAAACTCGATTGTATTTGCCCCAAATATGCATGATGAAAACAGCAGCGATAAACATAAGTGATATAACGAGCACCGGCACTGGACCAATCTTAATAATTATTATAAACCATAATTATACAAAAATGTTTCCTGACTTATGGAATTCCATAACCCAGGAGACATTCCATGGAATAACTGATTCCAAATAGGTCATTAGAAATATGAATGTAGTGATGAATAAGTCATCAAGTAAGCCCTTTTAATAAAAAAAAGACCTAAAATAGCCCCATGAAGGGCGCTGAATCGATAACGGTCGTTTATCCGTTCTTTTTTCGTACGTAAGGACTATAAGAGATTTCTAAATTTTTGCCACGTATTGTTACTCAGCTTTTTACATGGATTTCCGCCGTTTTTTGTTTTGTATTTCCTAGATATAAAAAACTCAAATATCGCAATCTAGAAAATGCGGGAAAATATGGCGGAAATTCATGTGAATTTGATGATTAGAACACATTCTGTGTTTCGAGGCCGGGTGAGGTTTTTCGTACCTTTACGCCAGGAGAGTCTTCGGAATAGAATTTCCACATATTGTCGCCAGCTCCGCCATTTCCGCCTGTTGGTCCACGAGTTCCACCGCTAATTGTTTTGCCAGTTGATCGTTTCCGAACCTAAATCAAACTTGGACCAATACACGAACGAGTTTTTTTTTGTTATTCGCTGCGATTGGACAATGTCTCAATTTTTTTATTTTCATTAATTGGAGACCGAATTCATCATTATAAGAACTTACATCGTCTAATTTCAAAAAAAAAAAATTGAATTTCATTCATGAGTCATAATAAATACAAACCGATAGTATTTTCACCCAAACGATTTTTGGACTATTATCGGCGATAATTTGCTGCTACAACGAGACCATAATTGGTATAATTTTTAATCATTATCTCTTTATTAACTAACGGTAGTCATAACAAGTTATTAAGGACGGGTCGTTGTGTTGTTAACAAACTATACCTTTGGGAAAAGCGCTATGAAATAACGCTTCACAAAGTCAATTAGAGTAAAGACCCGGACATGAAAATTATAACAATCTCCTATACCGACTAATTGTGTTGATTTCCCGATTCTTTAAAGTACAGATTAACGTTATGATTTACTATAAATAATAGTATATAATTTATCACAAGGTCAATCGGTCTTGAAAATCTAGAAAAAATGGACAATTTTCATGATAAATACTACGATGTCCTAAATAGCAAGGTGTATAATTAAAAAATGTATGTGTCACTAGATGGGAGTACACGTATCTCGCGCGCAAAAATAAAATGCGCGCGAGATTTTCAATTCAGCACAAATCTCGCGCGCATTTTATTTTTTTGCGCGCGAGATACGTGTCCGCCTTTTTTGAGAATCGGAAATGCCCAAAAAGGGAGTACAGGCTGTAATTAGGGGCCATTTTGTGGTTTAATTGTTAACCACAAAATTTATTTAGAACAAAATGTAGAGGGTAAAGTGCGAGTAATTCGATTTTTTTTAATTTTGTCTGTAGAATTTTCAAATAGAAATTTGAACGGTATAGTGGTGGACACGGATCTCGCGCGCAACAAATAAAATTCGCGCGAGATTCGATCTGAATGGAAAATCTCGGGCGCATTTTTTTTGTTCTTCATTTTGTTCTAAATAAATTTTTCGGACGTTTCTAATTCTAAGAAGACGGATTTTGTAAAAGGAGCACCATCCAAAATAGGCATAGCGTACGTAAAAGATCAACTCCCAAAAAGCGTCCTACAAACGTTCGTAAAAAGCTAGCCCGTGAAATGCGCACCGTCCAATAAAGGGGTAAGGAACGTATTTTTTCACAGTAAAAATTTTACTTCTACCTGTGTGTTTGCTCTCTGACCCTTTCCCGGCGTCGGCGATTGTTGCCCTTCCGAAGTCATATTTTTTATCTCTTTTGTCGATGGCAGAATATATGGCTGTGCGTTAATTTAGTGCAGTGTCGTTGCTAATCGATAAAAGGATGAAACTACGTTCAAAAATGCATCACGTGGATTCAATAAAAACTTTTCATCGGTCAAACGCTGACTGTCGTATAATGTGCAAAATGCAACAAAAGAGACATCATGTGAGCATTATCGATCATTAATTTGCAGCATAGTTTCCTCAAATGTATTCTCCGGTTACGGGCTCGATAACCTTTAATTATTCAGTAATGTACATGTTTGATGAAATTAATAAAATTTAAGGAAAATCGGGATTAATGCCGGGTAAAGATTGGAATTTACGGATACCAAAAATTATCGGAAAATTGAATTTTTTTTGTTTCATTTTCTGTTTCATTTTCTGTTTCATTAATAATGAAAGTTAGACCGAAAGAACCGACTGTTAACGTCCATGAATTTCGTTAACTCACGGACCAGTGTTGGAAAAGTTGGCCAACACTCCAAATTTCCTCAACGCCTAACGCAAGCGTTGGCCAAGAAAAATTCCCTTAACGCCCAACGCTCCCAACGCGTTGAGAAGAAAATTTCCCAACGCGTTGGTTGGGCGTTGACCAACGCAACCTAACGCCCGGACGCGCCCAACGCTTCCAGCACTGCATACAGACATTTTGTAAATGCCCGTAAGTTAACAAAATTCATGGAGGTTACCAGTCGGTTCGCGTCATCTTTTTTGACTTCGAAAACTGATGATAAATATTCAGACAGATGTACCTTCGATAATTGTATACCCAACATATGCGCAATGCTATTGAAAAGGTTTTGAACGCGACTGGTTTCGAACCCATAATCCCGCGCCTTCAAGATGTATTTGCAAGATAATTGCGTAAGCGAAAAACTCGCAAGATATCTAAGCAGTATGTAGGCGACCGGTGAGAGCATACCGGCGACCATACTGAGATTTTAATAATGATATGTTATTAATAATCGCGGCGCTCCCAACCTAATTGTCCTCACAACAAAAAAAATGAAGAAATTGTTATTTGTTTTTTCGCGATGCTATGGTAACGCGGCCAATCAAAATTGGCAGCGCGAGAGAGCTGTTACGCGGACAAAACAAATTCGTAAAAAAATGATTGAAACCGTTACAAAACATAAACATTCGACAGGTGATGTAATTGATTCAATTGTCCCAATGTAAACTACTATAGTCGGAAAAGAATGGTTCATTTTATTGATGGTTTAAGGGTTATGGAAATGTTCTGATTTATCCGATGAAAAAACAGCAGCAACAGGCAAATAATAAGACGATCAAATACTTTGTCCAAAGTTCGTACATGTAGTGAATTTGTTTCTTTTGCGAAAGTTCGAACATATCAGGTAAAGGCGTCAGGCGTAAATCGCTTCGGAATTCGTCACCCTCTTTTCTGTATTAACTTATTGTAACATATTCAATGGGAGCGCTTCACATAGGCCGAGAGCTTCAGTTGGGTCATGACTCATGGGGTTTCATGTTTGTAATGGAGCTTCACTTGGGCCATTTTTTTTGTTTTCGTTGATAATGGTTCACTTGGGCCGACGGCGACCAGTTAAATTATCTTTTATTTATAATTTATAAATACACCACCTACCTGCTTGAAGTTAAAGTCCGTTTCCCGCCTACGCTCTACCTGCTTAAAATAAAAATCCGTTTTCCGCTTACGCTCTACCTGTTTGAAGTAACAGTTCCGCTTATTGTAACAGTTTTTATTTTATTTTCGGGTTTACTTTAATCATGTAGGCGGAACTGTTACTTTATGCAGATAGTGCGTAGGCGTAACTACTGACTCTTAATTTAAGCAGGTAAGTGGTGAACTATAAGACTTAGCAGATAATTTTGAGGCAATATTATGCAACTTGTTATACATTTTATTTTTTCTGTGATACTTCGAGTTTTGAATATACAAACATGTATAAAGTTAAACCAATAAACAAGACAGTATGTCAACCACGAAATGCTTTTAACTCACTGAAATTTTAGCATGTACTCCTTTAGCAAAACCGTCTGGCCCAAAACCGTCTGACCGTCTGGGGTTCATCAAAGCCAAACATACACTCTAAATGATTATTTTCAAAATATCAATTTGCCAAATGGTTTATTAACGATCTATTCCAGTAGGGTCTCGACAATATAGGATAGACATTTTCTATATCTTCTACATCTTCTAATGTCTTTTACCAACTTTAACTCCCAAGGCCCTCAAGTGGCATATAATGTTAAGCTGGAAGTTTTACAAAGAAAATCAGTTGTTTTTTACGTTTGATATTTTTTCTCATGAAGTTTGACTCGACCCGTGTTTGAACAATTTTCGATTAAGCCCGGTTTACTTGAATACTCGGTCGATTTAAGGCGTTTTGTGCAAATTTGCACATTTCGTACAAAGTATTAAAAACTGATGAAAAAACTATTTTTCCAGCCGTAAATGATAGTTAATACAATCCTTTAAACCACGCTTTAACTGTCAGAGGCGTATCTTCTTCATTGTATGCCGCCCAGAACAGTGTTTGTAATTTTCGACGTATCACCCAACGAAATTTCTTAAAATACGTTTTCTCCACAAATATAGTTATTCGATGCTCTGCCTTGTAGGTAACCCATTGCGGCTCCAACCTTTCATTTACACTCCGTGTATAAATGCCATTCACAAGGGGGCAGCCATTAGCGACTTCAACTTTGTGCATTTTCCTGAAAATATTATTAGGTTTTTATAAACGCGCTGCTCTAAACGTTAATTTTGATTTAAAAAAAAATAAGGGTGAATCAATAAACGAAAATAAACTGTTACGACCATTGTACTCAAAAACGAAAATCGGATTGTAGTTGCCTTACTCAGTTTTGTTCAAAACTTATCGTGTACCGTGATAAATGACTCAGGCGTCAAAATTTTGCCCATATTTAGGCTTTATGAGTCATTAACCTTGTGACACGCTGTAGTTGGTTAAAAACTGAGTTAAGCAACTACAATCCACTTTTAGATTTTTAGTACAATGGTTACAATGGTTAAATTTTTTCGTAAAATGAAACATACCCTTACTTGGCGTACCCTTACTTGACGCTCCCCCTAATAACAATTTTTTTCAATTTGAACCTCAGTTTGTTCTTTCTCCGAGTAATTGAGCCAGCTGTTTCGGTCAGTTGTTTGGGCCAAATACACGGGTTCGAGGCCGTTCAAATTTAACTTTAAACTTTTTTTTATAATTTTATTATTTGCAAGTTATATCATTTTAACTTTTCTGTTGTAATTTACTTATACTCTTCAGACTTACATTTTATTCATTCTGGCTCTGAGCATTTATCTAGCAATATAGCTAACATTTTTTCTCAAGTTATTTTTTTCTTCAAACAGTGAAAATAAAGTACATTCATTGCCGAATCATATCACAAATGACGCGATTTTTCCATTAGCTGAATCATGTAAGATGCTATCTCACAGAGTAGCTTAATTTGTTGCGTGTCTTTCGTGTATCAAATGGTGTTCAATAAATTGTAAATATCAGATTTAAGCTGGGTAGATCGATCGGTTTCCAAAAAAATAAGAACAGTGAATACAGTATGGGGTAAAGAAACGTGTTTGCCGCTTTTCTAGTTTTTAACTCGCAAGGATCCCACGTGGGATTAATTCGTAGGGGTCAATTAGTCCCAATTTCCTCTTTTTATTTTGAATTGGGGGCCCTCCTTTCTTCCCCTTAATAAATGCGGGATTTAAGCCCCAGTTCAAAATAAAAAGAGGAAAAATGGTCTTTATATCATCTTGAAATATGCTGACACGGTATACTAAAAACGCTAGGCCGATGTTCATGAAACTTCGCCGGTATCAGCCATTTTCCGTCCATATAGAGCGTTCAGTCCAAATTTAGACCAATGGCCCCTGGGAGTTAAGCTTTAATGATATAAGAATGGAAAATTTGAGAAAGCGCCAAACACATTATTGTATCCCATACTCTACAAACCTGTCTGGTTGTTTAGTAATAAAGTGAGATATCTACTTTCGTGTTAATAATAATTTTAAACAACTTTTTTGGTTCAAAAACTTACTTTGCTTGCAATATTAACTCCCAAGGGATAGGAATATCTATAAAGCTGCAGCAAAAGTGTGACAATTTTCTCTTACTGAATCTTTATAAAATAAATAATCATAATCTGCCGCATCACAGACACCAATATCATTTGCATTTTGAACTGAGGATGTCGTTAAAGAAATACAATTCTCTCGAAACTATATAAACACGGTATATAAACACGATCGAAATTTGACTGATCAGCTATAAAACTTTCAGGCGTAAAAGTAATTTGAATATCCACTACATTATGCCATATCTAAGATATGGTAGAAGTGGACAATGTTTTTCCAGAAAAAACGGTGTTGGCCTTGACTTGGTGCTCAGCAAACTATATTTATTCTACAGGTCCGGAGTCCGGACTCCGGACCTTCAGCTTTTATTTGAGCCTATGTGTAACCTCATCTGACGCGGGCGTAGGTGTGAGAATTGGACCAGAAAAAGCGTAGGTTTGCGTAGGTTGGCAGTTTCAAACAGCCTTGCAACGCCTTATAGTGGTCAAAATTAACTTTTAGCTTATCAATTCGACTCAGTTTCGTGAGCTCTACATCTTAGCTATAGAATTTTTTTTGAAAATTTTGATTTTGTCTACTTCTACCATATCTACCCGTATGTATTTTATTCAATGAAACAGATTAGAATATTTTTTATCCGTTTTACTATGCACACCACCTACCTACGTAAGTTAAGATCACTTGTCGAAAAAATGTGTTAACTTACGTGAATTTTGTTAACTTACGTGGGTAGGTGGAAAACTTGTCGCGAGCAGACTCTTAACTGACATGAATTTTGTTAACTTGCGTGAATTTTGTTAACTTGCGTGAATTTTGTTAACTTGCGTGAATTTTGTTTACTTACGTGGTGTTAACTCACGTAGGTAGGTCGTGTTTGCGATTAATGATTAGAATTATTTTCACACTTAACCACAAATGGCCACTTTTTCCAACGTGTTTTCTCGATCTCCGAATGCCCGGTTAAATGGTAAGATATGCTCTACCCATAATTTAAAGACTTTATTATAATTATTTATAATCACCATGTTATTAATACCATTTAAACCGACCGTTAATAATAACGCCCTATAAATCGATTTCGATTGCTGTCCGTGAAAACAGCAAATGCATGACAAAATTAAACGTATTGAAAATTTTCGAAATTTTAGCGAAAAAACCAGCCAAATAGAATTATAATTAATAAAATTCATTTGTACCATTTTCATTTGTGCAATGTAGAGGTAGATATCTAACTAATCAACCCTTAAAAATGGTTTTTCACTAATTTACCATATTTTTTGTTTACTTGCAATTAATCCGCCATTTAAAACCGCCAAAACCGACCGATTGTATAGGAGAAACAAGGTAATGAATTTTATGCTTTTTTTTCGATGCTGCTTCAACTTGTTCGATTAGTTTAATTCGTTTGGTGGCGTGCCATTGTTTTGTTTTAAAATTTTATTTTTTTGTTTTTTTTCTTCGTGACGGTGTCGCTTTATCCGGTGTCGATTTTTCGCCCTTTCCCACATTATCTGAACAAAAGACTTACCAGAAACCGAAAGAGCAAAAATTGATTGAGAAAGAGATTTTTTGGGGAAAATGAAGGTCTCGGCCCTGTTAGTTTCAGCTGTTTGTGGAAGTTCCTTGGATTTGGACTATTTTGAAAACACAGGAGAGAGTTTTATTTATCTAAAAAAAAAATTAAAGAAAAAACAAAGACGAAAGTGGTGAGTGTCAGAGAACTAAATTTGACTTTTCTACAAATATAGAAGGACACAACAAGTAAGTCATTCTTTTTGACCCCGGCGGCTACACAGATTGCGATGTAGGCTCGCAAAGCGGGGCTATATGTGTTTCGGCTCCCTTCCGAACTGATTTGATTTGTCGTGGTACGCCAGATAGCTCAGCGAAAAAAGTAAAATCATTTCGGAAGGGAGCCGAAACACATATAGGATGCAATTAGTCTGTTGGAGTAAAGGATGGGCCCGCGAAGCGGGGCTACAAAGAATGCGATTTTAAACCAAATGTTGGTCAAAACTTATACGGAAATAATATTTAATAAGACCCTTTTTGATTGTTTGGCATAACATACTTCAGTTTCTTGAAAGTCAACCACAATTTACATCAATTTGTCTTAAATACCGAATATAATTTGATCAATCTGTAATTTTATGGATTGACACACAGAATTGTGATATCTCATTGTTGACTAAAGGCGAGAATTATGTTAACCAATGGCGTTCCAAAAGGTTTTCCAATAATATATTTTTTCTTTATTGTTCCGTAAAATATAGAGTTTATATCTTTCAATAATTTATGTAAAGATCGGATACCTGTCGTACAGGGGGTCGTCTACAATATTTTTTATTGTCCGATTTAATATGACAATTTAATGTTATACAATTGAATGTATTCGGACATTCTAAGGCTATATTTTAACTCTAAATCGTTACCTTTAAATAATTCTATAATTTATTATGGTAAATAAAGTAGCTCTGCACAGATGTTAATTTTAAAAGCGTCCTACGGCGAAAAGGTCCACGAGAAAAAGGAACGAAGAAAAGTGGAAAGAATGTGCCCAAACAAAAATATCTACGAGAATCGCGGATTTTAAAGCATATATCTATAAAAAAATACCCAAACTCAGAAAGAAAAATGGTCCGTTTGACGTGAAAAAGTAATACCTACACGGTGCGTTAACGAATAATTCCCAATTTTCATATTTTTGTGACAAGTTATCAAAGCAGGTTAATTGCTCACCAGGTGTAGGTATGCTCGGATATGGCTATCTCACATGATTCAACTTACTCAGT
Source organism: Oikopleura albicans (assembly GCA_004367875.1). Lineage (NCBI taxonomy): Eukaryota > Metazoa > Chordata > Appendicularia > Copelata > Oikopleuridae > Oikopleura > Oikopleura albicans. The sequence continues at coordinate 362,411 of SCLG01000070.1, forward strand.
TTGACCCAATGACGCCGAACTTTGAGGTTTTGTAGTTGGCAAATAAAGTTTACCGGTAATTTCACCGGTAAAAGGTTTTTGTCTTTCCTAGTCTACATATTACTGGCAATGAGAACTTTTTTAAAGCAGTTTAACCTGGAGAATACGATAAAGATATTGCTCTTTAAAACCGACGTTTTAACGTTAATTATCGGTATGTTTGTCCTAACATTACAAAATTACCGGTTTTTTAAGGTTTAAAACTAATTTTGGGCCATTAAATCCAAATTCGAACATTCAAAAATTTTCAAAAATTGTCCGGTAAATATCGGTTTTCAGTGAAAAAAAACACCCAAAATTGTCGGTTTTGACCATTTTTTATCAACAATCACGCAAAAAATCCGTGACATAGTCGGCGATAATCGAGATAGGGTGGGCGACGTTTTATACTATTTATTGCAGCACTCTCCAGATTCCCAGAATCTCCCTTCGTATGATCAGATGTTAATGTACGGCTGTTGGTGTCAACTTCATCATGACAATTGGGACATGAGCAACAAAGGGACACCTGTTGACCACATTGATAACGCTTGTCGATCTTGGTTCAAATGTTATGAATGTATTGAAATGGATGATGAACGATGCGATGGCATGGAAGAACGATATGGGTAAGCACGTAAACTTTGTTTTATACAGTTGTTTAATAAATAACGTAACAATTTCACATCCATAACATTGTTACGATATGGATAAGTTTTTCCAGTGATGGGCATTTTTAGACTTTTTTCTCGCGAGAATCTCGTTGGATTTCCCAAAAACTGGTATGATATGGCTAAAATTGTTACGATATGGGTTGTTACGATATATATTTAACAACTGTAGGCTATTTAAGGGTCAGTTATATACAGGGGTTTGCCAAATAAGGGTCGTTTTCGTGTTTTGAAAAACCGACCCTTATATGGCGAACCCAGAATAAGCGGATTTTATTGCTATTACTGTATGAAAACATGATTTTTCCGTTATATGATTGTTTTTTTATCAATTTTAAAATTGAATTTGACATTAATTATTATTCAACTTAATTATATTTATAAGTATAAAATAAAATAGTGAAAAATATCCATAGGAATCAATGTTAAAATCAGCGACCCTTATTTGAAGCAATAATATTTTTCTCGAAAAAAAGCGAACCTTATTTGGCGCGACCGACCCTCATTTGGCGAAAGGACCCTTAATTGAGAGGCCCTTATTTGGGGACCCTCTGTAAATTACAGAGGTCATATTATATGACTCATGACACATGATTCATATTCTTTCAAATTGATTATGTGCGTGATTTAATATTTTGTAGTCAAATTGTATACCATGCGGTGAGCTCTTCATTATCGTGCGAAAATGCGGGAAGAGAAGGAAGTTGCAAACGAAATGCTTGTGAATGTGATTTGAAATTAGGTCTGGCAATGTATCAATACGCCACCAGCTTCGACCCACAATATAATTCAGGTATGAACCATTGGAAAATAACTACGATGTAAAAATAGGCTATGGATAGGGGGAATTCCTAAATTTCCAACCTATAGAAGTAATTGTCGCGCAGTTTTGAAAAATTGGGATACATTTGGCCATGAGCATTTTTTATGTCACAAACAAAATTTTGTCTTCTTCGGCCTCAACCGCTTCGAGATGTGGCGGTTAGGTCATTTTTTACGGTTAACGTTGTTGTTTCGTAAATACGAAACCTAAAGCAAAATAAAAAATACTGGCGGACGTAGATCGTTCAGGCGCTTCTGTTGAGACCAAAACAAAATTTATTATTTTTTATTACTAGCTTAAAAGTTTAAAAACAGTTTTAAATACAATTTTAGTACTATTTCAATACAATAATCGCCATCATCTAGCGGAGTTTCCATTTCGGTCAGGCCTTAAAATCTTTATTAGACAACGATTTCACGCCCGAAGAGCAGTGCCTGGCATCTGGTGGTGGGCCAGGATTTCAACCCGATTCATGCTGTGGGACATTTCCAGAGCGATTTCCATACTACACATATAATGGGACACGAGGATGTTGCAATGGGAAAACATACGACTCAGCTGAGCTTGTTTGTTGTGATAATGGGCACGCATCCATTTCCTGTGATGTGTGGGACGACTGATCTCACCAGTCTTGTAATATTTTGTACAAAAATAATATTATACGCATGTTTTTTGACTAAACAATTGTGATATGTGGTCTCCGAAATGCGAGAGATAATCGTTATAACCTACCGGTAACTAGTTATGAGTTATACCAACAGCAGCCGTCAAAATTTATACTACTAACACAAAAAACTCTTTTTAGTATTTAAGTACTGGGCTGGGATAAAAAGTGTCACCGAGGAGATTTCGCTCGTAGGGTTAAAACAGTACTCGCTTAGATCTATTATACAAGTCACGTCGTCTTTCGGTGACAAACTAACTACCCACACCAGTAGTAGTATATGTGTTCACTTTGGTCTAACCTTTTGTGGCGGTTGTAATTTATAACTTATTAGGCTGTCTAGGCTGTTCGTTTTGGCCATTTTGATATTCGAACTTTCTGATGAAATATTGATTTTTTACAAATGGGTTCGTAGCGTATTCAGTTTTGATGATACTTCGGAGATTTATAGAGTACCCGACGTTGTTTATTCGAATATTTGTTTGTTTATGATTTGTTATACAACGGGTGCGCCACTATTTTTCACCCAGGAAATTAATAAAAAAACACTTCTTGAAAAATTCCGCTAGAAAGCTGTTTTTAATTTTATGCTATAATCACTTTTTTTTCTAATTAGTTTTCAACAAAGTCGGCTAAACCAAGCCAAGCCAGGCATGACAACTAATTTTGCCGAGCCCAAAATGGGGAATTTGTTGTACAACAATCATAATATGATTTATTCGTAGCCTATAAATTGCAATCACAATTACGATGACTCAGAAAAAATTACAAAAAAATATGTTCTCGATCTTCAATTTGGCTTGTGGACAGCCTATTAGGCTTAAAGGGAATTGTAAATTTCTTGTTCAATATTCGAAGGTAGTGTTTCGCGCGGTTACCGCGACTACGACGCCGTTTCCAATTCATTTTCAAAACGTATTGAAACATATTAATATGCATATTACTTGCTCGCATCTAATATTACAATGAACTACTGACTGAACATATTGTTGATATTGAGGGGAAGACTAGACCTGCAAACAGCCGAGAAATCGGAGTACTTGGTTTTCGGAAAATTCACGAGACAGGCAAATTTTGCACGGTTTTCACACCAACGTTTTAGCTAATTTGGTTGGAAGAACTATTTGCAAAAGTGTTTTCGAATTGAATTCTAAAATCAAAACAACAAAACTTGTCTAACAGAGACAAAAACAAATTTAAAAAAAGTTCGAATGATCATGTGTGCCATGATGAACGACTTTCAAGTTGTGCACCTTTTACGAAAAGTATATATCACAATTTACGGCAAACCGATTTCAACGTTTTTTGCGCCCTTATGAAATGATTTCAATTATTAAGTTACTTGTAGATGCATTTTCCATCACTCGTGACTTATGCTGGCCGGAAATAAAATAAAAACAATATTGTATAGTAAGTAGTTCAAATTCGCGGAGTCTGAGTTAGGTTGAAGTGATTAAATAATTGGCATGTCACGGGTTAAAATACCGTAATTTTACGATTCAAGAGTCTTAGAATTTCTGCGACTACGACTCATTTATTTACAGTAATTCCCTAATTGAAATTCCGCCAGCTATAAACTGATTGTGCTTTGTAAATTCAGTCAAAAGTTCTGTGAAACGTATTATTCTGTTTCGCTTGAAATAAAAAACGAATGTTGTTTACAGTCCCGATCTTCTTGATGTGCACGACTGCCTTGATGTGCACTTTTTCAGCAAAATTTACGTGACTGCTTTGATGTGCACGATTTTCAGACCGATGTTTAACCAAACGACATTCTTGATGAGCTCATTTGTAGGGCATTTGTTCCTAAAACGACGCCATGTACATTCTTCTAAAAACTGGCTTCAAAAACTGGCCTAAAACGGGTCGGATAACTACGCAAAACGTGTAATAAAGTTTTTCTCTAGTAGTTCAGAGCGGAATAAATGGGCCGAACCATTCATTATTATTGGTTTACACCAAATTTTCAAGTGTTTAAGTAAAAATATTTGTTGGGCCCTAGGCTCGGCATACTAGCTTTTCACTATCAAAATATATTGCAACTGAACAAAAATAATATTCGAATATTTATTTTATTAATTTAAATCCACGTCTTTATAATTAAAAAACGATATACTGTCACAGAAAAAAATTTTCTTCTTCTTGAATTTTCAAACTGAGCCTATCACAGAGAATGTTTTCATTACAGAATGCAATTTTGAGGGTCTTTTTGGGGATGAAAACAACACAAGCCTATAAGGGAGAGATTTTCATGTGGCACTCTAGTGCCCGCAAGAGTCAAAAACAGGTCTACAGGACTTAAAATTACGTCTACAGGACTTAAAATTACGTCCACCGTGAGCATTTTAGTGATATGGGATGCAATTTTCACAAATATGATTTTCACCCCAAGACTTATCCGCCAATCTTATCACGTGCTTAAGGATATGGTCGCGTAAAGAGACCAAAATGGCATCAATTTTTCTTCCAAAACGGCCAAACATCGAATAGCGAGGCTCGGCAAGATTCAAATGAGGTCTCAATTCTTGGAATAAAAATTGAAAAAAATAAACGAAACCCTTGAAATGGCGAACCAACTCATAAATGGCTGAGAGACACTCTTCATCTTTTTCGCCCTCTGATTGAATCTAAAACAGTTTTTGTTTCATTTCTTGGATTTATAATACACCCCAGCGGTGTTATCTTGCAACTTGCGCGCAGAAAAATCCGCAAGATAATGGCGCGAACGGGAAAATCCGCAACATAACGGCACCGTGCGTAGGTGTCTGCAAAATAACGCAACGAAAGGAAGGAAAAATATATTTTGGTCATTTCAGTGTTTGCCTATCTTTTAACACTATTTCAAATATAATTGATCTGATCAAGAATGAACCAAATGGGCACTACAGTCCTCGTCCCCGAAACGGGTGTCCCCGATATGGGTGGTTGTCCCCGAAACGGGTGGTTTTTTTTCGATTTTTCCAATGACCCCGAAACGGGTGTTTTTTCAGATTATTATGAGAGAAATTATGCCCAAAAAACCGACAAGGTAAACGTCCATGACCGATTTTTTTAGAATTAGCAAATAAATAAAATAAATTTATTAAGGATAAATTTATTAAGACTATACTTTAAGTGATATCGAAAGTAATTTTAAACAATTTAAAAGCAAAAATATGTAAGAATGAAGATTTTTAACGTTAAAAATCACTGATGTCCCCAAAATGGGTGGTTCCCGAAACGGGTGGTTGTCCCGGAAACGGGTGGTTTTTTGTCAAAGAAAACCACCCGTTTCGGGGACGAGGACTGTACTATAAGGGCATGTATTTGTTTAATCAATACCTGACAAAAAGCGGAAATAGGTTTCTTCAATATCCGGACATAGAGATTCATCAAACGAAGAGCTTCCGTAGCAGGATCGCCATTGGAATTGAATTCGCAATTTTCACCACAAAGCCCCATTAAAATTTTACTCCAAACCACATTTTCGGAAATTCCGATACAGGAATTTTTGTCATTATTTTGAGTTTTCAATTTTATTACACGACATCATTTTTAACTCTTATTGCGATTATAAACGAATGTTTATAAAAACTCGAACCGAGAATTGTTTCTATAAGACGAACCAAAGCACGAATCGCTGAAATTAGGGATCCAACGCCTGAAAATCAGCTTTACAAAATTGACTTCTGGGTGAGTTTAACACTGGCCCTAAGAGTTACGAGTTATACATAATCCTTAGGGATAAACGTCTGATGTTTCGATATTGTCTCGAATGGGATATAGTCCAAAAAAAGTGTCGCGACATGTCCACTTCTTGTTACTAAGGAGAATTTGCCATGAAAATGATACTTAATGTGGCTGTTGGCCAATTGATAGAGAAAAAGAATCACTTCGGTCATAGCTGGCCAATCAACGTGCTCGAAAAGCGATCTTCATCAATTGTTCATTACTTTTTTGGATGAGTGTTGTCGCCATTGGCCGAAGGGCGCACTTTTTTATTCCGTGAATTGAGCACCATTTTCATGGCAAATTGTCCTTATAAGAAAGAAACAATTATACGAAAGATAAAGTTCAAGACTATTACTCACGTTCATCTTTCGAGATACTAATTCGAGAAGCCTTCTCAATCGCGTTGAAAATTTCTTTAAGTGTAACTTATTTTGTGGTTAAATATTTTTCGAAAAAATTTTTATAACATTATTACTGATTCTACGATCATACGCATATATATATATAACCATAATTAAATCAATAATTCCAGGTTCCAGTTCCAAGACAAAAGGTTAGAAAATAATTTCTCAATACCTATTTAATGAAATAACGTGACGTAAAAACCAGGATCTCAGTTTCCTCTGAAGAATATTTTTTTGCAAAATCAGAAGTAGTCTTAAAGCACTATATCTCAAACTTACTCAAACAACTACTGTATCTAAATATGTTTTCATCCTATCAATTCTGGATCTTCCGAATGTTGATGACCAATGATCGAGATGACAAATAAATTTCGAAGATTGTGGATAAGAATGTGAGGAAATTGCGGCAATGGTGAATTCCATAATTGACTGGTTAGTTTCCAGAAGTCTGATAAAACGCGACAATATGCTGTTTCTCTCATAATAGCAATTATATCATATCTATTTTTTGCATCTATGTACAAAAGTTCAGGTATTCATAGTTTTCTACGGGAAATAAATACTGTGGTTAACTCCTATGAACTGTTGCGTTCGGAATAATTGGCGCCTTCGGCGTTGAGAAAATCTTTCCTTGGATAAACTTTTCTCTATCGTCTTTAATTGTTTCAAAATTTCGAATCTGGAATAATACGGATTAGTTTTTTTTTTACTAAAAATAGTCAAAATAATAAGATAAAATTGCACAATTAGATAGCTGTCAGTTTTTACCCTTTGTTAATTTTTGTTGACTTTTGTTTAATTAACTCCGTAGGGTCCCAGTGGCATATGATCCTTAGTAGTATCATACATTAGACCAAACTTTTACTTAACGCCCTTGTGACCACTTCAAACTTTAAAATTTTCAGGTCCGTTTTATATTTTATATTTTTGTCATAAATTTTAACCAGACCCGTGTTTCAGCGATTTTTGATTACTACTAGTATCATTTTCGGTCCATTTAACGCAATTTTTGGACTAATTGATACCCGGGAGTTAATTTACTCAATTATTTAAGTATAAATACCCTAACATACGGTTAATATCTACCCTAGATTCGTAATCCACACATCCACCAAGGCAATTATCTATCGTTGAGAACCAGGCCGCTTTTATTTTTTCGTAATCATCCCTAAAAGTTTTAGACTAAAATAGTAGAAATAGTTTTCGCTTGAAACAAAAATACAGTCAGTGGTCTCTCGATGTGCATTTGCCATTCAGGGAAAAACTGCATAAAAAAGATGCACATCGAGAGGTATTTACAAATTTTCGCGAAAAAGCGCACATCGAGAGAGAGAGAGCAATAAAAAATTTTGGTAACATAAAACGTACGTACCTTGTCATATATTCAACCAAACTACGTAAGAATATCGATGAAAAATGTGTATCGCTTATTTCGGTAAAATTAATTATTTCTTCCACAATTGTCGATAATACTTCGGACAAAATTCCATTCGAACTCATAACATCAATTACAGCATGGAGGTTCGAAATTAAAGATCTTTATTTTGAACTGTTTAGTTGCCAGAAAATGGACGTAAAACCAAATTAAGGATGGTCATGACTCATGAGTCATGACCCTACTTGGTGAAGACTTTTTCTTCAAATTTGACTCTAACTCATTTATCGTACGATTCTAGACGGTTGAGTGCCCAGGGTTTAAGTGCCCAGTTTTCCGGTCGTGAAATGGTCACTTAAACCCTCAAATAGTGTAAGTGTTTAAATTAGGATAACTATATTAAACGTTGTTACCTTAAATGATTAATAGTTGTTTATTGCTATTATAATTAGTTAATATATTAATAAAGAATAATTTGAACCCTTGACCGGGCCAATGTGTGTAGATATTAAATCCGAACAGGATGCAAAACTCTCTGCCTCGTACGGAGTCCAAGATTCGAAACCTAAATAATTCCCAGACGTGACTTTTTTGTGTGGCCTTATTTACAGACCTTTCTCAGAGCAGCTCCATCGAATATCCACGCGGCTGTTCCATGAACTTTTGTATCCATGAAGTAATATGTCAAATTCTGAGCCACTCATATAATGCGTAAAGTTATTGTCTATACCCAAGTTCGAAATGGTTAACAATGATTAACAATGTACACCGGGTGCGGAGTTATCAGGCAGGTTTGCCCGCTCGTTGAGTTATCAGGCGGGTTTTTTCCCCAAAAATCTTTTCAGTTTTCCGCCTACGCCCTGCGGAGTTATCAGGCGGTTTTTTTCTCGCGAAACCTGCCTGATAAATCCGCACCCGGTGTATAACAAAAATGTATATCAGTTCGAACTGTAATCCGTTGAAAATTCCCCCGTAATATTCTCACACGGAAACATTTTTGATTCAACATTGCTTGAAACTTTGAATCCTGATAATTGGGATTAAAATAAAATCACGAAAAAAATGGTAAAAATGAAATTTCTGATTTACTCCCTGTCTGTAAATAATTCTGGCTCTTCGACGACTTCATAATCGTACAAATCTGATGAAGGATATCATAATGATAAGGATTTTTCGTTGAAAAGTCTCTTTGGGACTAAAACTTGTCGTCTAAACCTAACTTTTTCGCCCTTCTCATATCCAAGAAATAAAAGTAGTCTAAACTTAGTCTAAACTCTAAAGGGTTTGGCAAAGCCACACATTTTCATTGGATTTTTTCACGTTCAAGAATTTTTCACGTTGGCATTTTATCAGGGCTTGGTCACTCAGTTTTTAAATATTTCACCAGACTATATGCTAGTTGAAAGAATCGTAAATTATCACTTTTAGCAAAAATTATGCCCAGGGCAGGGCTCGGCAAGAACCAGCTGACCTTACAAGCTCGACAGCTGGCTGGGCAGTTTGACAGGCCAGCTCATATTTTTTAGGGCTCAAGAGGCCAGCTCATTATTATTTTACGACCCGACAGGCCAGTTCAGTACAGCTCATTCATATTTTTGTTATTAAAGCCAGTCAACTCAATTGTACACGGCTGTAAATCGTTGAAGTTAAAAATGACTCATTAGGAAGTAAACTGGCGAGCTGAACTGGCAAGATGAGCTGAGCAGCACATTTTTATTTTTGGGTCCTGACGGACACTTCAGGACAGTTCATTCTTATTTTTTAGCTCCCGAGGAGAGTTCAGGACACCTTATTATGGGTTTTGAGCTGGAGAGGACAGTTCAGGACCGCTTATTTTTTTTTTTTGAATTATGCTAAGCCCTGACCCAGGGAGTTAATCGATTCTTTATCGACCCAATTAGACTAATTGAATTGTAGTCAATAAATGTGGTATCCTCAACAGGCATTGGAAGCTTTTGATGACAACCCAAATTCACAAACACTCCGTAAAATTTTATATGTTCACAATCGGTAGAGAGGCGCCATTCTCCATGAATTGTTTCATTTTCTGTTGAAATTGGTAGCCGTCCACTTGAACCTAAAATAAGGCACATATACCCAGGCCACTGCAGGGGTGATTTATTATTACACAGGGTGCGCTATTAACCGACCTATTTTGGTCCAAAAGTTTTTCAACAATGGCAATAAAAATGACGATTTTATTTCCGATTTTTTACGAGAATTGCTTACGCATTGAGCCCTTTAAATCGGCCTCTGTTAAGGAAAATTTTGATGACCGGTTAACCGCGCACTTGGTTAACATATAATATATGTCATATACACCACCTAACCATTTAAAATTGTCGAATGCCAATTTTTATTTCAAATGCAAATTTCAAATGAGTAGTTGGTAGGCCATTTCTAAAGTAAAAACTTTAAAACAAAATTAGCGGTATTGTCTATTTTTTGTGTAGAATCCGAATGTGGGTTTAATTTTGACGGGTCGCACTAAAATAGAGGTTTCAAAGGGTTTTCAATTAGTGCGTATGCGTAAAACCTGGAAAAAATTTGCTTGAGCAGTGTTATCTCAAATGCAAATTGTTATTTCGAATGCAAACTGTTATTTCAAATGCAAACTGTTATTTCAAATGCAAACTGTTATTTCAAATAGGTAGATGCTGTATTATATGTCATAAATGGTATATGATATGGTATAATAGTACATTTTGTAGTGCAGTTTTTCATTATGAATAATTTTAGTTCCCACCAATGACAGTTCACGAAACCGGTCTCTTATTTTTCAAAAACGTAAATTTTAACTCACGTTTGGTTTGGTCCGCCATAAGTTGTGCATACTCTGGTTCGATAATATGTTCAGAAAGTGCTTCAAAATGCGGTTCCTTTGAAATAAACCATTTTGTGAGATCATTGACAATTTCAAACGTTGGTGTACTCAAAATACCATTTTCGGCCAAGACATCGAAAAAACCCGAAAATACATTTTCCGTCATTTCTTTGAAACTAGTTGCAATTTTGAATAAATCGTATCGATTTCGAGCACGTCTATCATCACTAGTTAAAATAGTCTCGCATCTTTCTGGGTACTCCAAGTTCGACCGAGTCTCGTACCCATCAGTACCACTCAATGTTACGAATAACAAAATTAATAAACCGGGTAACTGCATTTTTAAGTGCAAAATATTGTATACAAATTTGTATACTTGCCAGAGAACATTACTGTATTTACCGCGGATTTAATAAATCTATTTTGTTAGTAAATATCAACAATTAATTGTATGTACAACTACACCTAATTCAAACAAACTTCGTTGAAAAGTACAAAATAAGACAATATTCTAGCAAAAAATATATATACACTAGGTACACCGTTATCATTCAACGCCATAATTGAATAAAGAAAAACATAACAGTACATTGTAAAGGCGTTTTCAAAGATAACGTTACTAATACCTTATAATTATTTAGTAATACGTATCGGTCGTAAAAAATACCATTGAAAATTTCAGAATTTGACGAATATCTAAAAAATAAAAATCTCAAACATCGGAAATGGACATCGTATAATAGGACGTGCCAAAGTATTAAAACGGTAACCTGATATCCATTTATGCTTAACCAGGCATTGTTTAAAAAATAGACGACACATTTGAATTTGCGGTGGTCAAGATACTGTAAGTTGCAAATTTGCCGACAATACGTGGTACCAAATTATAAAAACGGTAACCGAATATCCATAACCTATTAACCGAAAATTAATTTTGACACATAAAATAACCGTCATCAGCACACAAACCAAATTGCATTATGCTGGTTGGGTCCTTTGTTTAACACTTTGGTTGATGATATTTCTTTTTATTGGTTATACTGGTATACGAAATGGAGTCTGATTGATACATCAGAATTTCAAGGTTATATATGAAATTCTGGTGTATTAAAAACATTGATAAGCACGTTTGATCGTGTACATCAAAACATGAAAGCGTGTTACATGACGGTCATTAATGACTACAGTGGCCAGCTATCGTATGACTCATATTTGATCCATACAAGCCATACACTATGCCCTCTTCGGCATCTCGACTGTAATTGTATTATCGTAAATAATTTAATATAATGAATTAAGTTCATTCAATTAGATTATTCATACTAATAATATATAAGATAATAGTAATAGTAAATATGACAATAGTAATGGATTGAGTATAACTGGGCATAACTAAAACAAAAAGAATTTTGATTTAATTGGCCTCCTTTGAATTTAGTGAACAGGATGAATCGTGCTCCGGCGTTACATGTTGGGCCCATGGTCCCCCTCCTGATCTTCTGGAATCCACTTTGCAGTGTGAACAACACATGTGTCTGCATATTTGAGAAGCGTGGGTTCGAATCTCATTTCTGACACCAAAGTGGTTGGGTCCTTTGTTTAACACTCTGGTTGCTTGTTTTACTTTTTATTGCTTTGTTTATAAATATAAGCCGTTTATTTGTTTATTTAGGTATGACTGTTGCAGACATAAATATGGAGGCTTATATACTCCATTGCAATTGATTCCAAGGTTGGACTCAATTGCAACTGAAAGAATCAATTGCAATGGAGCTTGCACTTTGAATGCAATTAAGTTGCAATCCTAATCAGTATTTTCCTCCTTCAGCCAGCACACAGCCGGAAAAAGGGGAAATATAGGAAAATGGAATGAACTCAGTTAATCATCAAAACAACTGGAAAACATTTATGGAAAAAACCTTTATAGGATAAAAAACCGTTTGTTTCGAATAATTAACTGACAGGTTAATTTCTACTAAAAAGTTCATTTGTACTAAAAGTTCATTTTTACTAAAAGTTCAATTGTACTAAAATTTTTTTTTCCGCTTTTTTTTTATAAATTTTTCTGTTTATTATATTATTTTCTCATCTCTATCTTATCCTTGTTGGGGGAATAGCTTGATCCTGCGTCGGACTCCGTTCGCGCCCGCTTGTAGATCCCCATGAACCTAGTTTTGATGCCGCAACAGGGGCATTTTTTATCCCCTCTATTTTTGCAAGCTTGGCAGCAGATGGTGCCACTTCGGCCACTTTGACCCATGTACACTGTCTGGTTTGAATTACAAAATGAGCACCACTGAAAACCTTCATCAGGGGTTACCCACGCTTGCAGCTCCTTCATGGCCGATTTTATAGTTCTTAATTCCTCGGCATGTGACACCACCATTTCCTTAACATACATCCTTTATACTGATATAAGAAATCAAGTCTAATTGACACACAAGAATTTCTTGGTATATATGAAACTCTGGTGTATTTAAACACATATACGCACATTTGATTATGCCCATCAAAACATTAAAGCGTGCTCAAAGACGGTCATTAATGACTAGAGTAGTCAGCTACCGTATGACTCATATTTTATCCATACGAGCCATACAATACAAAAAGCCGATAATCCAATTTGGAGATAAGTCCTATTGATTTCAACCTATAAGCGAAATGAATGACAACAATGCCATATGGCACTGTTGTGAGTCACAACAGTGACTGCAGAAGTTAGCCTAAATCATATATGCAAAGCGCGAAATAAGTGTAAGATTTCGAAATCGTACACTTATTTGGCAACCCTTACACTTTTACGATTGAAGTTTTAATTCACTTATGTACTGTAAATCAGAGATGGCAAAGTTATGTTCTAAATTTAAGAACAGAACGCTCGTTTTATTTTGTGATGATTTAACTTTGTCATGGCTCTAACTTTCGTGTGATGGCAATAGTACGTTCTGTTCATGTGATAGGATTTTTTCTCGTAAAAAACGTTCTATTTTAGAGAACGTTCGTTCGTTCGTTCTGTTCATTTGTCAGATCAAAAAAAAAACGAGTCGTATTATTTGTGTGTGGGGGGAGATGGGGATTGGGTGACACGAGAAAGAAAAAAAAAATAACATTCAACATTTCTGAACGTTTTTTTTTCAATAGAACGAAAAAACGTTCTAAATGTCGTTCTGTTCTGTCTCGTGATGAAAAAATGGCCCAGAACGGTGTTCTTGCGTTCTTTTGGCGTTCTGTTTAGTTCTCAAGTTCTGCAAAAAAAATAACAGAACTTTGGTATTTCTGCTGTAAATAGTATTGGGGATGTATTTTATACAAATAAACGGGAGTCCCTTTACAGGACATATCAAAATGTACAATAAAAAGCGACTATAATNATTTTAGACGACCATCATGTAAAAAGTAGACATTAAAAAACACGTAAACAACATTTAATTTTGAAAATTTGTATGACCAATTTTACAAATTCCATTTTTGTTGAAATTTTGAAAGCTCAATATTTCTAGAATCAGTTTGTCAAATGAACTTGACAATGCTTGATACCAATAACTAACAGCTTAAATAGTAATAAAAACATAAAATATGCGGATGAAATGAGGTATATGGATTTTTGAGTTTAGTTTGTACACAACATGACTGACCGGTCCTTAAAGGAAAGGCAGGCATTATATTATTGTGTGGTCAGATAAGGATAATGATCGGCAACTTAGCCATGGGGCTCGCCCACTACTTTTGCCGAATCATATTATCTAGTCTGTCTGAAAGAAAAAAATACCACCAACACGCGCTCCTTACGTGGCCAGTTTGGCTTCCTAAATTGTATTATATTTTCTTTATTTTTCGCCTGTTTCGGTTTTTTTGTTATCTGTTGCTTGTTGGTCTCGCTTGACTGCTGCCTGTCGACATAGAGTAAACACTTTTGGGCCAATCAGGCGCCGTTATTCCCGACCCTAACCCAACCTACACGGCAGAGCGATCGGATAGCTACGACAGACGACAGGTCCAATTCGAATCGAGCGACAGCCATTTTATATTTTTCGTTTTTTATTTTGCTTTAGTTTGAGACAGAAATACTGGCTGGATTTTTGAAATAGAGAATAATAAAAACGGCGAAGATAGAGACAGAGAAAGAGAAAAAAAGTACAAAAAAACGAAAAAAAATAAAGAAAAATGTGGAACTGTGTCGAGGATCGAGTAAATCATGGGGGCAAGTATGGGCGAGTGATTCGAAAATTGATCTTTGAAGACGTTTATGCCGACCGAGGGGCTGTACTTTCACAACTGCCAATTTCCAGAAATACACTGCCTCATCTAAAAGTATGTACACTGAAACGTAAAAGTACACTAGGCTGCCCACAAACTTTCAGGTAAAAAATATGTCTCCGAATGAAAAAAAAATAAGAATTCTAGGTGATACAGTTTGGTCCGGTAAACAAAAAGTCTCATTAGAGGAAATTCAAATTTTAACCCCTAGGCGGTGCAATGGTCATTTTTACAAAAAAATTTCCCGAAAGCTACAAACTTTGTAGTACAAAGTGCATTTTTTTACGATTTTGATATCGTTTCTGGTACTCCTAAACCCGAAGTTTGTGGGCAGTCTAAAGTACAACTGTACACTTGTATTTAGTACACCCAATGCTCAGTTATTTTGAAGTCGGTATGTTGCATAAATCTAACATTCCGTCATGTGCTGGTATTTTTTTTTCTCTGCGCCGTTATCTTGCAGTGTTCCGAAAACCCCCAAATTTGGCGGTAGCGGTCGTCGCGCGGACGTCGATGCCTGAAATTTAGCGGTAGCGGTCGTCGACAACCGCTGGACGGTCGTCGGACGACCGGCGTTCGTCGACAAACGCTAGGCGGTCGCCCGACAAATGAATATAAAATTGCAACATACCCAATTTTATTCAGAAATACACCCCCGGTGTTTTACGAAAAAAACATGACGGGTAGGTGCACAGTGCGTAGGCGAAATAGCGGGAAAATATGGAAAAAACGTGTCGGATAACAGCACAAGCGAGTATTAAAAAATAACGGTATTAAAACTTCCCCGCGAATCCCCAGGCGTGATGTTATCCGGCAGTTTTTTTTCTGAAAAAAAATAAGGACGGGTATGACTTGTTGTTTGCAAATAAAACTAAAAATAAAGAAAGGGGCCCTTAGAAAGATTTTTCGTGGTTTTATCAATTGACTTGGATTTGCTGATCATAATAAAGTCCTTCCAAGTTCATTTTGTCCGGGTTCACGGCCTTGGGGGTGGTTATATTGCTGGGGACAGTTATAGACTGGTCAAATGAATTACCGTATATAAATTTATCGTATAAAACTCCCGTTATGACATTTTTGACACGTCAAGTTTGTAACGAACAGGTCATACCCGTCCCGTGAAAAAATAAGAAAAAAGACCTTCCGGATAACCCTATTTATAGGGTGTAGTTGAAATTGCCACACTTTTTTCGAGCCTCCTATAGAAATGAGAGCAAATATTAGGTTGTGAAACCCCCACCCCCAAAACTGTAAATCGCCACGTTTTTACTGATAAGCTGGCTTTCTTTCTTTGCTTACCTGTTAAAATGGAAACCCAAAATGTAGCGATTTCAAGAACTACCCATTTATACGGTCTTTTTGCAAAATCTTTTGGTCGTAATATTAACCCAAAATGCCTTTAAGGTTTTGTCGTCTTATTTCTTTAAGACCTGGTAGCATCTCATGTGTAACTTGCAAGGACATTTTTGGTTTATATTGTTGGCCTAGATTGTTAAAGTGAAATTTTAAAAAAATGATTTAGGCTGGAGATCGTGTGGCGTTCTATGACAACTGCGAGATTCGGGAAGGGGCCTTTCTTTGTTCGTCTGAAATGGACCCACTTGATGCCAAAGCAATCATTTCCGAAGTTCTCTCGACAGAAGAAGAAATAAGAAATTTTTGTCATACGAACAGACTTTGTGGAAAGAACTCGCATATATTTACGTAAGTTTTGCTAAAATGGAAGTTTGGTGTATTTTGGGATACGGTTATTTGGGCGACCATTAGTATTTTCATATGAATTGGCAACCACACAATTGATTTCCAAGTCCTGTCTAAAACACCATTTGGCGACCATTTAGTCGCCAAGTATTGTTCAAAATATGATTTCGCGACCAAATGGTGTTTTAGACCGAGTTGGCGACCATTTTTTTTGGCAAAACCAGCCAAAAATGTAGGTTTTTGGCGACCAAAAATGGCCAGAAATACTCACCCATTTTTGAGGTCGTATTAAAAAGCCCATAAATTTTTTCGGGTCTTATAATTATGGGAATGAAAAACAAAAACTTTCAGAGACCTTATAACCAGACCCCCTGTAAGAATATATTCGTTTTAAAATTACTCCTAGAGCGTGTTATAATGTGTGAGAATTTTTGCCGATACATGAAATTACTTTTTAAGCAATGCTCATTGGGCATCGATGTAATTGCTGCAAAGTAGAATATAAAAAATGATATTTTCAGGATGGTAATCGAGTCATTTCTCTTCTTGATGCGAAAAACTCAAAAAACACAAGTGGATAACACCGGATCAACAGGAACGCCGGTTCAAAACCGGAAACGCCCTTTACCCACGGAACCGACTGATAACCGCAACGCCCAACCATCGGGAAAATTATTCCATTTGGGGACCTCCCCCCAACCCTCCCCTAAAATTGTTCGCATGAATCCGCATCAAATGCCATCGCCCACAAAAACGAATAATCCGCCGATTATGATGACATCTCCCGCCCATATTTCCAACGAATCGAAAATTGAGAAAGAATCAGTTGAATTTTTTGTCGAAACCAGCGGAAAGGACGACGTAAATAATGGCCCACAAGGTACGTACTCTGATATAGTCACTAAGTGGGGGTAGTTACGGTTTAAAACGGCTAGGTGTTTCTGGGTTTCCGGTTCGGATTGTAGAAATAAACGACTGGTACACTTTGCCGCATAGTCTATGCGTGGTGGAAAATAGTACCAGAACACATGTTGTACCAATTGTGTATTCGTACCACCCGAACACGCACACCAGAAAACATGTATCTGTTTCGAACATAATTTATGCAGGCTGAGCAGTTCAAGACCAAGAAGTAATTTGATTTTATGAAAGAAAAACAGGCACCGTCTGAATCGGTCTCTTTTCGTTTGTGGCGAAAGGTTAATCCGCCGAAATTTTCCCCTTTTGAGCATTTTGATTAGCCAGAAATGGACAAGTTTCGGCGGATTACACTTTCGCCATAAAAGAAAAGAGACCGAGTCAGAGCGTCTAGAAAAACAATAACTCGAATTTTTTCGGTAAATTACAAAATAAAAATAAAACTCGAGGAATGTCCTAATCGATTTCGAGAATTTGTACCAAATTTCAAAATTGTGGCGCATTTTTTGGGTTGAGTGTGACACTCCAAAAGAACACCTAATATGGTTAAAATGTTACATACTCAAATTTTATGTTATTCACTTTCTACGCTTTTACCAGCTGCAATTTGCGTTAATTCTGATAAACTAAATCGGCTATAACTTATCAGGATAATTCACGGCTAACTATAAGGCTAAAAGGCTAATTGGCGGGCTACAGTTAAGGTCTACTTCACACTTTCTAACTTGTTATACATTACAGTGAAGATCGAAGCAAGCGATGATCAAATCGAAGTCATTGATTACCTTAGTGACCCTGACACTGAGCACGTTATTTCCGCATTTGACCCCGGGACAAATATGGTACCAATGCAGCAGCCACATTCTTCTAACGGTAAGTTTAAATAAAACATTTGTTCTTCTGCAATTACGGTGCTGGCATTTAATTGGAAATTAGAAAAAAAATGGGGTCGTTGAGAAAATAAGTTCATAGTTTCCAAAGCATACACAGAAGACGGTTCATGGATTTTTTTATATGTCTATCGAGAGTGCAGGCCAGTAAAATAAGTAAGCTTGATATCAAGTAGTCTAAGAAGGTTATGCGAGATTTTTTTTTTCAATTCACAGAATGATTTCCTGGTCTAAAATGACGTTTTATTAATTGTTTGTAATTGTGAAATTTCAAGGAAAGGATGCATATTCAGGGGTTATTGTAGCTTGTTTGAAAAAATATGTATCCATAAAAAAAATCCATAAAAAGTCCATAAAAAGTGCTCCATTCATCAACCGTACGATCACGAGTTCGAGTCCCAGTCCCTTCCAAGTTTTTTTTTATCAGAATTATATTTTTGTATAATCTATGTATTACATAGTATGTAACAAAAGCTGCCAACGCTGGCCGATTGCGAGGAATTCACTGAGAAATTTATTTCTTGTAAGCACAGACGGTTTTTTCATGTGAGGAATGATATGTTATGTCGCCTATGGCGACAATTTCAGAAAGTTACTTGTCGCCATCAAAATATAGTATTAAAACTGTTAGGTCAGAGATGTCAGTTTCACTTTTGACGTTTTCTCGTTCCGATTGCGTTATCGCTATTTTTTCTAAAAAAATGTATCCCGATTCGGGATTCCCGAACCCAAAATAGACCGACCAAATAATAATCTTCCAAATGTTGGCCTAGAAGAATACTGTTTTGGGAGGAAAAAAAGGTTTTATGTTTTTGATGTCGCCAATTTATGTCACCGTTTGTACCAGAAAAATTCAAAGATGAAGTCCGGATCCGAAGAGCTGGCTTTCCCATAAATAAACGACCGTTTCAGGCCGACTTTGCCCACACGATGAGCCGACTCTGGTCGAAGTCGTCCCGGGTGTCGTCCTACACTCGCTCATTTTCTGCTTAACCATTGGCGACCAGGAGTATGAGTACACACGCGCTAATATAGGTGAAAGTCGCATGTCTCTAAGATGCGCGAAGAAAAGTAGTCAAAAGTGCTTGGCCACCGTGAGCCTCCTCATACGGGATCCGGGTATCGTCATGTGTACGGGAAAGAAGAAAAACGGAAAGAAGAAGTTTGAAATGAATTATAATTTGATTGACCGTCTGCGTGATATCAACAGCTATGAAGTTATTGTCGATACAAATCGGAAGCCGCATTCACATGAAGGATGTAAAGGGTCACGCCCGATGGGACATTATTGGTATCAGGCAATCAGTTCAAATCCAGCGGACACTTCGGCAGAAACCTGGCCAGGGCAAAACTGACTCATTTTGGCAATACTAGTTTTACCAGTAAACAGGGTAAATCACCAAAAATGAAATAACGGAAATCATGACGAGGCAGTAAAAGTGTGAGAGGGACAATAATCGATACATTGACCGTAAAAAAGTGGCAACTCGTCATCAAACCTAGAAATCGAGAACAAACCCCAAAATACCTACAAAAACTGCACATTGTTATTTATATTTGGCGGTTCTCTGTAAGATTTGCCAGAAAGTTAACCTAAATCCCCTTTAATCACATTTCACTTTGGCCGTAAAGCGACCTTTGTACCAATTTATCAAGTATCTTTTGTAATATACTATCTGATCAGGAGTTAAACTTGTATATTAAATTAACCAATTATTCCATACATTTGGGTGAAAAAAGTAAAAAAAAAGATGAATCATTAGCGATCATATTCTTATCATAAAATCCACGTCGTTTATTTTAATTAAAATCAATTTTGATACCTGATCACGCTCAAATACGATCGCCATTGACTTATATTTGTATCCCTTTTTCATGAAATATTGCTGTTATGTCTTCATGTCAGATATGTAACATATACATGTACATATACATAAGTTATGTCTATTAAATATATTATTTTTAAGTGGCATATCATAAGTCTTACTTGGTTGCCAAAAATTATGTGAATAAATTTACAGAAAAGTACTTGAATTAATGCTTGAAATTGCTCTTCGTCGTTCGAAATTCATAATTTAGTACATTTTACTAATCACTTCGCGCATTTGGATTTGCAGTTATGGAAATTTCAGTTGTCCGACGGGTCGGACACCGACCAAATAGTTATCCCGTATAAGTGATATCGGGATAACTATCGGGTCGGACAACTAAAAATTCCATAAATGCTAACTCCAAATGCTCGTAGTGATTATACCATTACACCGTATAACTTATCCGTCTCGGGTAACGACCAAATTCAAGATTTTCCTAATTTTTACGTCAATTTTTACCTCTAATTTTAGACCAGAGATTGTGCGAGTTATTGATTTTTCCAATTTTGAGCAGTATAATTGGTCAGCAGTTAACGAATTTCGGCCAATTACCGGTTCGCCGGAAAGGAAAAAAGTATCTTGAAAATTTTGAACGTTTTTNTTTTTGTCAACTTCACGATTCTGTGGGTGGTATTTTACACGAGTTATCGGTCAACAAACTCAATTAGTGTATCATGGGAATAATACAGAAATGTAGAAATTTCCACCGGAATCGTTGAACGCGTGCCATACTCGCCCACCAGTTTTAAGTCTGCAGCGTCTATAGTGAAACTTATAATATAAATGAAATCTATAAAAGGGCCAAAATGAGTATAAAATGAGGGACTATATAATGTAAGGATTGAAACTGGTTTGTCAATCTCTGTCAGTTTGAATCCCTATATTATATAGCCTATATACTCCCTGCGCTCATATAGGCCGTTTTATAAGATTCTTTTAATTTGCACAGGGTGCGCAGTTATCTTGCGAACTTCGTCCTTGAAAAGTCGCAAGATAAGCGTTTTTTCGCAAGATAACTGCTCAGTGCATAACACATAATTATTATAAATCCAGAAAAACGAAATTCTGAAAAGTCGCAAGATAAGCGTACGAGCGGCAATTTTCGCAAGATAACTGCGCACCCTGGGTATAAGCTTNTTTAGACCAGAGATTGTGCGAGTTATTGATTTTTCCAATTTTGAGCAGTATAATTGGTCAGCAGTTAACGAATTTCGGCCAATTACCGGTTCGCCGGAAAGGAAAAAAGTATCTTGAAAATTTTGAACGTTTTTAAATAACTTTTTTGTCAACTTCACGATTCTGTGGGTGGTATTTTACACGAGTTATTTCCACCGGAATCGTTGAACGCGTGCCATACTCGCCCACCAGTTTTAACTCTGCAGCGTCTATAGTGAAACTTATAATATAAATGAATTCTATAAAAGGGCCAAAATGAGTATAAAATGAGGGACTCTATGGGCTATATAATGTATGGATTCAAACTGGTTTCTCAATCTCTGTCAGTTTGAATCCCTATATTATATAGCCTATATATTCCTGCGCTCATTTAGGCCGTTTTATAAGATTTAATTTATAAGCTTTATCATTTACCAGGTTATAAATTATGAGTCATGCATTTTAGTTTTTATCTAATTTTTGCACGTACTTTATTGAGTAACATTGGTAGTGTAACAGTATTTGGTCAAAACGTGGTACTTGTGCGATTATTGATTTAGGGGAAATAATGTTTTAGTACCGGCATTTACCGGTTAAATGCTGAAAATGTAATTGTGTATGGTCAGAGAGATTGAAGACATATTAACTTATACAAATATTCCAGGCCCCAGTCCTCATCCGGGAAAAGGAAAGCGAGCGTTGACAATACAAGAACGGCAATGCATTTTACAATTTACCACAGAAAATCCAAAAATGAACAATATCAAAGTCGCCGAGTTCTTTACGCAGATCTTTGGCCGGCAAGTTAACCGAATGCAAGTTGCACGGGTTAAATTGGCGAAAACGGAACTACTCGAAACTCCTTCCAGCCAGCGTCGTCGGAGTAAGCCCAAATCAATCGAAGCATTTGAACAGGAATTACAAACTGTGATTAACAACTTAGAAGGGACTCCGGTGTATGAAAATGTAAAGCTTTTGGCTGTTAACTTGCGCACAACCGATAAATACAAAGAAAACGATGCTATACAAAAAATGAAATTCAGCAAATGTTGGTGGCAGACGTTAAAATCAAATATAAAATTTTTGCGCGAAGGCCAAAATGACCAACAGCAATCGTTACAAAATAATACGCCGTTACCCGTTTATTTTGAACAATAAAATCAAATATTTCTGCATCATCTGAACAAGAAACAAGAATATTGAGTGATCACTTAATGCGGTATGGGTGTTGTACATATAACAGTTGTAAACGTTTAATCAGTTTATTTCTCTGTTTCTACCGTCTGGTGTGGGTGCAACCCATTTGTTCTGAAATGAAAAAAAAGAAAAAAAAACAAATGAAAAAAAAGGAAAATGCGCGGCGTGAACGTCTTATTTGTTTGCATTCAATTTCCAAAGAAAATAAGTGTTTTCTGAGCAAACACAAACAAATTAATGAAGCCTAATATACAAAACTTTTTTTTTATTTCATGTAATCTTTTTTTTCTCATTAACATTTTTACGGAACATATGATAATAGACAAACTATATATTTTCTGAAAGCTCTTGAGGAGCCCGAGACAACGAAATATGTCTCGAGTTAGTGTCGGCATGTTGAAATAAATTGGTGCATGATTAAGAAAAATACTATCAATCATAATTGTCATTATTACGCGACTTATACTCATTGGATCCAAAAACTGAAAAAACAGTTATTTCTAATTTTTTAAGACGAAAATTTTGAACACAAAATAAAAATTTTTTTTGGAAAAATCATGTTTAGTGTTATTTCCCAGAAATCACACATGACGTTTTAACTTATGTTTACTACTTCCTTCATAAATTTTTTTTCTCAACAACAAATGGTATACATCTGTCCGTATACGGAGTTAAAAAAAAACAATCACGATTGGGTTGGTCGTGCGATTTTGCTTAACCGTGAAGTTAGTCCATGTCCGGTTCCTGCTAACACTTTTGGCGTATTTTTCCGGCGAGTACATAAACTATTCTTCCCAAAATTAAATTTATGGGAACCCTACACCATACATTATATATGGGAAAATTTCTGGTGGAACATATCAAACCCCACGCTTGACGGACGTTACTCCGGGAGAAACAGCCCTCTAGGGTAACATGCTTAACTCAAAACGAAAGTCCGTTGTGCAATGGGAAACTCAACTGATTGAAATTTTGTCAAATTTCGACAAATCAGAAAAAAATTCCCGGTCTATTATCAGAACTTGCTACGAAATCGGTAGCATTAACAAGTTCCAAAATGTGAACTATCAGCGTTTTTAAATGACTTTTATACTTCCCATGATAATGAGCATCATGACTCATAAACTGTGTGAGTAATCAAATCAATTATGTTTTCAAAACAAATAAAAAAAACTTTTGTAAGTTTATGTCATTAATCCGTTTGTTTGCTTCTGAACAATAGCTCTCCTTAGACAATAGCTTTCCTGGTTCACGCCGCGTCTTTTTTTCCTTTTTTTTCCTTTTGTTTTTTTTTCTTTTTTTTTTCAGAACAAATGGGTGGTATCCGTCTGGTGTCAGTTTGGCGTTCTTACTGTTTGAATGGGCGATTATGTGACATTTTTGATAATGTTGAATGTCTTAGACTCATTCCGTCAGTGCTTCACGTTTATCATTATTAGGTTGGGTCAACGGCGAACATGTGGTATGACGGGTATGGTTCGCACAATTATCAGAAATTTCACCATTGTTACATAGGTTGTAGCTAATTGTGGATAATATGGGAAGTCCTGCATAAATTTTGGCCGTTTTATTGGTTATGAGTGATGACTCATGATTAAAATAGCGAGTCATTACAAATTAATGCGGGACTTTCCATATTATCCTTAATTAGCTGCAATATTGTAACAAGGTTTTACGCTTATTCATAGAAATTTCTGATAATTATGCATACAAGACCCGTCATACCATATGTCCGCCTTTGACAGAACCTAATAACGCTAAAAATGGAGGACTGACGTAATGAGTCTTATACATGCACAATTATCAAAGATCATTGACAATTTATAATACTATTACGGACCGTAATTTGCGGTCAATAAAAATGAAAAACATGTTTCTGTAATATAATTCGGCGTGATGTGTATCCCATCTGCATGTATTCAAAATGGCAAATGTGATTGCGTTAGTCTTTTCGTTTGTGGAGTAGAATTTTCTATAAATATTTTACGCAAAATGAGAAAAAATATTGTTTACAGATAGTTAAAATTATGAATTTGTCAGGTCTAATAACCTAGGTCGTATAGATGTCATTTTAAGGCACTTGCGTACAAAGTTTACTTAGCATCGTAATTATAGCCCAGACTATCTATACGGACGCGTTTTTTGGTGAAATGAGCGTTTTTGACAACACGATAGCTGCCTTTTTGTGTTTTACCGTCAAAATGCAAGCATTTTTTCCGCGCTTAAGGTTTTTGAAGCAATGTTCAAAATACGCCATTTTAATACACAAATATCCGAAAATGATCAATAAGTACGGTATTTTGGGACTCGAAAACGTCTGTTTTGGAAGTAAGACCTCTAAGGATTTACCGATGATCTTTTTTTTGATATTCATCAATTTATACACAGGGTGCACCGTTAACGGTATATCGGATTGGAAATTAATAATTGGAATATTAAATCCGCGATATCAAACTAAAAATACAGTAGATGAGATAACGACTTGACACTTTCGTTACCGATTTTCTGTCAAAAATTGTCACTTCGTTTCATTACTTTTTCGTTAATGCCACTTCGTTCCGAAACCCCTTGATTGTCAAAAAAACTGTCACTTTGTTTCATCACTTTTTCAAAAATTGTCTCCTATAGAATACGTCGTTTCTAGATTTTGATTTAAATTTTTTTTTTTTGAAAATGGTTGGTTTACGGACGGTACGGTCAATTTGTTCACAAATAATCATCAAATTTTTATTTTTCCGTATTGTATAGTCTACAATGTACAAGTATTGTTCACTTCAAGTAAACCTCAAAGGTATCATTAATGAGTTCAAATTCTAGAAATTTTGAGCATTTCAAATTTTGAAAAGATTGGGTTCAATGCGACATCGTTCACATCAGTGGTCCTTGTTAAAATTAGTAGGGTTTCTTCTTCTAGAACTGATAAAATATATACCCTGTCTCCAGGAAGGGTTTCTTTTTTGCATTTTTTTTGTAAGTATTACTTAAAGTTGACCGTACCGTCTTTAAATTTATCAAGGACGCTATAAACGGTTAAATTTTTTTTTCAGAAATGAACATGACGGATAAAAAGAGAAAAGGAGAGCGATTTCTAACACTGGAACAAAAGACATTTATAATTAAATTTAAAGAAGAAAACCCCAAAGCAAGCATGGCTAAAATAGCTGATGAAGTTAACCGAAAATTCAATCGATACATAAGCAGAAATGGGATTAATAAATGCCTGAAACGTAAAGCTGACATCAATTTATTAGAACTGACAGGGCCCACTAACACAGCCTACTGTAGTCTCTACCAAGGCTCGGCAACAGCCAGCTGGCCTTCCCAGTTCAAGTGAACAGCCCTGGGCAGTTTTTTTTCTGACTTATGTCGACCCCTGGTCTCTACCCAAAATAGAGCCGTAATTGACAAAATGTAAATTATTAGTATTTTTGTACAAAGTGTTTTTTTTAATCAATAGTAAATTCAGTATATAAAAATGTGACTTGGTTCCGTCACTGTCACTTCTTTTCATCACCCTATCGTTACGAAAAAATCTCTGAAAAGTGTCACTTGGTTCCGTCACTGTCACTTGGTTCCGTCACTGTCACTTGTTTCCTCATCTACTGTAATAAAAACATCGAAACAATGCTTAGTACACCGGGTGCGCAGTTAACGGGCGGGTTTAACTGGACGATAACTGCGCACCCGGTGTATTATACGTTAGAAAGTTAAACCAGTTGAAACAAAAAAAAATACAAAAAAATAAAGCAAAAGTTGGAAAAAAAATTGTCCTTTACCGATACATGCGTATGCGTTTTCGCTAGGAAGTTTTCGAACCGAAACTTGCCCGTTAATAGCACACTGGATTNATGAAGTTAACCGAAAATTCAATCGATACATAAGCAGAAATGGGATTAATAAATGCCTGAAACGTAAAGCTGACATCAATTTATTAGAACTGACAGGGCCCACTGACACAGCCTACTGTAGTCTCTACCAGGGCTCGGCAACAGCCAGCTGGCCTTCCCAGTTCAAATGAACAGCCCTGGGCAGTTTTTTTTCTGACTTATGTCGACCCCTGGTCTCTACCCCAAATAGAGCCGTTTTATCCCAAAACGGGGAAATGACGGGTAATTGAAAAAATGTAAATTATTAGTATTTTTGTACAAAGTGTTTTTTAAATCAATAGTAAATTCAGTATATAAAAATGTGACTTCGTTCCGTCACTGTCACTTCTTTTCATCACCCTATCGTTGCGAAAAAATCTATGAAAAGTGTCACTTGGTTCCGTCACTGTCACTTGTTTCCTCATCTACTGTAATAAAAACATCGAAACAATGCTTAGTACACCGGGTGCGCAGTTAACGGGCGGGTTTAACTGGACGATAACTGCGCACCCGGTGTATTATACGTTAGAAAGTTAAACCAGTTGAAACAAAAAAAAATACAAAAAAATAAAGCAAAAGTTGGAAAAAAAATTGTCCTTTACCGATACATGCGTATGCGTTTTCGCTAGGAAGTTTTCGA
>SCLG01000070.1:392305-442805 GCA_004367875.1 Oikopleura albicans
CGAGTACTTAGTAAGCGTCGTTTTTTCAAAAATCGTTAACCTACCCTTAAGTTAACGATTTTTTTGAAAAACGACCCTTACTAAGCACTCGACCCTTAAGCATTAGACCCTAATTAAGCACACCCTAGATTAGGCGAGTTTAGTCTTGAAAACGACCCTTATTTAGCACTACCGACCCTTATTCAGCACACCCCCTGTATTTGTGTTTTGTTTTCTTGTGTTGAGGTCATTAAGCTCCAAGAGTAATAATTTTGCTATGATGATTTTTCAGTTTCTTTTTACAATTGTCACATTACGAATCACAGTATGCGTAAATCGTGGTATGGTTTTTTTTTGGTAAAACTTAAACCCTTTTGCCGAAATATATACAGTTATGTATAATACAGTGTATAATACAGTTATTTGATAAAAGCGGGGGTTTTTTGAGTAATCGAATTTAAAAAAATGAATATGCAACTTTCGCCAATGCACGAACCAATCATGTGATCATTACTCGCTGCGATTCGCCAATTGAGATGACACCATTGCCCAATTGCTTCACTTTTTTTATTTGGTCGATTGCGCCCCGCTTTTATCGAATAAGAATCTTATCTCCTGTAATCTTCTTAGTCTACTTTGACTCTAAATTAACTCTAAAGCAAATTTTGTTTATGCTCAAATACTAGTCTAAGAAGTTTATTCTAGAGTTCGATACATTGGCGGCAGGCACAAATCGTCGTGCTAGCAACGACCCTAAAAAACCGGGTCACGCGGCACAGCGAAAGCGCGATATAATTGCACAATATCGCGGGAATCAATCGAGTTTTGAGTGGAAAGTTAAGGAAAAAACGCTACATGGGGACTGTGCCGGCACGTACGAACTTGAGCTGTTAATGGAGATAACGGATTTGGGCGAGAGGAGAAATACTGGCTTCTTCAGATGTAATGTGTCCCATTGTAAAAGGGGTGATTTATTTGAGCAATTGATTGAAAGGGTAGTTTGAAACCTTGGATTGTTACCGCGATTTTTCGGAGAAAACGTTTTTCGGTGAATAAAAAAAACAAGAAACCCTTTTCTTGGAAATACCGAAACATTTCCGTCTCGAATTGTTATTCGAATTTTAGAAACAGTAAGATTCGTTCCCCAACTTTTTGCTCATGAGATAAGTTGAATTTACCGACCAGAAGTGTATTACATCTTGTTCAGACAAATTTGCGTTTTTTTAAAGATTAACAGAATATTTTTTGGACAAATATGTTACGAGCCTTGAAGCTATATAATACAGGCGAATTACTCGCGTATGTACCCCCCTGCGCCGTTATGTTTCACTCCGCATATCCCTTCTAAATTCACTTTCTAAATACAGACAGAACCATTAGTGATAAATAACAACGGACAACGGATTTAGACTTATAATTCAATAGTATGTACAACCCATACGCCGGTATTTTTCACTCCGTTATCGTTTATTTTTTATAGTTAATGTTAAACAACTGGGAAATTAGGTTTATCTGACGTTTTTAATTTGAAAGTCCCCTATGTTGCATCCTTAACCCTTGACCGTACGCAAAGTGCTACTCCGGGACCATGCAGATTACCTTTAAAGAGAAAATTTAGGTAGTAGTCATACCGTATCAACTTGACTATCAGACATAAAACCTGGGTGTACACTTTAAGGGACGGTTTGGTAAAAATACCTGAATTCAGACAACTCACACACAACTTTTAAATTTGCCAAATTACTATGACCGTGAAGTTTAGCTGTTTTTTTTATTCCATCGAAAAAACGTCCCATATTTACCACTTTTTACTATTGTGAAAAAAAAGCGTCCCTTATTTAGACCACTTTTTTATTTTGACAAAAAAGCGTCTGTTGAAAAGCCGATCCGTCCCTTATCACGCCCTCCGCCTGAGCTACGATTTCAGTCATTTTAAAAGTGATGTTTAACTCATGCCGGCGCGCTTTCATGATACCAGCTCGGTATCTAAACAAGGCGTTTGCTCAAACGGTTTCCACAAACTATATCCGGATTTATTTTGTATGAATTAACGAGAAAATGTTTCAAACTCAAATTAGTAAAGACTTAAATGTGACCCAAATAAGGCGACACCTCCGAAAACATCATTTTATGGGTTCCTCCACACAGAAAAAAACTCCGTCTTTATCGTATCAAAACAGAAATCCTTATGCCCAAATTTCCAAAACCCATGTTCCTATGTTCCCCGACGGTTTAGATCCTGATTCGCTGCCTGATATTCAAGAATTCCATTAATTTGTATTTATTTTAAACCTTCCATTTTGCTTGTCTTCGAACAATCATGTAATAAAACTCAGCATTCACGAAATCGACTTGCGTGTTTTCCTTATACGCTTTAGTAAAAAAAACAATTTAATCTCAAAACGAAAACAGTGTGTATCATTGGGCATAACGGGTTTTCGGAGAAACCCTCCTATGGCTCCTCCAGCGATGTTTCTCTGAAAACCCACGGTGTCTATCATTGATACCGTGCCAGTCCCCAAATTTCCGATGAAAAAAAAATGTCCCACAGTTTGTTTCTCACAATTTATAGTGTGTATATAAAGGCGCTAATTTCCGCCTACGCACTACCTGCTTAAAGTAATAGTTCCGCGTATCTGTTTAGAGCAAACCGAAAAACGAAACAAAAAACTGTTACTTAAAGTGGAACTGCTTAAGTAGGTAGTGCGTAGGCGGAAAATGACTGTTACTTTAAGCAGGTAGGTGATGTATTTTATACAGTAATTGTTTGAAACTTTTTTGGTGAAGTACAGTTGATGTGCACACAACGCACCTGCACACAACGCACCAATTTTTGAGAAGCGAAAGTGGTGCGTTGTGCGCACATCAACTGTAGTTACGACTTTCTTGACTTCTTACTGTATGGACGGTTTATAAACTATATTACACCACCTACCTACTTAAACTAACAGTCAGTTTTTTAGCCTACGCTATACCTGCTTGAAGTAACAGTTTCACTTATAGTAACAGTTTTTTGTTCCATTTTTGGGTTAACTTTAAGCAGATGGGCTGAACTGTTACTTTATGCGGGTAATGCGTAGGCGGAAAGATTGACTGTTACTTTAAGCAGGTAGGTGGTTATATAAACCCTCCGTATCTTCAAAGAATATAAACTTTTTGTCCTAAATACAGTATAAATCTAAATTCTAAACGCATTTTTGGGTCACCGTTTCCAATTAAAGCCATAATATCAGATATTTTCGACCAGATTTTAATCTACATGTGTATTTTTATAGTTATTGGCCAAATCCCGAGACGAAAGTACCACTTAACCATCCACGAGAAGTTGGACATTGTGCGCTTTATTGATCGGAGCCCGAAAATGTCAATGCGGCAGATTTGCCGTGCGGTCGTAACCCTCATTGGACGGACGATTAGTAAAACGGCACTGTCCGATATCATTAAAAAACGACAAGAAATTATTGAAAACGCAGATAATCTGAATTTGAATCGAGTCCGCCTTAAAAAACCGAAAACCGTTCTTCCCCCATTATCTGATTTACCTTGCTTTCTTGAACAGTCTCCCTCCCAAACCAAAGTCGAATTTGATGCTTCTGAAACTCCGACTCAAAGAGTTGCAGAATTTTAATCACTTTATACGGCTCCAAAACATCGCATTTTCTAGGACCTTACGGCTATACATAACCGTATGTTCGCGTTAAAACTCTCGAAGTAATGCCAGAACAGTGTTACAAAATATAGGAAAATTGCTGTAGGCCGGGCTTACTAAGCCCGACAGTCTCAGCACGAACATACGGTATACCATATATGGACGCAGGTGTCTGAGTGCAGTTTTTAACACAAGCTATATTAAATCGTTTGAAAACAGTCTTTACTTCCAATACGGACGTTTTATTCTCGAAAACAGCGTCCATATTGGAGTGAAATGTCATAAAATGTCGATCTTTCGCTCTTTTGGGAAAATTTTCTCACAAAGAGCGTCCGTATTGAGAGTAAGGAATGTAATTGTCGTTTAAATTCAGTGACGTAAAACAAGTGACCATTTTGAGATTCATTTGAAAACTCTCAGTCCTTCCCTATACGGTATAGGCTATGCCCTATAAATGCGTATATTTTTGGTAAAATCAGCTTTTCATACACTTGAAACGCGCCCTTATAAAGCGCAAGCTTTCTTGTTAGGAAATCATAATGACAATAAGGATTTTTATGCCGATTTATTGCCTACCGTAATAGAAGCTTTTGGGACATAACAGGGAAAAGTGGCGGACTATTTTAACCGACAAATCTATTATACTTGAATTATATTTCATCATTTTATTCGTTCAAAAACAATCCATTTCTAAGGCGTCGAACTTAATTGCATGAAATTTAAACAGGAGAACAGATTTTTATCCAAAATGTATTTACAATAAAGCTAGATATAGTCCTCACTCATTTATCGGACGATTGATCCCTTTCGGTCGTTTTTTCGGCCAAAATGGGGCCATTCTAATAGAAAAATGGACCTAGACACCAAAAATTAGAGCACCGCATATTTTGGTTTATCAGTTTAAACATACGTCCCCCATAGTCTTTGGCCGGGATTTAGTCGATTTTCATCAAGAAGCAAAGTTCGGATAAAAAATGTATTTGCCTTTTTAAAGATAGGACATCAAACGGCAATAAAGAGGTCCATGATAATTATAACGAATTTCCCCAAGAGTATAGCATCTAGAAAAAAAAATTAACTGCTACTCATTGCCTGCCATGAAAAACCGCCGTGAAATGGATTTTTAAACTTCATGTCTACTGTGTCGGCGGTTTTTCATAGCGGGCAATGAGTACGAGTTTATTTGGTACGACCCGCATTATACCGTAGTCTATGTTGTTTTACCAATCTTCTTTTGAATTTCACAGAAATATACCGTATTTTGTTAGAACGCTTGAAGACTGGTCTAATGGAAGACAGGGCAATTTCGGAGAAAACCGTACGCCAACGAATTGAGCAGCCTACTTGGGAGATTTTGGCTCGATGTCAATTTGGGATAAAAGTTCGGTGCCGCACAAAACACGGTTGTCCAAGCTGTAAAAAACCCACATGTAGAAAACATTCAGTTAGCTTCTGTCAAAATTGTGCGAGTTTATTTTTCTAGTTTCTGTCATCCAATTAGACTAGTCAAAAATCGGTAGGATTGGGTGTCAAATCTCAAAATTTGCCGAATTTTTATTTTTAATTTCTAGAATAAAAGTTGGGTAAATTTTGAGGCTTGACACACGATAAATGGGTAAGTTTTATTTGATCCGCATTATATATTGAAAATTATCTGTTCATGGTTAACCTTTCATTTTTACGCCCCAATAGACCAAATCGCCTGTATTCGAATTATTCATAATTCACTTTTTACGTTATATTTTTTGTCCTTTTTTAATATTTTTTTTCTGCGCAGAATTATTTTTGGAGTTCTTCAGATTTTAAAATTCGGTGTTTGACTCAGATTAACCAACCAATATCTAACGGCTTCCTAATCATTAAATACAATTTATATTTTCACAAAATAACAACACTGTACATCATGAAACTTCTGAGGCAAGCACAAAATACAGTATGCAGTATTTACTCAACGATTGAGTAACAGCAAATTTCTATAACGAATTATTATTTTTTAAATATTTCAATTAATTTGAAGAAATTAATAGTCAAATATGTTTTGTTTTACAAGTCTTATCATTCGAAATGCTACTACTAGTATTTGCATAATTGATATGACTTCGCTGTTATCAGAACAATTAGATCACAATTGTGAAATCAGCGTCCGCCATGAAAACTCGTCATTTTTTTTTACTTTCGAATTTTCTAGATGTCATATTTAGGGACATTTTATTTTACCCCTTAGAAAGAAATAGATTTTGATTCTCGAAAATAGCGTCCGTATTGAGAATAAGGACTGTATGTATTATATGTGACATGTCAGATGTTTTTATACTAAATGCTCTCTAGCGCCAACACATATCTCTTCTTTCATTTTGTTATTTCAAATTTGCGCAACAAAAGAAACCCATCTAAAAATAAAACAAAAAAAGCGCCGGCATTTCATGGCGCAAGCTGACTATAACTTATAGTCTATAAGGGCCTTATAATAAGGCGATGCAGACTTTGAGAATACATCTGTTCACCAATCAGTATAGATATTTTTTCTGTACACAATACACTGGTTGCTTCTTCGAGTAAACATATTACAATTTTCATTTCAAAACCTATCTTTTGCAACAGTCAAGAACATTAATAAATACACCATTATAAAAGGTTTGAATTTTCTAGAGTGAATAGTTATTTAGGGGTTATTTTTATCTTGCTGGCATCGATAATGCATTTTTCTTCATTCTACCGGTTGAGTTTCATGAAAATCGGCCCCGTGTTTCTAGTATACCGTGTCGGCATATTTTGATATAAAGGCCAATTTTCCCCTTTTTTTATTTTGAACTGGAGTGCCCTCCTTTCTCCCCCTTTATAAATGCGGCATTAATAAAAAATGGAGAAAGGAGGAGCACCCGGGGTGCTGCACCCCATTTCCAAATAAAGAAGGGGGAAATTGGTCTTTATATCATCTAACAATATGCCGACAGGGTATACTAGAAACCCTCGGTTGATTTTCATGAAACTCAACCGGTAAACACGAAATTTTACTAAAGTTTTTTGTTAGCTGTAGACCAATGGATGCAAAAACAGCAATATGATGATGATAAAAATGATCAAACATGTATTATCGAGGTCAAATTAGACGATGACGATACGAAAAAGACGGGAAAGGGTCGTAAAAAATCCGATCGGAGATATTGTTTTTTCTGCATGAAATTTCGCAAGGGCGAAAAGGGTTTGATGCGCAATTGTCCAAGAAACAGGTCTTCCCATTTCAGATTCGTGGCTTGAATTCTGAGTTTGTTTTTCATTGAAATTTTCGAAAATGTTCAAAAATACTGAAACTCCGAAAATGTTGGATTCTACGTAATCGATTCCGTTTCTAATGTTCAAACGAACGGGAATTTTCGGCCGATAAGCGGTCATATTTAGACGTTTTGAAAAAAACTTTTCTCGAAAAACCGGGTGCAAAGACCGTAACAAATTTATTGGCGGAATATATGTATCAGTCTGTGATTCTATAACAGGCGCTTCCATATCTCACAACGGCCGCTATTTTCGTCGAGAAAGTGATTATCCCATAACTGCCGGTTTTTATAACTTATTTTGGGGTCGATAATTCCCAAAACGGCCCTTATGGAAGCAAGGACTGTATAAAGAAATACAGACTACAGCTAAACTCTCAAACGCTCAGTCACAAACAATTAGGTTACTAGTCACTGTTAGGTCAGATTTTATCATACGAATGCAACCTTATAAATTAATGGGAGTATCCACGATAAATGTAAAAACCTCATAAGAACCGCAATGACTTGTCGCTCATGCGAAAAACCAATCTGCAAACCAGTACACACACTCATGCTATGTCCAGATTGTAGTGCAAGATTAATTATACCGGTAGAGTTACGAATTTATATGACAGCACTCTTAGTTGACGGTAATCATTTGGCAATAGTGCAAGATAATATCATGTTCTCAAGAAATAAATTTGTATAAATAACGAATATTTATACATTTAAAATATAAATTCGATTTACAGGATAAACCTTTATCAACGCACGAGCCGCTAACTGACGAAACAACACGCAAAACAACATAAAAAACTTCACTATCACTTTTTTGTTGACTTTTTTGATTTATTGTTCACTGGACTAAATGTACTGTATAAAACTTTACTTGGTTGTCAACATAAAATAAAATCAATATTTGGAAAAAACGTCCGTATTGGGAGCATATGTCCGCGCCGTAATAACGCTCTTTAGCTGATTTTTGTAATCTAATTGTTTTAGCGAAATTTCATGGAACCCTTGAGGAGCCCTACCTCATAGAAATCACATCTGGAAAGCGTGAAAATTCGTCGATTTTTCACATCAATATCGGTGACAAATGCCATGAATATCGCCGCGAAAACATCGGTAAAAATCGCATTTCCGTTAAATGCTGCACCGATAATTGTCCCAGTCGAGTTTCGTTGGTTTTGGTGAAGGACTCTTTAACCCACGCGATCGGAATGAAAAATAAACGAGGCGAAATCAGATATGGTTTTGATTATTCCCAAATAAGGAAAATTCGAGATAAAGCAAGCTACGAAATTATCCCTAGTGCCAGTAGGAAAGCTCACTCAGATAGATGTCGAGAAATTAGATCAACTCCGGAATGGATATTGGGTGATCAAAATGTACTCAAAAATCAGATTCATTACTCTCAATAAGGAATCAATTCGAGAATCAACAAGGTTCCAATTGGGAAATTCTATTATAGCGTCCTATCGGACTTAGTTTTCCTTACTTAAACCTAATCTGTATTCAAATAACTCAAAAAATAAAGCTGTTATTGCGATTCATCAACTTTTGTTACTTTTTTACTGTATGAAGCGGGACTGCATAGGATGCGATTAGTAAATTGAACTACAGGATGGGCTCGCAAAGCGTGGCTACATAGGCTGAGATAAACTGCTTTATAGCTATTTGTTGATTTGAGTGTTGTGGCTAACGCCCAAAGTCTATAACACTAAAAAAGTGACCCAAAGCATACCCTCGGCCTTAATACGTGCAACTTGAGGGCCTCAATACTCTACAGAGTCTGTAGTACATACTAATTATGATGCGTCGCACTCGTTGAAAGTATCGACCAGTAACAAAAAAATGTGTATTCAGTGTAGTTAAAGTTTGTAGGTTTTATATTATTTCTAACACATACAGTCATTACTTCCAATACAAACGTTTTTATCTTGAAAATAGCGACTGTATTGAGGTGAATTGTCTTAAAGTGGCCATTTTTCGACTGTTTTGGCCCAAAACTTTTGGGGACATTTTTTCGAATCTCTTTTGAATGCGTCCGTATGGAGAGTAAGGACTGTAACGTGTCAGCTGATTATCCTCCTTGCACACATGAAGACATATTTCTCCTAATGACCTACAGTCCTTACTCCCATTACGGCCGTTTTCGGTTCTCGAAAAAAAAACAGCCGTAATGGGATAAACGGCGGTAATGGGATTAGAACCCCTAATAGGGTTAATTTGAGAAAAATTTAGATCAAAATGGCTTAGAGAAATTTTAAATGATAATTTTACGACTTATTCCATGATGTATGTGACAATTTAGCATTCGAAGGGTTCATTTTTGATTTTATTAAAATTATTGCTCATTTTGACAATATTTTNAGAAAAACGGCCCTTATAGAATTATTGACCTCAAAAATATGGCCGTATAAACAAGCGGCCGTAATGGGATAAACGGCCGTAATGGGAGCGCCCATAATGGGAGTAAGGACTGTAATCTACGGCATTCAATTTGGCCTAATTTTCTTCAACAATACCCCTTTATTTAAGACACGTAATAAATATGAACTTTCTTGCGTTTTTCGTTCTACCACTCAAATGGCATAAAATCTTTTGCAAAAAAGCCCACTTCTCATGTGATAAAACGAGCCCCCTTTTGTTCGTTTTCCAAAGGAAATCAAGTCCAGAGCGGATTTTATATGCTGCACAGATTAGCAATGCCCTCGGCCAGGCTAATTCAAGAGCACCTAGAAGGTGAGAGAGGCAAGAATAAGAATCAGGCGGCATCACCGCAACTATTATTTCTTAATAATCCGATTTGTTAGCCAAGTTTCAAATTTAAAGAAAAGCGGGAATAACTCTCATAAGCCGACGGGATAGTAAAATAACTGTTTTTCGAATTTTGAATATCGCAATATATACATGCGTCATGTTGTCTGTCCCTTGTTGCAGAATTTATCAAAAGTTCACCTGAACTTTCTGCACCTGCGAGAAAAACTTTCGAGTCGAGTCGTTTGTTTAATGGCAAAAGTGGCCCGATAACAGCGTATAGGTGTATTACTACCGGTTGAGTTTCATGAAAATCGGCCGAGCGTTTCTAGTATTTCGTGTCGACATATTTTAAGATGATATACAGACCAATTTTCCCTTTTTTAATTAGGGTGTCCCTCTTTTCTCTCCTCTTTATAAATGCACCTCTACATAAAGAATTTCATGAAACTACAACCGGTAGTGCAAAATAAAAAAGAGAAAATTGGTCTTCATATCATCTTAAAATACGCCAGCACGAAATACTAGAAACGCTTGGCCGATTTTTATGAAAGTCAACCGGTAGACTAGGTGGTTCAGCTTCTCGATTCAAATGAAAGTCAAACTTTTAAGGTGATTTATCTTTTTTACATGAATATTTTTCAACGCGGATTTTTTATTTGTTTTTTATTTTCTACCGGATATTTGTAAAGAAAAACGTGTTAAAAATCCGTGTTAAGACATTTTCGTGTTAAGTAAAATTCTCCCAAACAATAAAATACGTTGAGTTCATTATAGACAATTTGTATTGTTTAAACCAAGGTTCGGCAACAGTTACTTTTCCTCAACAGTTCTTTCGAACTGCCAAGGAAAGTTGAGGAAAGTTTTATTTTTTTGACAAATACGACAGTTGAGGACAGCTGAGTTTTTTTAAGTCTGACCTTTTCCACAGGGCAGTTGAGGAAAGTTTTTTTCAGCTTGACCTTTTCCACAGGGCAGTTGAGGAAAGTTTTTTTCAGCTTGACCTTTTCCACAGGGCAGTTGAGGAAAGCTGAGTTTTTCTACTTTTCCAACTGGGCAGTTAAGGAAAGTTGAGTTTTTTTTTTAGTTTTGACCTCGGAAGTTGAGGAAAGTTGAGTTTTTTTTTTAGTTTTGACCTCGGCAGTTGAGGTAAGTTGAGTTTTTTTTTTAGTTTTGACTTCACCAGTTGAGGAAAGTTGAGTTTTTTTCACAATTTATACTCGACAGTTGAGGAAAGTTGAGCTTTTTTAAAATCGATTTTTGCCGAACCCTGGTTTAAACAGCGCTGAATTATTAAACATTTTTTTTAAAGAAGGAAACAGATAAACCTGTTTTTGGTGAAAACACNACGTACTTTGCTACGACATTGCTAACGTTATTTCGAAAGAAGCAAATCGTATCATTTACCTCAAACCAGAGATCCGAAAGTTCTGTTTTTTTCGCAGAACTTGAAAATTTGAGATCAGAACGTTTTTTGGTCTGAGAAATGAACAGAACGAACGAACCTTCTCTAAAATAGAACGTTATCTGAAAATAGAACGTTTTCGCGTGGAAAAATCCTATCACATGAACAAAACGTTCCATTGCCATCACACGAAAGATAGAGAACCATCACGAAATAGAACAAGAGTTCTGTTCTGAAATTTAGAACAGAACTTTCGGATCGCTGCCTCAAACGGTTTGATCCAGCTATGAAAATCACAAAATCACGATTATAATTGCATTGTATGTTTGGCTTGATTGTGAGTTATTTTGACCAACTTTGATTGCAATAAATCCTAATCGAGAAATCTGAAACTGGCCTCCTCATTTCAAGTGAACTACCGACGGCAGTTCGTGAGCTGGAGAGCACAGCCGAGCTCAATTTTTTTCTAGCCGACAGCACAGCCGAGCGCAGCTCATTTTTATATTTGAGCCTGGACAGGACAGCCGAGCGCAGCTCGATTTTTTTTTCTAGCCCGACAGCAGAGCCGAGCGCAGCTCATTTTTATATTTAAGCCTGGACAGCACAGCCGAGCGCAGATCTATTTTTTTCCCAGCCCGAGAGGACAACTCATCACAGCTCATTTTTCTGACTTATGCCGAGCCCTGAGCCAGTGTTCAATATCTCAATCTTTGAGAATGTTGATCGCTCAACGATCATATCATGTCCTGAAAAAAAAAAATTCATCAACAAATTTCTGAAATCGGAATCAGCATTTCTGACGGATATAAAAAATGTAAACCAAGTTCACTGATTGGTTTGAAAGTGCCAAACTCACCTAAAATAAATTCAAAATACACATGCGTTTGTCACCTGCCATTTAACATTTAAAAAATATGTTAAGGCATTAAACCTATACCCGTGAACGATTAAAATGCAGCTGCAATGTAGAATGCATCTCCACAAATATATAGAATGATTAGAAAATAAGACCTTAAAAAAAACATATCAATTACCGATCCATCATCTAGCATTTCCAAATCTCTCAGCTTACCAACATCTTTATTTATTCCCAAGAAAGTATTGGACATAATATTAGGTTTTTGTTAATATTTGGTTAATTTGAATAAATTTATTATTTGCGTAATGTTTGCAAAAATTTGACCAAATTACGCAATGTAATGTGAAGTTTTTCTCCAAATTATGTTATTTAATGTTGTTTTTCACATTATGCAATGTAATGTAAAATAAACAAATTAATAACGTAATTTAGTGAAAATTAAATCTTAAATTAATCACATAATTTATTTAAAATAAAAGAAAATAATAATAAAACTACATTAGTACCTCGCATCAGTCAAAAATCTTTACACTGATAGAATGTGCCTTCTTCCACTATCAGTTCAAAAATGATAGCGGAGTGAACGTGAAAACTGCATGATAGGAGCGCGCTGCTTAACGTACCAATAAATCTAATCTTGAAAAAATTACCTTAAAATCTGCAAGATAACAGAACAAGTGTCAACATAAAAGCTCAGTGTTTTTGGCAGTCAAATTCGATCAAATTGAATCAGTTTTAAGTTAAAACTTTTAACATAAATCGTGTTTTTTTTCGAGCGAAGATTTAAAATTGTAAAAAATACAACAAGAGTAAGTCAGTTTATTAGCTTAGTCTTATAACCACACCCTCTGTAACACGATTCGTGTCTTTCCATAATGGGACACTTTTCGAAACACGTCAAATTCCGGGACACTGGTATTTAAAGACCGTCCGAGCGGGATGTGNGATTCAAATTATGCGAAGTAATGTGATATATCACATTACGCAGATTAATGAAGCTCTTGAGCCAGTTGGCGGCGGCCCACATAGTTGGCAGAATGTTCCGAACTATATATTTCGCAGAATGTAGCATACTACATAAATATACATAATGTTATTTCGAAATTCGTATAACGGTTTAACATTTTCGGAAATAGTTCATGATAAGTCCTGAAATGAATAATACAGCTCATCAAAATCTAAATGTTCGCAAATGTTAGTAATACTAACAATGTTGGAAAAGTTGGCCAACGCTCCAAATTTCCTCAACGCCCAACCCAAGCGTTGGCCAACACTCGGATTTTCCCCAACGCCCAACGCAAGCGTTGGCCAATTCTTGATTTTTTTTCGAAAGCCCAACGCTCCCAACACGTTAGGAATAAAATTTAACCAACGTTAAACGTTCTCAAGGCCTAAAAATTCCAACACTGGTAAGGATGGGAAGTTCCCATTGGGAACCACCCATATTTCTGAACTCACAGGTACTCCGCAATTAATCCATTCCTTCGAAACGTTGGCTAAAAGAAATATTATAAATTTCGAATTAAGCGGTTTCCGAATTAGGCTATAGAACTGATTAACTTCCAGGGTAAATATGTGCACCAGTGTACACATCGCTCTAAATCACAAAAAAAGATGTAAAATCGATCGAACATTTAAAAAATCAATGTTAGACGGGTCTAATAGAATTTCAAGAAGCATCTGTTTCGGGAAAAAATCTGACCATAAAAGTTCCAAAAATGATCACTTCTCAAGTGTGGTCGATTTTGAAAAAAAACTGTTTTAGTCCCGGGTATTTTTTTTATTTATTACTCATTGTTTTCAGTACAGTCCTTACTCCCATTACGACCGTTTTCAGTTCTCGAAAAAAGCGGCCGTAATGGGATAAACCAGGGATGGAAAAAACGTGTGATTTTGGTCAAAATCTAATCACAATCCCAATCACGCTTGAATCACAAAATCACGAAATCACAAAATCACAAAAGTTCGAATCACAATCACGCCAAAATCACGCTGTGAGTGTGATTGTGATTTTGTGATTGGGATTTCCATCCCTGCTTAACACATAAACATAAACTCCTGGAAAATAGGCCCAAAATAAATCCGCAAGATAACGGAGCGAACGGGAAAATCTGCAAGATAACGGGTGACAAGATAACAGCACAGGGGGTGTAAATAAGAAAAAAAAATCAAAGAAATTTGGAAGAACGAATTTTAATTAATAGCACGCCGCAGTCTTTGATTTTTGGTGAATTCTTCTTCGGTAGAACAAATGGATTTTATGTTTGTCCAGTACAGTAGACAGTTTTTTGACTGTATGGCGGTTATCCAGAGAATTTGTTTCTGCCGACTAAGCCAATGGCGATGCCAGTTTTTTATCGACATTACAGATAAGCTTAGAATATAACTTTACACAAAAATGTACATAACGGATGTACGCCTGAGTTGCATGAGCTGCTTGATAATGGGATTACTTTGCGGTCTTGTCAAAAAAAAAGAAAAAAAAGAAACATTATAGTGTTATTTCAGCCCCACGTAACTATGCAAGAAATTGTTGCATTATGGTATGTAAAGCATAAGTCAACTAATTTACAAACAATCTAGGCGGTACGTTATTATGACAAAAAATAGTCCAAGCCCACTGGGATAAATTATACGTATTAAAGATAAAACATTCGAAACGTCGTGCGTTGTTTTATCAATGGTAAATTTATCACTAAACGTCAGCCTACGCGCAATTAAAAGGCCCAGACATATTTAGGTGAACTTGGTACATCCACCACGTTAACTCTCAGAGGTCTATTTGTCCAAATTTGGACTAAAGGACGTAAATGGACGGAAAATGTTAGTAAACCGGTCTTAATCGAAATCGCTGAAACACGGGTCTAGTTAAATTTTATGCGAAAAATATAAAATATAAAACGGAACTGGTAGTTTCGCTTCACATGGTCACAAGGGCGTTTAGTCCAAATTTGGACTAAGGGACCTCTACGGATTATATGCCATTTGAGACCCTTGGGAGTTGAGAAGACAGCTAAGGCAGTTATAGGCTATATAGCTTTTAGGCTATATAGGTTATGGCTATAAGTTATAGCCATAACCCCTTCAAAAAATGGTTACTAAATTCGTGTTTTTCCTCTAAAATTACATCTACAAGCCGATAATTATTACAATTATTTTTACCAAAACCGAGAATTTTTGGTCAATAATTGGTCGAATCCAAAAACTGACATCATTTTTTCAGCTCAAAATACCCCTACAACCTTTTCAAACCGGTATTTTCCATAACTAGATTGCCTATTACCGATAAATACCGGTGAAACCGGTTTACCTAAAAAAACTGCTAAAATATCGGATTCTCCGTCCGAAAATACAACCGACCCCAAAGTTTCATTAACTTCGGAGGATGCAGCAAAAAGTTAGCGAGTCCAGACCTTTTTTTCAAGCCTGCCGTGGACAGCCTAGCTCTCCCCTCAAAAACAAGTATTGGCCAATCAATGATAAAAATGATATCGCATCAAAGGATAGTAGTAAATTACATAAGTATGAACGATTACTTCCGTTTCCTATCGACAGACACAAAAGTGTTAAAAGTGAAAAAAAAAATGTTTGATGGAAAAGTTACAATCTGGGTTGCTCAACTGTCAGTTAATTGAAGGATCACTTTAACATGATCTATTATTTTTGGTACCAATTCATTCTCAAGAAAGTACAAATTGGAGAATCATCACGTACATGGGCGAAACCACAAATTCTTCAAATTTCCCCTAAGACACGTTTTCTTCTAAGGCATTGACGAGTTGAAATCGCCGTTCGTGTAGGTTAAAATTATAAATTCCTGGAATTAATGACTGGAATGTAAACAGTGTAGTAATATCACCACTTATCTTAGTACATTTTGGTTCAAAACGTCTCGCAATTTCAAATTATCCTACCAAGCGCCCTACCCAATTATCTTAACAAAATTCAATTATCTTAACACTTTGTTATCAGTCATAGAAGTGGATAACTTATCACGCGCTAAAATTCATAAAAAATTTGAATCCGTTCAAAATGACTCGTTTTGACAACATTAAACAGTTATATTTGAATAAGATCAAAGGTCTTGTTAGC
This sequence comes from Oikopleura albicans, assembly GCA_004367875.1. NCBI lineage: Eukaryota > Metazoa > Chordata > Appendicularia > Copelata > Oikopleuridae > Oikopleura > Oikopleura albicans. The sequence goes on from SCLG01000070.1 coordinate 408,307, forward strand.
GTTATCCTTTGTTTAACAATAATAATTAAGTTTGTTTTAAAATTATGTTCCAAAACGACCTTTTCCAAGCTGACCTTGTTAAAAAAATTGGAATAATACTTGATTAATTATCGGCAAACTTCATTTTGGTTAAAATTTTTTGATAAAACATAATATATTGAAAAAATGAGGAGGAAAACCGGTCTACACTAAAAACCCGCAGCCGATTTTCACAAAACCGGTAAAAACCAACCGGTTATAAGAAACATACCATTTAACACTCAAATTTTATGAGATTATTTTTTTAAAATCGTAGACCGTTTCACCAGTTATGATTGTACCAGTTAAATAGGTTATATTACCACTATTTACCGTACCGAATTATTGGATAACCGCCTTTAAAATTACCGGTAGATATATTTAGGACAGTTATCTGAGATTTTGACCCGATTTTAGAAGTATTTCAAATTGCTTGATTATAAGATGCATATCATATGCAGCATATGGTTACCCGCGTCGCGACGGCGCATCCCGTGGTGAACCCTAGAAGTGTATATTATCAACCAGTGGAAAGTTAACGCAAAAAACTGAAAAATAACGTTTTTTTCTGGTTTAAGACCCTTGAAAATCCCAGGTGAAAATCCCAGGTGGTGATCCTAGATTCATGTATAATGTTCTTGATTCTACCATACTTTTCGCCTACGACTTGCCCAATTATCCCATCAAAATTATTTCAAAAAAATGTCTTAACACTTTTGGGGTATTTTTCATGTTCAGCTAACTGGTTAGATGATGTAAATTATTTCCAGTAAATATAAGCCTTTCATATTTTCCGGTTTAAATATCTTTTTTTTTGTTTTGAATTTTTATGTTAAAAATAATCACAGATATAGTTCGACAATCATTTTTTTCTAAATTAAATATTGCTGGCCTCGAGCTCGCTCATCAAATAGATTTGCGTGTTAATCATGGGAATGTACACGAACGCATGTTTGAACTTGCCCTAGACGTACTCTAATTCTAATTTAACAAAAAAAAAACGTGTTCAAATTCCACGCCGCGACGTCATTACCCAAAATAACGTTTTTAACACCCTAAATTACGACTTTACTGATGAACATTGCCACACCTAGGGCTAGGGTGTCCACGGTGCGAGGAGTAGACTTAATCTATAGACTATAGTATTTGGCCATATTCAAAATTACCTAATTTTTAGTTCCAGCTTTCATTTTCATAATTTTCAACTAATCAGATAGCCGTAGTTTCGTTACAACTTGACTGTACTATTATTTTTTTTTTTGAAAATTTTAGGTTTGCCCTTTCCTTCCAATTGTAGCCGTAAAAACTAAATGACAAAATTTGAAAATATTTTTTTTTCAATTTGAAAGCGCGAGCATGCTGTACCGAATGCTGTACCCCTAAAAATAGATTTCAATTGATTAATTGTTATACAAGATTAATTGTAATAAGGCATGTCCAAAATGAAAGCGAACGAGTTGAAGCTGATAAAAAATTATCTTTCTTGCTAAATTTGTATGTAGGCGACATTAAACCAAGAAGATTAGGCAAATATTGATTCTTCATGGCTTTTCCGCATGATTAATCCCTCTTATCGGTCAATTTATCCGCAATTATTATCAACAATTCATGCAACCCGTTCGTTTTCAGCTTTCACTAGCCTTATTTTTTACAACGTTTTTTTATTAATTAATTATTCATTACAGTCCCGACCTTCAAATTGTGCAATTTGCGTTTCCGAAAAACGTGCACAAATTGGCAGTCGTGCACAATTTAGCAGTCGTGCACAATTTGGCAGTCTCTCATCATGGTACACATAATAACTCAAACTTTTTTACGTTTTTTTGTTTAACTCCGTCGTCAGACAACTTTTTACTTTTTATATTCGGATTCAACTCGGAAAAAGTGCACAATTTGGCAGTCGTGCACAATTTGAGGGTGCACAATTTGAAAGCCGGGACTGTATTAAACCTGCAAACTTTTTATCGCGGAAGATTGTCCGCATGGGCATATAAAACGTGTTTTAGGTGTTTTCTTTTTTCTTACATGACACGGTATTGAAAATCAACATAGAATAACTAATTTTCAATAAAAAAAACAATATGCAGTTACAGACGCCAGCGGAGCGTCTGTAACTGAATTGACAAGCGCGCCTATTGGTTCATTGTTTTTTAGACGCGCCTCCTATTGGCTAGCGTCCTTTAGCCACGCAAACAACTCCCCGCGCAGCTTTTAATTATTGTTACAAGTTTTCTTCCATAACTTTTACTGAACTGACTTTCGTGTTTCCAAAAACAAACGTGTACAATCTTTCACCTGTGCCCACGCAATTTTTTAAAATATGTGTTCAAGGGTTAAAGTGATATGATTAAAATAGGCACCCAGAATCTTCCACGTCGTAATTTATGACACGTTGTTGGCTGAACGCTGTCCAAAACATTTGTGGTTTAATTGACACACTATAAAGCAATCAGAGCGGAAGTTATTTGCCCAAATAAAACACTTAAACTTTCACTTTCTTTTTCAAGTGTCTACGAGACGGAGACCACGGGATTATTTTATATGACACGTCTATCATCGCCTCCAATTTTAACACTCTTGAGGTTTTCGCGATTGTACTTTGTATACAGTACAATTACGTATAGTATGCAGTTCGCTTACATATGAAACGAAACACTATTACAGTCCTTACTCGTTTTTCGGACGTTTTCGGTTCTCGAAAATAGCGTCCGAAAAGAAGCATCGTCACAAAAAGGATCATTTTTCTATTAGAATGTCAAAAAAGGAGCGTCCAAAAAAGGAGTAAGGACTGTTGTAACAAATTCAAAACAAACAAGAAAATTAAATTGTAAATTAAATTGTTATAAAGCTCGGTGACAAACTCATTACCCACACCAGTAGATTAACTCTAATAGAAATGCCTGATTTTTTTTTATCATATTATCATTGATAAACTTGATGTTACTGAAGTAACAATTAAGCAACTATGACAATTTATTTGTATTGCGTTCGACTCGTTCGTTTTCAGTTTGGACAAGTGTTATGAATAAACTAGTTTATCTACCTCAGCATCCTAACAAGGGCTCGGCAAAGGCAGGTATGTTCATTGGCTTAGCATGACTCTTTCCCTTCTCGAAAAATTTCGCCTTGGCTTAGCTTTTTACATTATCAAAAAATTTTGGCTTGGCTTTTTGAAATTGTGCCAAATTCCCAAACCCAAGCTGCATTTTGGAGTGAAAGCTACATTGCATTTTGGCTTGGCCTGGCCTGGCTTTCTGACCTTCTACAAAAATTGGCTTGGCTTTAAGCTAATAGGCTTTTAGTAATAGCTTTGTTTTTTGACCCTTCCAAAAATTGGCTTGGCTTGATTTTTTCTCTTCAAAAAATTGGCTTAGCTTAGCTTACAAAAAGCCAAGCCAAGCCATGTGCTAAAAGCCATACGTGCCGAGCTCTGATCCTAACACCAGTTTTGCCAAGAAATTAAACATATTTGTTTCTATGTACGATCAAAATCCCACCGCCACTCAGTGAAATTAACTTTGTGAAAAAATACTTTTTTTTTTGCATTTCCAGTACCAACTATTGACCGCATAATTGACTTCCGCTTCAACCACACCTCTTATTCAATTCGATAGTCATGCGGGAACCGTACGAAAAAGTAAAAATATACAAACGGGAGTTGAGAGCACCAAAGTGGAACATGTGTTTCTACATGTTTTGTACAAAATTGAACCGGATGAAAAAACTCTAACTTGTGTGAAAATATAAAAAAAATTTCGCCGAAAATAATACTCAGTATAAAGTACCCGACAAAAAACTTTTTAAATTGAATAATTATCCAATAGAATTACATCTGTAATATCGTTACAGCCTTTATCTTAACACAAATCAGATATCTTGGCAAATTTCTGGTCTTGTGACTCATCATCAACCGTATATCTTGACCCGAAAGTAAGGGCCGCTTTCTCAGTTTTTGGCAATTTTGAAAATCGAAAAAGGTGGCCCTTACTTTCGGGCCGTCTTTAAGTAAATATATATATATATATATAATGTATAAATAATATACATTGTGGGACAAATAAGTAATCATAAAGTATTGGAAATACGAGTTGTTTTTACTAAAAGCTAAAATTTTTAGCCTAGAAATATCACAAATATTAACATTGGTATATTTCGAGAAAATATTCCTGGTCATCTAATCTGTAAGGCATATTTTTTGTACTTCTACAGACTGGGCTGTCCAACTGTAGGCTGTCCCTGGCTTTTAAGTATCGGACTACCGGGAACAATATGAAAAATCCAGAATATACATCTTGTAGGTTTTTCTAAACTATTTTCAAATAAAAAAAAAATTCGAAATTTTTCGGAAATTTTGCGTAGGTTGAGATCACTTTAAAAAAAAATCTTAGAATCCGTCATAAGGGGCCTCAAATGAAAGCCCTTCACTCATTTTATTTTATTTTGAGACCCTTGATTCGAAGAGTTTTGTGATTTAGAGACCCTGGAAAAAAGCTTGGGAGAGCCTATTCTTCAGGTTCAGTCGCGGCGTCGTTGATGTATAGCGATAATTATGGTGCCGCGTCGCGATGCTAATTACGATACTTAGCTTACTCGCCGGCCAGACCGAGAAACAAAAATTCTCCCCGTTTGCGTCAAAAAAATAGTCAATACTGTACAACGTATTACTAGCAATAAATTCATTACCACACACACACNTGTCCCTGGCTTTTAAGTATCGGACTACCGGGAACAATATGAAAAATCCAGAATATACATCTTGTAGGTTTTTCTAAACTATTTTCAAATAAAAAAAAATATTCGAAATTTTTCGAAAATTTTGCGTAGGTTGAGATCACTTCAAAAAAAAATCTTAGAATCCGTCATAAGGGAAGCGGGTCAGTTGGTACCGCCAACCACCTTGCTATGGGTCAGTTGGCGGTAGTGCACCAAATTAAGTTTCGCGGTAGTACTACCGCGAACTGACCCATAAAAGTATTTTTTCGCGGTAGTTCGAATATAATATTAATTTTAAATATTAATTATGTATTCCTGTTTTACAGATTGTTTATGATTATTAAGTTTGTAGGAAAAGTTGGCATAATCGTTCATGCAGCTTTTGGTATAATTCCGTGGATTAATTTTGGTATAATTCCGCCTTTTGAACTTCTAGTTCGGCAGTCTCGGACCAATTTCATTCTTACTTTAGTCATAGTCCATGACTCATAGTCTATAAGTAATAGACTATAACTTATAGTACGTTATTTATAGTCTATAAGGTATAAAAAATTTCTTTTAGTTTTTTCGCTTAAATTCTAGATCTCGAAGTCAAATGACGAAAATAATTGTTTTATTTTTAGTTCTAAAGTTTTTGATCGCGAATGAAAGTTTTTTTGGGAATATGAATTTCGCCTTATTTTCCTTAACTAGAGTCCATCCGGTCCATCCGGTTCCATCAAATATTAAACGCTGGTTGTCAAACGTCAGAATGTGCAAAGTTCGGCGCGAAAATATAATCAAATTTTTGTTCAACTGAATCGGTTGAATAAGTTCCTTGTCATAGTATGTCATCAAAAATTTGACTTACGTTAAGATGGTTCTAGATTTGCTTGAAAAAAGGGAAAAAAGTAATGTTTTTGATCAGTTGTCCAAAACCATTCCTAAGAACTCGAACTTTGGCTAATTTCGTCTGGACCGTGTAAGTTATAGAAAATAGTTCTATTTTAATTTAATTTTTTTTTGGAGGTTCGAAAAAAAAATAATATGAACTACCGCCAAAAAAATCTATTTTTTTCTGAGTTTGGCGGTAGTTTCGCGATTTTACCCCTGTGCGGGGTAAATATTTCTTTGGCGGTAGTGACTACCGCCAACTGACCCCTTACCGTCATAAGGGGTCTCAAATGAAAGCCCTGCACTCATTTTGTTATTTTGAGACCCTTGATTCGCCGATTTTTGGGATTTGGAGCCCCTGGAAAAAAGCTTGGGACAGCCTATTCTCCAGGTTCAGTCGCGGCGTCGTTGATGTATAGCGATAATTATGGTGCCGCGTCGCGATGCTAATTACGATACTTAGCTTACTCGCCGGCCAGACCGAGAAACAAAAATTCTCCCCGTTTGCGTCAAAAAATAGTCAATACTGTACAACGTATTACTAGCAATAAATTCATTACCACACACACATATAGCCCCGTGTACGTGCCGCGACACTTCTTATCTGTTGCGAAATTCCTGAGGAAAGGAATCGAGCGCGAGAATCACACAAAATGATATATATTTATATATATAATATTCGTCCATTGCAACTTTTATAAACAGACGCTATATTACGTGTCTTCCTCTTTCTTTTTTTTTTGAAACTAGCACACGTTTTGGTGGTGCAACAAATTTGACGGTGGTGAAAGATGGTACATACAAGTTTAGTGACTTGAATGAGGTAATGTATTTTGTACTTGGAAACGCGTTGAATTATAATTGGTGTTGGAATCGAACGGCGGGAGGGGGTACCGGCACGAGTTAGTATTATTAACTGACAGCCCCCTTACCCCTCCCCCTACTGCAAGAGGGAGATGCTGTAAATTGGAAAAGGTTACTTTGGACACACTTTTGAAGATTGCATAAATGTCCAGAAAGAGCATCGGGGGAGTGGGGTACTTTCGTGACCATTTGTGGTCGCGAAAAAACCTGTTTATGAGTTTTTTCGCGACCAAATGTGTGGTCGCGAATTGTTGTTCAAAATATGGTTTCGCGACCAAATCGTCACAAAATTGTGTTTTGGGTGAGGTTTCGCGACCACTATTTTTGGGTGGAAAAAATGGTCGCAAAACCTTGTTAAAAACAGCATTTCGCAACCATTTGGTCGCGAAACCATATTTTGAACAACAATTCTTTGTGGTTTTTAAACCTATAAGACTACAAAAATTCAGAAAGCGAGAAGCACGTTATTTTACCCCATACAGTATGGGCCATACTGTATAGTCTTATTCGTAAACACATTCCTATTACGATTTCCGATTACAAACAACAAAATTCCATTAAACATTATGGTCTCCAGGTAGGCATCGTGTGAGCTTGTCAAACTATACCTCTAACCAGTTATCTTATATTACAATATATTATTTATGTAACAAAGTCTTAGCACTTTTTGGACCGAACCGTATCGGAAATTCCAATTATCTAACCAATCTTCCTTCCCTATTATCTTAATACTTTTGAGCAAAACTGGTTAGGTGGTGTACGACCATATCCTTATTCCAAACATGATTTGTACCACCAGGGCGCTCTAGAGAGCTCGTTGAAATTTTCCATCAACGCAAAAGAATGATATTTTCTGTGTTACTTGCCGAATTTCTGCATAATCAGCGTGACTTTGTCTGTCGAGCTCTTCAACTGGTCGTTGGTTTGGCCAGTAGCAAGGCCCTACCTTTATGTTCTGTTCAAAGTGTGTGGAACATTGAGTGCACTAGTGGTGTTTAATAATTCTGCCGCCTCTGACACCAAAATATATTTCAGTTTAAACCCAAAATGCAGCACAATATTTGTAGTGGACACACGGCCATCACGATTAGGGTGTTCAGTTTGAGCCTATTTTCGCCATTTTATGAGATATTTTAGTTTGAAAAAAAAATGGATTCTGATTATAATACCAAAAAAATAACAGTTTAGCTTTTTCCATTCGCCACCGCACATAAGGGCACCCCGGCATCTCGCACTGAAAATTTTTCGCGAAATACTTTTTCCACTAAAAACCACAAATGGCAGCAATATGCTCCGTATTTGTGGGAAAATTCGCGAGATACACTTTTCGTGAGATAGACTTTTCGCGAGATAGACTTTTCGTGAGATAGACTTTTCGCGAGATAGACTTTTCGCGAGATACACTTTCCGCGAAAAACCAGAAATGGCTTCTTCCGCGAAACAATTTTTTCTGTGAAATGCCGCGCTGCCCAAATGAGCGGCCACAGACCGAAAACCCTAGTCACGATTATCTGCAGTAAAACACTGTGCAAAAAACGAACTTTTCGCCGCGGAAACTCTGGACTTTTTTTGATGCTACTCAGTACAAATAGGCCATTGTTTAGGGTTCTTTATAACAACACAATAAACTAATTGGAAACAAGGCCATAGTGCGTTTGGATTTGAGATCTGCACGTTTGTTCCCGTGCACAGAAAACTTTATGTTACAATCTTTTTGACATCTTTTGCTTCTTAATTAGATCTACCGTACGCTATTATCTTAACCCTCAAACACGCATACTGGAATTAATTACAGTTTAGCTCTTACAAAATAATCTTAATGATGTTTAATTTCATTAAATGATATGAGATTGAAACTCAACATATAGTTATCATTGATAACTTATCAATCAAGAATAACAGCTTAATTCGCTACATGCAAATAAAAACAATCTACAGTCCTTTCTCCTTTTTGAGACGTTTTCTGTTCTCAAAAAGAGCGACCGAAAAGGGATCATCGACACGAAAAAGATCATTTTTATATTAGAATAGCCCCATTTTGGCCGAAAAAACGTCCCAAAAAGGAGCGGTCGTCCCACAAAGAAGCGTCAAAAGGAGTAAGGACAGTGTATGATAGTATTTACGTACACGTACTGTACAGTGGTTTCATTGATTTTAAAAATTGGTTCCTAATTTTAACTTTATTTCTGCATATTTAAAATTAGGTATTTCCGGATTTATTGACGCTGATATTGTCTTTTTGAGCAACGTGCACATCAAGGAAGTCATGCACATCAACAAGGCCGTGACTATATATGATCAAACTAGTCACATTTTTTTGTTTGTTTTTTGCCAATAACGCAAAAACAGCACGATTAATTCTCCGCACATCAAAGGGATCGGACGCTTTCGATTGATGTCGGAAAACGGCCATAAATCGCGCATCATAGTGAGAGATCAGACAGCCGCGAGAAAGCAAAAAAAAGGAAAAAAAAATCAAGGAAAGGAAAAAAAATCTGCGAGTTGCGAAAACACACACACAAACACAATAAAGACAGAAAGTAATAAAGACTAAATCCTTTATTGACTCACATCCGGACGCCCGCCGTTTATGTTTCTCAGGCGAGGCCCTAACTTGTGTTTGTTTTGAGTTATTTCTGGGTGGAAGGAGAATAAAAAAAAATGACAAACCGACTTTTTTTTTCAATTCACTCAAGCATGGCGGTGGGACGCGATATTCGAGTATTAGCAAAGCGAGCGCGCCACTTCCCTAAACAACAAAAAAATCCGTTGAAAAATTTTCGCGCGCAATTTCTTTTGCGCACTAAACAGCAAAATTCAGTTGATACTTTAAAAAATACAAAAAAAAATTGCCGAATCGCGTTCACTCTGAGGAATGGGAGTTTATGCAGACTGTACAGAAGAAGTGCTAGTTACGTAAGAATTGTTACGTAATGGCCTTACGTAAATGATTTTGTGTTACCTTTATCGATTTATTATTTTACGATTTCCGTCATATTATACGTGGATGAATGTATTGAAAGTTATTCTTCAACGTACAGGGACCTTTTTAATATCATCCCTGAATAAATTGTGTTTCGTAAAGTGTGGTGTTCTGAGTTGGGACGCTTTTTTCGAGGCTAAAAATCAAGCAACTGTCATGAGTCATGAGAATAAAACCTATTGTCTTCAAATGACTTAAAACCCGAAAAAAACTCATGAAAACAGAAAAACCTCAAAAATAATACACCCACTGCGCCGTTGTATGGCTGGATTTTCCGCTCTGTCTGGCCGTAATTTCGAGGAATAATTTTCCGGCAACTCTTATCGTTGTTTTTCGGCCAGATAACGGCACAGGGGGTATAACTTACTCAACCTAAACTCCAAAGTCTAAAATTAGAAAAAAACTCAGCTGTTTTCAGACTGGGTTACCTAGATATATTTTTGGTTTCCTTTTGATGTGCTCTTTATATTAGTTGAGGCGCTGAGAATATAAATCACAGGTATGCGATTACGCAACATTTATTATGTTAACGCGTGTTGATGGACACTCTTATACTAGCCCAACGACGAGAGAGAGACAACAAAAAAGATGATAGTCGATAATTTCAGCATCATGATGAGCAACAGTTTCTCAACAACCACATGCGCGCATTTTATGTGATTATGGTTGTCAATTTCTGGTGCAAAGTATGACTGAATAAACGTTTGTGGTTAACCGTGGTTTGTGGTTAACCATGGTTTTTCGGATAATGGATAAACAACAAAAACGCAAGGAGCGTGTGCCGGATACGAGTTAAGAATTCGTCTTCCAGGATGATAATGCCAGTTTAATGCCAGTCGATTTCGAAAACGGTAGAGTAGCACCTTTGCTCAATGCGGTGAATCTTGGTTAATACAATCCAGCGCACTGGTAAAGGTGTGTCTCTACAACGTTTCAATATTTTTTCGGTTTTGTCAGGTTTCATCAGGTTTTGTCAAGATTTCATCCAGTTGATTTTTGTATCTCTCCAAGAAAAAAAATAGACCAAAATATTGGTCGCATACGTCGCATATACAGCTTCTCTCAGAAAAAAAAACGCGAAGCAGCTCACCTCAAAAGATTAGAAAAAAAAATGCGTCGATGCTCTATCGTGCCGACGTGCTGCCTCTCACTTCAGTAGTGAGCGACAAATGACCAAAACAGTGTAGTAAACGCGCGATTCATTCACGCAGACCGTGCTCAGTGGCGCCATCGCCTGGCTGCGGTGTCACATGGAGCGCGTACGCGAGCGGTGATTGGGTGGGACGGCATTGATTGACTGGCCCGAGGGAGGTGAATCTGTTGTGTATGTGGAAAAGAGACGCGCGCGCAACGAGAGAGATATATGGCCCTGCTCTCCATAGAATAAAAAAAAGGGGAACGAGGTGAGCAAGCATGCCACACACACACACACACTCACTCTTACTCGTGCTCTCAATATATATATATAAATATATTTTACTCTCTCCCTGCGTGTGTATCACAGCCCTTTTTTCTCTCTTTCTCTTTTNCTCCTTCAACTACTAACCTTTAAAAAACGGCGAAAAAACACACATTTTTTTTTGCTTTTTTGTTCCCCCCGCTCTCTCTCTCTATTTCTCGCTACCCTTTTCGGAGGCCGCAAAAATACACTCCACACACACACATACACACGCGCGTTACTATAAATATAATGGCTATTAATATACCCAAACTTTTTTTTTGGGTAAATTGATTAAACTCGGTACTCTGACGAACAACTGAACACACACAAAATGTGCGCCCCATTCGTGTTCTACTGTACTGTTTTTTCTCTTTACTAGCAAAATTAGCTTGAATAAATGCGTGCATCACACAAGCTAGTATAAAAGTCACCAACAGCCCAAAAAAACGAACAAAAAATACAAGAAAAAGGTAGTGCAACGAGAAGGACGCTGACTGTACCAACCTTGACAAAACCGGATAGTAACGACGTTGAACTTGAACAAACATAGCACACATACACGAAAAAAAAGTCGAAAAAAAAAGAAATCGATAAATTGAAACGGCAATAGGCCGCGCTTGGCAACAGCAAAAACAAGTGTATTTTACCCCCTTTCATATCTATGCATATGTACAGTCACGACCTAACTAATGAGCACTCCCTAATAGGCTCGACTTTGTACGTACAGTCCCTACCTATTTAACTAGTATCTAACATGGAAAGACATGGAGATAGTAAATAGAGATAGTATATGGAAAGACGAACTAAATGAGCAGCTTTCTCGTGCAAACCTAACTTACAACTTATTTTGTCTAATGTCGCCAAAATTACACAATTAAAAGTTGGGACGGTATCGTGGAAGGCACCGCCATGTTTCGGAGAAAACTTGATTCAAACAAGGCACTACCTAATAAAAGTTAAGTAACAGTTTCACTAAAAGTAACAGGTAGTGCGTAGGCAGAAAAGTTGGCTGTAACTTTAAGCAGGTAGGTAGTGTATATAATGCAGTTTTCTGCGCATATTACGTTTGTGAAATAAAAATGACAAAGTAGACACGTTTTGGCGTTAAAAAGCATTTTGGAGGCCATTTTAGGAAATTTAAAATTTCCGAAAATGGCCTCCAAAATGCTTTCTATTTCAAATTTTTCTCGGTTTTCACGTTTTCTCTGCTTTCGGAGTTCTCCATTTTCGGTTAGCGCGTTTTTAATTCATGTACAAAAATCAATTCTTATTTTTTCTCTGATTTTTCTTCATTCTATCAAATATGGTCGATTAAGCGCGTTTGGTATAAAATTTTGAAATGGCCTCGTAGAAAAGACTACGCCGACAATGGTGTTATGATGAGATATTGTTTTATAAAATATTCTAAAACAATAACCCAACTTAACCTTGTATGGAACAATAACGCGGCTTAACTATCTTGTCGTCATACAGTATTACGTATAATGCGTGAAAGTCAAAATGCAAATACCATAATAATGAGTAACAAAATCAATGAAATGAGTCATTTGGAAATTATTTTACTGTCAAATTGTCCCATAAATTTGCACGAAACACGCTGAATCGACCGAAAATGACTGAACGTCAGCGACTTTCGCCCACGCGCTACGCAATTATCTTAAACATCGCCTACGCACTAACCAGTGTATTGATCTTACACAAAAGCCTTTATTCGCAAAGCCGTCATTCAAATACCTAAACAAAACATCCCTAAATGTAATTATATTGACACCAATTTAAAAGTTTTAGACGTACTTGCCTACGCCCCATCGAATTATCTTCAAAAAATTCAATTATCTTTAAATAAATCATTTTAAGCACTTCCCCGTTAGCTAGGTTGGAAAAATTACCAGCCCATCATGATGTTCATTTTGAAAGCTAACTGGTTCATTTTGAAAGCTAACTGGTTCATTTTCATAAAACTCGGCTGTTATAAAGAAAAGTTTATCGCAATTTGACATAAAATAAATCACTAGAGCATTACTCAAATATTGACAGCTTGAGTCAGCTTTTGACACTTTGAGAATCTGGCCTGAATTGTACGTAAAATATTTCACAAAAAATACAATTTCCTTATTTAGAAGTCCTAAACAAAAACTCTGGAAGTTAGGCTAAAAGCCAATCAAAACTTCTCAAATCGATTATTATTTCCAAACGGCATCATAATCTACTCACCCCTGAATTGATAAAAAAAAAGGGACCCGTCATCTTAGGATAAATAGATGATTTGTTGTGTGTCAAGTCTTGAGTCACCACTTAAAAATTTCCATTGAATACTATTTTAATAATTTTACTAATAGCAAAAATGATAAATTTTACTTATTTTTGAACTAAAATAACCCTTTTTGTATTGAGTAAAATTTTTTAAACTATTGAAAACTTATATATTTAAAGATGAATTTAAGATAAAAAATTGTTTAAAGATTATTATTCAAAATCAAAAATATTTTTTTTAATAAGGGTCGGTTTCGTGTTTTGAAAATCCGACCCGTATCTCGCTATTCGTAGGTATCAATGTTAAAATCAGCGACTCTTATTTGGCGCAATAATATTTTTCTCGGAAAAATAGACCCTTATTTGGCGTGACCGACCCTTATTTGGTGCGACCGACCCTTATTTGGCGAAAGCGACTCATATTTGAGGGGCCTTTATTTAGGGACCCCTGTACCTGTAATTAATTCTATTTTTGAATTTTTTGAGTAATTTTAAAAATTTATTTTATTTTTAAAAAACGTGTATTTTTAACAAGTTAATTTTCTTAAAATTCCTTCCATACAGGCTGTATGATAGAGCATTGAAATTTTGCATCAAATTAAATTCAACCAATTGTGTTATACCGACCTTTGTACATGCATTTACCAATAGCTAGCAAAATAACAAAATTAATTTATTTATTTTTCGGACAAAAATAAACGGTTTTTTTATCCCGCCAGTTTGCAACGGTTTTTTTGTTGTCTTGCTTTTAATGGTATTTGTGGTATTGTTTGTCTGGCAAATTGTAGCTCAGTTATTTTTTTTTATTTGACGATGTACTCGATTTTTGTTTACACAACGTGCTGCAAGAAATAAATAATGGACAGATTTGAGCGTTAAAAATATGATTGATCATCATTGTAACTACCATCGCATTGTTGCACATATAGGCAAAAAAAATTGCCAATGAATGGTTTTAATCAAAGATGTAAAAGTTCTATTCGAAGCCAGAACTTGAATTTCCGCGAAAAGAACGCGGGTAGAACAATAGAACGCCAGAACACCATTCTATGCTGATTTTACATCACAAGAAGGACCAGAACGGCCGCATAGAACGTTCTAATTCGGCACACAGCGTTCTTTATATATATAAGTCTTATCACACGAACTTCGCAGAACGCAAAAATTTAGAACAAGCACACTTTAGAACGATCCGTTCTGTTTAAAATTAGAACAGAACTTTTACATCTTTGGTTCTAATGTTCTAATATTATGCCAGTTTTGTCAAACATGGTCTTGGTAAAAAACATTCAATACAGATGGACGAAATTATGAATCGGGCTTACAAAAATCATTTTTGTTTGTGAAGCTATGGGGTTTTTCGTCTAAAACCCTAGAAAAGTTTGTTTGGTGTAAAGTCAAAGAATACCATGCCCTTGCAAGTTTCTAGGGTTCCGCCTGGAGCCCTCTTAAGCGCTAGAGAGCTGAAATTTTCGTTTTTTCGTTGGAGTGTTAGGAACCTACGCACACAATTGTATTTCTCTAGCGCTTAAGACGGCTTCAGGCGAAACCCTAGAAGGTCTAAAGGGGGTGAAAACGTGTTTCGTGAAAAATCCTTACAACCGTTTTCGTGGAAGTCAAGCAAAAATATTTTCCAGTTATTTGTGGTGATCAACGAATTTTTATAATTTTGTGGATATTTGTTTTATGCAGGTACATGCTTCTGTTGTTTGGTTTCTTTTTTTTTTGTCAAATTCTGCATAATAAAAAGAGACAATAAAACTAAATGAACCGTAAATTGAGAATCCATTGCTTTTCGTAGATCAAAGAGTGAAAAGCATCAAAGAAGACAAAAAGGTTTCAAAATTGATTATATCGCAATAGAGACGATTGATGGCCGCCGATTGTTTTCTTTGATGCGTATCGGACGCCCGTTATTTTTCAGTTTTTTTTTTGCGCGCGCCCGTTTTCAGACTATGGCGTGATTACTTTGGATTTTGGACACTTTTGTGTGACGCAATTAACCCAGTATGACGCAATTGTCAGGACGCCCATTTAATTTGGACCCAATAATATTGACGTTAAAATTGAGGTCAACATTTATTCACGATTTTCTGTTAACTGTCCACAAAAAAAGTTCTAAAAAGAGAGCAGTTAACTACTCATTCAATTGATTTTTTCAACAATTTGGTACATATCGATATGGAGTCTTTACTCCCAATACGGAGGATTGCTTTTACGGACGTTTTTTGTGAAAAAATATGCCCAAAACAGTCAAAAATGGACACTTTATGAAAGACACTATCAAAAATGTGATTACCCCATAACGGACGGTGTTTTAAGTATTTTGGAAAAAGGCATACAATTAAAGGTTAATAAACCATTTACAATACACTTTTGTCCAAAATTAACCTCGTGACTCATGGGGCCATGAGGAACGCTGATTTTTTCATCTACATTTAAACTTTATTCCAGATTTTAAGAAGTGATGTTTGTAAAATAACAGTGCATTAAAAAATAAATTCTTTGACGGACGTTTGTCCTTTGTCGGACGCTTTTTTCGATAATTGAAAACATCCCTTATGGGATTAGGGACTGTATCAACAAATGTCTTCAAATAGCAGCCTGCTCGGCCCCTTCTTTGCTTTACATTGTGTATCCTACGTACATGTAATTGTGTTTATTATATAAAAAGCTGGTGTTTTAAGCCGGTTGACAAAATCGATAGGAGCCGAGCTGCATATGGCGTGAAATGTCCGTCTGTCTTGTCGGCCGGACTCAAAAAACTGAGGAGAAAAAAAAAGACATTTTCGTCTTTTGTTTCATTTATGCTCCTTTTCAATTGATTTTAACGGCTCAAATTGACACACATAGTTTTGCGCACTTTCAGCTACTCAATTCCGCGAAACAACAACAAGGTTGTTTAACATTATTTACGGTCCTTACTACATCTTGGGACGTTTTAGATTTTCGAAAATATCGTCCAAAAAGGAGCATCGTCACAAAAAGAATCATTGTTCTATTAGAACGGGCCAATTTTGGCCGAAAAAGCGTCCCAAAAAGGATTAAGGACTGTAATTTATTTAAAATGAACAATAGTATTGCTACATTTGATTCATTTATGTTTTTTTTTAGTTAAACATTTTTCCTTTTAATTCCTAAAATAATTTTTATAAAATTTCTGATTATATTTTTATTTTTTTTAACTTGTCGGTTGTCGGTTTTTAGAACACTTAGCGTAATTTTAAAATTTATATTAACTTCCTGAGCATTTTATTTTATTTTTAATTTTCTGATTGTATATTTAAATGGCAAATAACAAGTTTTGGGAAAAAATACAGTGAAACATGTATATACAGTGAAACATTCAAGTAAAACGTTGATTTTTTTTTGATATCGATAATTCGTGTCCCATACCCTCCAAAGAGCATTGACCTTGACAAAAATTCAAATTTTTGAAGCGGAATTAGTCTTTCAATTTTCAAGATATTAGTTTCCCGTTTTCTGTAAACGAAGCATATCCATTAAGCGCACAGTGGTGTTTTCCCGATTTTTCGAAATAAGAAATTTCCGTAGTTTTTTCTGTATTTTCCGTATTTTTTCCAATTCCGTGTTTCTCCACGATTTGCGAAATAAGAAATTGGAAACAAATATAGTCTAGGCCAGCTTATTTTTCATTTGAATTATGGTGAGCCTTGCCTGTATTAAAACATAAAATTTTCCCGAAACTATTCCATGAAAAAAGTGTATGAAAATACCACCTCGAATTTTCCTCGAATGCCCAGTTATGGTAGCATGGGTTAACAGTTTTAACTAAAAGTGTTTATAATAAGCGTGTTTAACTATCATGGTTTAACAATGTTAGGCGACGAATGCACTTTTTTACTTTTTATTTTATTTTATTTTGTGACGTTGTTTCGAAGAGGTTTGGTTGATGCAGCTGCCATAACATAGAGTCGATTAAAACTGCGTTCCAAAATGTGCGGCCATTGAGCATGAGTGGCACTGTACGAACGAACCCATGATATATATATAGAAATCGGAGGCTTTTTACTTGAGACATCTTTGGAAAGTAAATGGACCTGGAATGCCTCAAATATTTCTGTCTTCTGTCCGTCAACTTTATCAAGAAGTTATTTGACAAAATTCTAATTATTAATTTTGATGAATTTTTAAGTTATCAAATGTTAAAGTCTTTTGTCGAATACAAAAAAGTCGAAACGTTTGCACAAAAAACTTTATCTTATACAGGCAGTCGCCAAATAAGGGTCGCCTACGCCGAATCAGGGTCGGTAGCGCCAAACAAGGGTCGTTTTTTTTGCGAAAAGAAATAATTACTCCAAATAAAAGTCGCTGATTTAAACAAGCAACCATTGTCAGGGACATTTTTTATTATTTTTTGATCCGTTTGTAGATATAATTAAGGATGGTCATGAGGTAGATATAATTAAGGATGGTCATGAGGTAGATATAATTAAAATAATAATAAACTCACATTTATTCTTTACATTGATAAAAATCAAATATATAACGCAAAAAATTATAATCACTTGAAGAAATAACACTAAAATAGTCTAATTATGAGTTCGCCAAATAAGGGTCGGTTTTTGAAAACACGAAACCGGCCCTTATTTGGTGACCCCTTTAAAACGTTTTTGTGGAAATTTTGAATTACAATTTCATTATAAATAGGTGCGTTATTCCACGGAAAACGTTTGCTTAAAAAAAACTTTTTTTTTCTAAAACTCCTTTGATCGAAGTTTTTGAAAAAAAAATGTTTAACATGAATTTGGTGTTTGTGTTTGACTGTTTCATTGTTTTACCAGTTTTATTATTTTGTACCATATATTTACCATATGTACCATATCTCAACGGTACTGTCTTGAAAGGTACCAAAAACGTTTTTTCTTTAGATCTTCAAAAAATTCTAGAACTCACTACAGTCATTTCCGGGATTTGATTTTTTCACATCGACTTAGTAACTTTTTGAGCCTCACAATTTGGCTACAACAATTTTTCAGTTTAACTAATACTAATGGCCCCTAGAGGTCCCTAGGCTCTTTTGATACCTTTTTAACGTTATACAGTACCCTTTTAAGAAAGGGTCTCATCTAAAAAAATCTAAGAACCGTTGGTTCCAGGTTATAATTTTCCCCACCAACAACTTTTTATTTACGTAAGTAAGTGAGAATTTATTTAATAATTAATAAGTTAACGCTCAAATAATCGTCAGATTTAAACTTTAATCTAGAGTACCCTAGGTAAATATGTGATTTTACGTCAAACTCTGAAACATTGTACACGTACGTCATCAGATCAAATGTGCTCATCGTTCTGTATTTCACGTGACAAAATTTGAGGGAAGCTAGTTTTGTTATTTTCTAAAATCTATAATTGTTCAAATTTTATACAGCGTATCTCATGATTGAACTATAACCTAACTTTATGGCTAACATTATGTTTACGAGTTGAGATCAGAGATGCGAAACTGATGTTCTAAACTTCAGAATAGAACAGAACGCTTGTTCTATTTTGTGATGGCAATAGAACGTTTTGTTCATGTGATAGTATTTTTGCACGCAAAAAGTTCTATTTTAAGAGAACGCTCTATTTTAGAGAACGCTCGTTCGTTCGTTCTGTTTAACTTGAGGTATCCTATTAAAAATAGACCAGACCGTTAATTTTGAGTAAAATCGGGTCGTGTCGACGGAAGAGCTTCGCTTCAAAATGGATTATGTGGACAACCTACTAGCCATTTTAAATAACAGTTTGCATTTGAAATAACAATTTTCATTTGGAAAAACACTTTTTCTTGTCCAAAATTGTTATTTCAAACGGTTATGGGCCATAACTTGAACCGACATTGAAACTTGACATTGAGCTTAGCGATGAATTCTCGCAAATTTTGGAGAAAGCTTACCGTGATCGCTATTTCATTCATGCTATAGAGATAATAAGGATTTTGTGGCGGCCCGTGAGTTAAAAAATGAGTACTACAGAAGTATGGTTTATTCCAAAGAGTACTCCAAAGAAGCACGTTATTCTACCCCATACTGTATATATATAAATTTTTTGTATGTAACTTGTAAATAAGTGTTTAAAAAGGCAGGTTCAAGGCTAACTCCGAGCTACAAAATAAACTATAAAAGGATTTTCGTGTTGTCTGGCTACGTTCTAAAGTCAATGGCAAATTAAGAAAAAAAGCCATTCACCTGATCAAATAAGAATAAGCCGGTTCATGAACGTTTGGGCGCGGCTCTATAATCCTTTTTTAATTTGTTCGATGCAAACTAATCCTCACATTCAAAACTAGACATTCACCAAAAAAAAATTTGAACTTGCTGATATTTGATGAGAGTTGGTGAAAGTTAATGATACGCAAAATAAAATCCTTTTTGATGGTTAGGTTTCTATTGTTGAAAAGGGCAAAACTCGTCAGGTAACCGCTAGGCTCTAAAGTTGGCTGGGCAGTTCGAGAAGCCAGCTCATTAAAAATTTTCACAACGATAGGCAAGTTCTGCACAGGTCATTTCAATTTTCCATCTCAAAGGGCCATGTTTACATGTAGAATAGCTTATTTTTATATTTGAGCCCGACAGGACAGTTCAGGACAGCTTATTCGGCTGGCGAATTGCTCAATCTTGTTTCGAAAATTTGGTTAGGGGGAAAGGAGGGCACCCCAGTTCAAAATAAAAAAGGGAAAATTGGTCTTTATATCATTTTGAAATATACCAATACTTTATACTAGAAACGCTCGGCCGATTTTCATGAAACTCAACCGGTATAAGTAGGGGTGCATGGATTTTTTATGGGATCACAGTCATAGAACCCGAAACTTCGGTTCTAGGATGGAATTAATGAAAATTTTCGGATTTTTTTCATGAAAATGATCATGATAATTTATGATCATTTTGGAAAAACTCGTAAAACACAAATATCTCCCAGTTCCAAGCTGACCCAGAGGTGAAAGTATCATCAAATGAAAGCTCAATTATCGGTCGGTTCAAAAAATATTATTTCATATTCTGAATTCGCACCCTAGATTTACCTAATAGCCGGTCAATACCGGTTATCTCAGCAATTTTTAGTTAAAACCCATATATGGGCGATAAAAGCCAAATTTGTCAAACTCATTTTTTCGGAGTCAACAGGTCCAACTGCATCTAGAAACATTTAAATGTCACCCAAAGCAGCTTAAAACCAAAAGTTAGCAGATCCATGCACCCCTACCTATGAGGTTACATGCCGCTTTGCTACCGGTTGAGTTTCATGAAAATCGGCCGAGCATTTCCCAATTTTCCCCTTTTTATTAAAATCTGAGGTGCCCTTCCTTTCTCCTCTCTTTGTAAATGCCACATTTATAAAAAAGGGGGAAAAAGGGCACCCCAATTCAAAATAAAAAGGGAAAAATTGGTCTTTTTATCATCTTAAAATATGCCGACACGGTATACTAGAAACGTTCGGCCGATTTTCATGGACTTAACCGTTAGTGCACATCAATACACTTGGTAAAATTTCATTTTCTTTTAGCTTGCCCTAATTTGGTCTTGCAAAAACTGCTTATATTAGATTTAAAAAATTGAATAGTTATCTATTTTTCCGTATGCGTTTTTTCCCGACCGTCACATTTAAACAATGTTTTTCGAATGCCCCTCCCCTGCTGCTTGCACTTTACGGCTATTATCATGTACTTGCATTTCCAAGGAACTTGGAGGGGAGAATCGTTACAAAAAGTCGCACAGTTTGCTTTTTTTAAAACACGCATGAAAATGTTATGAATAAAATGCGGTTGATTCCCAGTTATGCATCCATTCTTCACCCACTGTAATGTCAATGAATTTGTTAATCTGGAAATCATAATCCCGCTGGGTTAGAAGCCAGTAGAACGCCAGACGAATAGAGGGACAGCTCGTCAGTGTACCGGTTGTGCGTGTCTGAGTTAAGAAAACGAGAATTTTTTTTGATATATTTTTTCGTCACTTCACCCGATAGTGTATGAGTGACTGAGTAGATACGAGACAAGAAACCGCAACGATGAGAACGATTTTCTGCTTTTTGGCGGCGATCGTGCTGTCTTACGACGATCCCGGTGGGAGTTTATCACGAAAGAAACGGATTTTATCATTGGTTATTTACTTTTGAGTACGATTTGGTAAAAATTTGATGTTTTTTGGGCCAGAGTAAACTGGCGGTTATAAAGAAAATTGGCCGTAATTCTAGCACTAGCCCAATTTACCAGCCTCGCGTAACTACTGCCAGTTTTTCCCGAAATAAGAAAAAAATGGCGGTACTACCGCCAGTTTACTTTACTCCGTTTTTTGATAGATTTCATCATTTTGGATCTTCATACACTAAATTATGTATTTTCGTTTGACGCATGATACTAAAATATAAAAATTGGCCAGCTTTATGGTACAAATGGCACGCTCTCTAGGAGTTAAAATTGAAAGTGGGACTACATGTGTCAACCAAAAAACAGGCTGATTATTTTACTTTTTATTTGTTTTCCCTTAACGTATTTTTGAGAGGAATAAATCAGAGAAGAAATTGGAACGATCTAAAAGTACAACTTTTGTTCTGTTACACAAATTGACGGGCAGTTTTAGAGAAAATGGTAACGGTTAATCTCGACTATGTACGTTACAGGAGTTACGAACTAAGACTTTTTGCGGGCCCCAAAAACTTCTTTGTAAACCATTTTTTTTATTTTAGAACACTTTTGTCCCGATCTATAAATGACTTTGTATTTTTTTAGAATAAACTCCGTATCACGTGCTTTTTTTTCGAGTCTTAACTCCCAACCGCTTCCAAGTTTCAATAAATCTGGAGAAAAAATCGAGTTAAATTCGAAAAAAATATGTGTTTTCAAAAGATGAAGAATGAATGTTGTTTTTGTACTTATATTCTAACTACAATCCCGACCTTCTTGATGTGCACCCTCTTGATGTGCACGACTGCCTTGATGTGCACGTTTTTCGCAAACGCAATATGCACATCAAGACTACCAAATGTTAAATTTTAAATAATCTAAATGAAAATACATATTCCTAAATTTTGCATCGACCCAAAATGTACCGATGGAATCCGAAAATCCAACTTAAAAAATTGTGTGACAAACCAGTTAGGCAAAAAATCGAAAAAATATACCATTATGACCGACTGCCTTGATGTGCACGACTGCCTTGATGTGCACGACTGCCTTGATGTGCACGTTTTTCGGAAACGCAATATGCACATCAAGAAGGTCGGGACTGTATTTAATTTCGAATTTAATTTTAACATGACATCGATAAATCCTATAATAGCGTAGAACCGCCAAAAACGTGAAATATGTTGTCCTAAAAGATACGGCAAACTGCTGGGAAACATGTGGCGGCGGCAATCGCAAGTATGGGGGACCCTGTGATGAGTGTGGTGCTGGAGCGATGTGTTGTGCGCACACTTTACGGGGAAAATGTGACTGGAAACAATCCATTTCCATTAGAAATAGTGGAGCAAGAGGTCACCGGTGTATTATTGATAAGGCTTTATTGGCGACAACTAAAAAAGCAACAACAACTGAAAAAACAACCACAACAACTACAACCACTACAACAACGACCACAACAACAACTACAACAACAACCACTACAACAACAACCACTACAACCACAACTACTACTACTACAACAACCACGACCACTACTACTACCACGACCACTACTACTACTACTACTACTACTACCACTACAACGACGACTACAACGACGACCACGACCACAACCACCACTACAACCACAACATCCACAACGACCACTACCAAATTTGTACAACCCGATGGACCAGGTGGTTTCGATAGTGATGATGGCCGATGGAGTCTCGTCAACTTCGCCCCAGCTGAAGACATTGTCCAAGATCAACAGGCGGCCGGACCAGGCGCTGTTGGACCCTCTGAACCCATGTCGTTTCATGTCGACACCCACCGCGAAGTTAGCGACACATTTATTGATAATATCTATGAGGACGATGAAGATCGCGCAGAAATGGAAAGTACTGGTGAGGATAATCCTGATGAGGATGACAACCGAAAAAATCCGTACAAGAAACCGGTTAAAAAACCAAACAAAAAACCATACAAGAAACCAAACAAAAAGCCGAATAACAACAAAAAGCCATACAAAAAACCGAATAATAACAAAAAGCCATACAAAAAGCCGAATAAAAAACCAACTAACAGTTATGCTGGAATGAGTCAAGAAGAGAAGGATGCCGCCAAGGCACAGAAAAAGGCTGAAAAAGCAATCCAAAAGGCCGAAAAGCAGGCGAAGAAAGAACAGGATAAGGCCGATAAGAAGGCGCAAAAAGAGAAAAAGAAAGAAAAAATTAATGCCTTGGCCGAGCAGAAAAAGAAGAAGGCAAAGGAACAAAAGAAAAAACAAAAACAAGCACTCAAACGTGTCGGAGAATGGCCACAAGTCGTTGACCATCCACACAAGAGCCGATTGGCGGGCAACACATTTATAGGTTTGTAACAAGGGGGTCCCACAAGGGTCTGTTTGCTATTTTTGACCAATTTTGTCCCCTAATATGAATGTTTTTGAAAAAAATTTCAAAAAAAAACAGTCCCTTAGTTGGAATTTTGTCCTTTAATTTGAACTTTTGAAACATTTTTCGAAGACATGCGTCCCTTGATTTTAATCAATTTTGATTAAAGTGTCCCTTAAATTGGTTTAATTTGAATTTTGTCCCTTAATATGCGACGTCCTGTACTCTTTTTTTACATTTTTACCGCATTTTAATAACACTTTTTTTCAAAATATTTTTTTCAAAACACTTTTTTATAAATACTATTTTGAAGACTCATAAGTACTTCAGCACTTTTGTGAATATACTTATTAGGAACTCTTTTTAAGACACGTCTTCAACTCAGAATGTCCCACGGTTCATCTTTTTTATGTAATTTGCAACTATAATTTGCCGTCAAATTAAAAGTATAAGTTGTTTTTTTTCACGCAAATTAAATGTTAAAGTTGCAACATTTTGAATCGGGTGCCCTCGTATAACTTCNAAGGCAAAGGAACAAAAGAAAAAACAAAAACAAGCACTCAAACGTGTCGGAGAATGGCCACAAGTCGTTGACCATCCACACAAGAGCCGATTGGCGGGCAACACATTTATAGGTTTGTAACAAGGGGGTCCCACAAGGGTCTGTTTGCCATTTTTGACCAATTTTGTCCCCTTATATGAATTTTCTGAAAAATTTTTCAAAAAAACCGTCCCTTAGTTTGAATTTTGTCCTTTAATTTGAACTTTTGAAACATTTTTCGAAGATTTTTTTTACATTTTTACCGCATTTTAACAACTCTTTTTTTTCAAAATATTTTTTTTCAGAACACTTTTTTAGAAACACTATTTCGAAGAGACACCTCTTCAACTCATAAGTTTTTGAGAAACATAATTAAGAACAAGTTTTTCGCAGAATACACTTTTCGGAGAATTTGTTCCGGAGAATTTATCCGAATGCCAGACCCTGCTCCCTAGGAAAGTCTTAGATATTTTCTTTGAAAAATTTACTATGCTAAAACCTATTTTTGGATTTCTTTCGAGTCAATTTTTCTCCAACAACTTATTATTTAATAATTTTTTCCCAAAAACACAGTCGGTGCTACTAATTTTATCGGATTTTTATTTTTGATTTATTTCATTTTATTTTAATTTGAACAGTAAATGGAGTTATAGTAAAAATTGTAATTAATTGTCGATACTTTATTCCGCATAATATAAAATACCAACGTCGGAAAGACAAGGTAACATACGTAAATAAATATTAGGTCGGACGCGCCGTATTTTCCGCGGAACAAAAAGAAATTGTTATTTGTTGTTTCGCGTTGCTGTGGTAACGCGGTCAATCAAAATTCGCATCGCGAGACAATTAAGGTCTTGCGCGGACAATACATTTTAGAAGTCTAATTTTAAACCGAGGAATATTTTAAGTCGACAATATCTAACTTTCGTATGAGTTTTTCAGGCATCCGTGAAGCTGGCGGTACAGAATATTGCTCGTTGTCCTCAATTTGTAATAACGCTTGCACGAGTTAAAATTTTAACAACAATAATTCAATTTATAGTTACACATGACGGAACTGACCAAAAACTCTCCCTTGTAGATACGTTTTAGTACAACCCCTAACCAGTTATCGTAACAAAATAGGGTAATATTAACACCTTTTCAGGTGTTATCTTAAAATTTTTTCAGCAAAACAGTTGTTAAGACATCTGGTTAGGTGGTGTACAATGGGTTATTTCTATATCATGCTGAAACGTTGCGCCGTTAAACTCATCTTCAATTTGGCGCTGATATTGGACGCTGATTTAAACCGCGGCCGCTCATTGGCTGCATTAACTTACGGTTCTCGTGGGAGAATATTAGCAAGATACAGAAATAACCCATGGTACTTCGAAAGCATGCAATAGATAAGTTTGTAAAATATTGTTAAAGTTATTAACTCTCCCTAATAACTGTTGCTTCGATTTGATAGATGCATGTATTGATTTTAAGTACACTTTGTATCGTTCTCGTCGATTTCGGTTATCCTAAAAGATTTTCTGTATAAATAACATATTTATATTCATATTCATATACCTTGTGTCGACTGACACAAAACTAATACTATTATTGTACAGCTTGAGTTATTATAATTTTGCGTTACCGTTTGTATGACAAAAAATTGCCTGGGCAGGCGTTGAGGCGAGTGTTGTAAATCTGGGATAATTTAGCGTTGGGTTAGCGTTGGGTTAGCGTTGGGTTGGGGTGGTATCGGCAAAAATTGCGTTGGGTTAGCGTTGGGTTGGGGCAAACTTGAAAAATATGCGTTGGCGTTGGGTTGGGCGCCCCTACGCCCCAACCCAACGCCCCAACGCCCTTACGCCCCTACGCCCCAACGCATATTTACAACACTGGTTGAGGCACCTCTTAATCAGGGCCCCTTACTCTTCAATATTTCGCAACCATAACCCAATTATTTATTCAGTATTTCCTCATTTCCAAAATGGATAACGATTANCAATTTGTCACACTATAACACACAGTTTTATCACAATTTCAGTACAATTTCATTTAAAATCAAATTTATCACGTGCCAGCGTGAAAACTGGATTAGCTCACTACAAGCCACTTTTTAATTTTACGTCGAATGGCTAAAACATTTTTTTTTGTTCGAAAAAAATTAGTGGTTATGGCTTGTTCTTTTTTCTCTTACAATTTTATCACAATGATATCACAATTTCATCACTACACTGTATGTTATCAAATTTTTTCGCTGAAGTTAATTTTGGAAATTTTTACAAAAAAAACGAAATGAAAACTATTTGCCTATCAGTGACCAAAAAATGTTTTAGAAACATTACATTTTCGCTACGTGTTTACAAATTGTTTACAATTATATGTTTACAAATATTGTTAAGAAATATATTATAAACTTATGTGTTACAAAAAAATTTGAATAAGCCGTCCCAATGCCATTAGTAATCCACTAGTTATATTACCAGTAGAAAAACCGGAGACCAATTTTCCATCTCTCATAATCTATTTTTTAACCATTGAATGACATACCGCCATTTATGGTAAAATGTGACGGAATCACTAATAACATTAACATCAAAAGGCTATTGTTTGACAAAAATTATGCATTTTTTGTGAGAAAATAAATAATAAAAGATGCCAACTATAACCTGTTATTGTCTACAACCTTGACTTTAACTAAAATTGACCTGATTTTCCAGGTTCGACTGGTTATTATGCGTTTCGCTTCTAGCTAAACTATCACTTGAACTTTGGGGTCGCCAAATAAGGGTCGGTTTCGTGTTTTGAAAAACGGACCCTTATATGGCGACCCGATCCTCATTTGGCGAACCCACGATAAGCACATTTTATTGCTGAAACTGTATGAAATTATTTTTTTTTGCGGTTTATTTTTCTATTTTATTAAGTATAAGACTAAATTGGAGGTTAAAATAATTTAAATTAGTTATGTCGATAAGTGGACAAGCCAATAGTAAAAAAAAATCCGTAGGAATCAATGTTAAAATCAGCGAACCTTATTTGGAGCAATATATTTTTTTTTTTTGGAAAAAAAGCAACCCTTATTTGGCGCGACCGACCCCCATTTGGCGAAAGGACCCTTATTTGAGGGGCCCTTATTTGGCGACCCCTGTAATCCTTATAATTATTAGTTGTAAATTCGGATTTAAATTCCAATAATTTTAAACTGAAATGTCAAGAACTACCTGTTTCGTACGAAGGGTCGCCAAATAAAGGTCACGACCGGTAAAAGAGCGACTCTTATAAAAAGACTCGACCCTTATTTGGCTAAATCAGGATAACCGAATTTTATTGTTATTACTGCATGTAAATATGTTTTTGTTGCGTTGTATGTCTGATTTTATGAATTTTAAAATTAAATTTGACCATTTTGAATTAATTTCGTTCGTCAACGGATAGAAAATTGATAACAATATTCGTAGGAATTAATGTTAAAGCCAGCGACCCTTATTCGGAGCAATAGTACTTTTCTTGAAAAAAGGACCCTATATTTGACGCGACCAGTCCTTATTTGGCGCGAAGAGCCCTTATTTGGCAAAATCGACCCTTATTTGTCGAAACCGACCCTTATTTGTCGAAATCGAACCTTATTTAGCACTTAAAACGTGATTTTAGATGTATCACGTGCGCGGGATGATGGTCGTTGCGGAAAGGCGGTTGAATGGGCCCCCTGTCCACTTGTCCCAATAAACGGTAATACAATGGTCACACCATGCTGTAACTTCCAGTTGGGACATTGTACTACCGTCGCCAATTGTGGATGCCCCCACTGTATCAATTATTCTCGTATTAACTCAATCTCAAGAGATGTGAAGAACGCTGCAGCTTCACGCTCATACACTGACGACGTATTCGGAAAGTGATTTGAAAGAATTTACAGAAAAAGGTTCTCTTTTGTTTTTTTCAGTGCCCAAATACAAGGGAGATTTTTTGTTTGGTCCAAACCAGTGTTCCGAAAACCCCCCAATAACCTAAATACGGTATATATTTAAAATACCGGTTGAGTTTCATGTAAATTGGCCGAGCGTTTCTAGTATGCCGTGTCGGCATATTTTAAGATGATACAAAGACCAATTTTGCCCGTTTTATTTTGACCTGGGTGCCCTCCTTTTTCCCTCTTTATAAATGTCGCATTTCTAAAGAGAGAAGAAAAGAAGACACCCAAGTTCAAAATAAAACGGGGATAATTGGTCTTTATATCGTCTTAAAATATGCCGACACAATATACTATAAACCTTCGGCCAATTTTCATTAAACTCAACCGGTACAATGACTAAATTTATCATGCGGCACCTTGGGCTAAAACAGACACAAACTTTAAAATTTTATTTTTTGATCTGAAGAAACCACCAAGCAAATTTTCCTCGACGGTTAATTTTGACTGTAATGCCCTCATACAGGACGTATTTTGGAGAACAGACATTTGTGTAATGACTTTTTGCCCGTACAACCAGCCAAACCAGTTAAATGTAATTGGTTTGGCATTTCAAAATAAGTCATAATTTTTAGCACCCCGAAAAACTGGTGCGACACCGAGTTATTGGCATGATACCTCAGAACTGGCCCGACGTCTTGGAATTGATGCATCTTTTCATCACTATGCCCATGGATAGATCATGTGTTCCTCCCATTTTTGTCGCATAATCGTAATATTGCATTTCTTTTTTTCTGTGAACATACAATTCACAACCAAACTAGTTTAATAAATAAACAGTCCTTACCCCTCTTTCGGACGTTTTCAGTTCTCGAAAATAGCGTCCGAAAAAGGATCATTTTTCTATTAGAATAGCCCCATTTTGGCCGAAAAACGTCCAAAAAGGGATCAATCGTCCGAAAAAGGAGCATCCGAGAAGGAGTAAGGACTGTACAAAATAATTTTGAAGCAAACAACCTTTCCTGGTTTACTAGATTAGTGGAAAGAATCGTGCACGACTTTAAAACTTTAATCAAACTGTTTTTTTCAAAATTTTTGATGACATAACCCCCTGCGCCGTTATCGGGTCAACAAAACCTGCTTAAAAATTTCAATGCATAATACTAACTGCGTTGAGTAACAAATTTTAACTTAAAAGTCAGAAAATGACTAAAACATTCTAAAATCATGAATTTTTTCAAAGGGTAAACGTTTTTTATAAGAAAACATTAGATTTAAAAATCATAAATCACTTACAGGCTTCCTTGAAAAGAACAAGGACCTCTACAAGGAATGGGTTCTCAACAATATGGTAGCAACAAGGCTATTAGAGACAATTTTAAGACAAGTAGAGACACAGTCAAACAATTTGAGAGAGACATTTATATGGACATTCCAAAGAGGCTGTGGAAATAGAAAACAAGCATTAAATGAGGTAACATACTCAAATTATGTGAAACGATTAAACCATCATTGTGTGACGATAAAACTAAAAAGATTTATTAAATTTGGAAAAAAATTTGTGGCGAACGTCGTGAAAATAAAAATAATTTAANACAAACAATTCACAACCAAACTAGTTTAATATATATATACAGTCCTTACTCCTATTTCGGACGTTTTGGCCGAAAAAAACGGAGCATCCGAGAAGGAGTAAGGACTGTACAAAATAATTAAATTAAATAATTAAATTAAATAACAAAATAATTAAATTAAATAATAATTTTTAATTTAACCAAACGACCTTTCCTGGTTTACTAGATTAGTGGAAAATATCGTTCACGATTTTAAAACTTTAATCAAACTTTGTTTTTTTTTCAAAATTTTTGATGACATATTAAAAACTGCTTAAAAACTGCTTAAAAAATTCAATGCATAATAGTAACTGCGTTGAGTAACAAATTTTAACTTAAAAGTCAGAAAATGATTAAAGCATTCTAAAATCATGAATTTTTCCCAAGGGTAAACGTTTTTTATAAGAAAACATTAGAATTTAAAATCATAAATCACTTACAGGCTTCCTTGAAAAGAACAAGGACCTCTACAAGGAATGGGTTCTCAACAATATGGTAGCAACAAGGCTATTAGAGACAATTTTAAGACAAGTAGAGACACAGTCAAACAATTTGAGAGAGACATTTATATGGACATTCCAAAGAGGCTGTGGAAATAGAAAACAAGCATTAAACGAGGTAACTTACTCAAATTATGTGAACCGATTAAACCATCAATGATGGTCCATCATTGTATGAGGATAAAACAAAAGATTCATTAAATTTGGGAACAAATTTGTTGCGAACGTCGTGAAAACTAAAATAATTTAAAGATAAATTTCAAATGAATTTCAAACAAATTTTAAATAATGTTAGCAAGGTTTAAAAAGTTTTTTTTTAATTAATTTTAAATTAATTTTAAACAAATTTAAACTAAATTTNAAAAAACATTTTTTTAAATTTATTTCTAGATGGTTGCTTCTGCACTTTCCCACATCGAGAATAACTAAATTGTATGGCGTGTAAACTCTCAAAAGTTGCAGCTTTTCATCTAGAAATTAATACGCATCGCGGGAAGAATTTCGCCGCTTTTCTTTTTCATCTAGAAACTATAAGTAAAAAAATGTTTTTTCAGCGGATATTCATGTGAAACGACGGGTAAAATAAGAAATAACCATAATTTAGACTTGTAACAAAAATTCATACTTTTTAGCCACTCGGCAACTTATTCGCCAAGAAGGTCGCTAAATTGCAAGCAGAAAATGATTATCCGGCGGTTAACGATGCGGCCATAAAAGTGTACCTTGAAATGAATGTGAGGGATGAATGTAAGGGTGAGGATCATGTAGAAAAGCTTCGCAGCAAAGTTCACAAATCCACCGATACAATTCAAAAGGCAACGATGAAAATGGATTCTAGTTCGGACTCCCGCCGTCATAGTAAGGTTTTCCCAGGTGATATCGAGGACCTACCGGATGCATTTGCGCCCCAAGAATCAAAAAGGGAACGAATGATTCGACACCGAGAAGACGCCATCACCGGATTCAGAGAACAAAGTAATTTTCTTAACAAAGACTAATGCTTCGAAGTACAAAAACGATTAACCCGCAAAAAGGGGAGTGGCTACTTTTGGACAAAATTTTGGACTTCAAAATATACAAAAAACGAGCAAATTATGATTCAATTTTTTTTAATAATTCAAACTAAAATAATGTTATTTGTTTGCTTAATAGTGTAATCAAATTTGGATAATAAAGCCTTGACGAGTTGAAATCGCCGTTCGTGTAGGTTAAAAAAAATAAATGACTAACATTAATGACTGGAATAATGTGTTTACGAGCTGAAAGCGACTCGGTCATATTACCTCCCACGTAAGTATCAATCTTATCACTAGATTATAATATTTTTTGATATGACCGGGTCGCTTTCAGCTTGTAAACACATTACACTCTAAGTAATATTTTTGACAATTCCAATTTATATTATACAAATTTTTCTTCAAAAAGAGCCACTCGAACTAGAATCATGCACCGAGCGTACGATAGGTACCTTCCAAGTTCACCACTGCATATCTTGGTTACCATCAAAAAAGTTAATCTTTTGTCTGCAATTAAAAAAAATCATTTGAATAGTTTTTAATTAAGTGCACATTTTCATGCTAAGTTCGCTGTACATAAAATCGTTAAAAATCGGTTCGAAAATTCAACTGAGACGTAATCTGGGGAGTCAAGCACTTGAAAATTTTAGCAACTAAAAATGTCATTTTTTTTCTAGATAAGGAACGCGTAAAAACAATACATTTGTCTTGATTCTGAAATGACTTGTTTTTCGTGCAAAAATATGTTGCTTTGAAATTATTGGCCCAAACAACATATAACCCTTATATGCCATTTTTTGTACCTTTATTAGTTTAAACCCGACTTTTAGTTTTTACCTCTAAAATTTTCTTGCTGTATCAGATAACGTGTGAATTTTCACCGAAAAAAACCTATATCCCTACTACTGGTACAAAACAGAAATTTTATTTCTACATTGGACAAAAACCAAATTTCCTGGTTTCCTGTTAAACAAAATGTTTTAATAAAGTATGTTTTCTTTGTAAAAAAATAATATATACCTTTTACATTAGACGATTTTGTTTTCTTGCAATATTTACAATTATTTTTGCCAATCAGGAGTTGTTAAAAATGGTCTCATCTGGAGTGTGGTTGACAAAGTTGGTGTTAATTTTTCCCGCCCACGATTTTTCTATAAAAAATGCGTAGGTGGAGAAAATTTGAGGAACTCGTTGAATCTTCCAAGCTGTACATTTTCATTGTAAAAACGTAATTATTCTTTAAGCCAATGAGAGCTGTCATGGCAATACTTCGACGTCGTGTCTATCAATTCCAGTACTAGTAATATTGGAATTATTAGACACGATGGGGCTCAAAATGAACCTTAATCGGGTCTTGCATGATGAAACTGCAATAAAAAAGCAATAATAAGACAACCAGGCTGGAATTACGTTCACCACAATGTCTTATATTATTCTGGAAGAATAAATTGTTCAATTAATGTGATTTAACCAACAAATACGTTTTTGGAAAAACTCGGTTAAATGCAAGTCAACAAAAAAATTGGATGCGCAAATTAAAGGCAATGAAAAATGTTATGCATAAAATGCGGTGCAAGGCATGCGCTCTGAATGCACGCACTTGGCGGAAATGTCATCGTATTAATTAATTGTCGAATTTTGAGCCTCAGAAGGCAAAAATTTTCATTCTAAGAGAGATATCAGAGACAGAGGACTTACGTTTTACTTGTTCAGTTGTTTTTGGTTCCTCTTGTATGATATACAAAGAGAAACACTGACACACGTACAATGAAGGTTGGCGCTTAAATTAAGCTACAAAAAATAGAAAATTGCATACAACACTCCATGCGTTAACGCAACGGTTGTACGTTAACGCAACGCTTTTTTTGTTCCCAACTTTTCTTCTTTTAACGCAACGTTTAAAAATTAGGCAACAGTTAATGGTATATTCCAGCAACTTCAGGTGCTTATGTTGTGCGATTTTTTTGTCCATAACTTCCGAATCAAAGCTAGAATGAAGTTTCCAGCTTTTTTTCTTATTGATAAATACTTATAAATTATACAGTACCAAAAATAGTGCCCCTTTTACAACAAGTCTTAACTCATAGGACCACGTAAACAAAAAATGACCTTTCTGGGAGATGCTGGAGATGTTAATTATTATCATAGCCAATTTTGTGTGCCTTCGGAAATCATGAGTAAACTTTTCACGGTTTTAGGACTATTTTGGGAAACCTGATTGTTGGTGCGTATTAAAAGATGGATTATTAAAAAAACTTAAGTTGGCGTTTTTGCAAGTTACTAGTATTCAAATATAATCAGTTTGTATATAATATAATTTACGGTATAAACAATATACTTAGTACGTTATGCATAGGCCCATTTGGTCGCGAAACCATATTTCGAAGAATAATTCGCAACCACACATTTGGTCGCGAAAGTACTCATAAAAGGTTTTCGCGAAACCCACTCCCGTTCAGAATGCGCCAAATATAAAATAATAAGCAAACTTTTCAAAGAAAATCAATTTTAATTTCAAAGAAAAATTTAAATGCCAAAATTTAAGAGAATACTATGTGTTCTGGTGGCCGCTGTGTTATCATATGGAGACCCAGGTGGCAGTCTTTCTCGAAAGGCAGGAATACAAATTATGTCAAAGCCCTTACTTAAAGTAAGTTACTTTTATTATGGTTGTTCGTACAATATAGTCTATGGCCGTTTCAAGGCAAATTCTTGACGAATTGAAGCCATTAAGGCCATTATTTTCGCAAATCTAAACGACCCTATTAAGAATTGTATTGAAAATAACAATTTGATTATTCCGTTAACAGCGACGTCAAGCAAAGTCAAAAATTGTGTATCATGTAATGAAAGATTCGGCTAATTGTTGGGAGACATGCGGAGCGGGAAACCGAAAATATGGAGGCCCTTGTGACGCATGTGCACCAGGAGCATACTGTTGTCCCCACACGCTTCGGGGTACCTGTAATTGGAAACAAGCTATTACTATTAGAAATACGGGTGCAAGAGGTCACAGATGTATTATCGATCGACGTCTTATGAAACAAAGAACAACTCGCAGAAAAACAACAACAACAACCCCTACCACACCTAAAACAACAACTACTACAACTACTACAACTACTACAACTACTACAACTACTACAACTACTACAACTACTACAACTTCTACAACTACTACAACTACTACAACTACTACAACTACTACAACTACTACAACTACTACAACTACTACCACTACTACCACTACTACCACTACTACCACTACTACCACTACTACCACTACTACCAC
>SCLG01000070.1:444890-469305 GCA_004367875.1 Oikopleura albicans
TATCACTAAGGGTTATCTTTTTATCAAAAAATTCTCAAAATGTTCCGATATACACTCTCAAAAATTAAAAAAGAAATTATAATAATAAATTTAATAGTAATAATTTTATAAGTTTATATAATTTTATTATTTATTAACTGATTAGTTAAAATTCATAAAACGCATTTTTAAGATGTGTCACGATCACGAAGCGATGGTCGATGTGGCAAGGCTGTTGAGTGGGCACCGTGTCCGTTAATGGCCGTTGATGGGCAGACAACTGTAACGCCTTGCTGTAATTTCAAAACCGGACGTTGTACAACACGAGACCAGTGCGGCTGTCCACATTGTGTCGATTATAGTGCCATCAACGCTATGGCCAAGGAAGTTAAAACAGAAGTAGCTGCCCGAACTTATACCGATGATATTTCAGGCAGGTGAAACTTCGCTTTTCCACAATTTGAATGGCCTTACTCTCAAAACGGACGCTCTCGATACGGACGATTTTTTCAATAGGGACGCTTTGTGGGAAAATGTCCCCAAAACTATCAAAAATAGACATTTTATGCCAATTCTCGGCGGAAAGTCATGTAAAACACCGAGTAGTGTATTTTAATTATATACGATGAATTAAAATCGATTTATTCGTCTTTTTTGATAAGTTTCACTCGTCCTTAAGGTCTCCTTGATCAGAACAAGGACCTCTACATGCAGTGGGTCATCGATAATATTACCGCTCAACGTCTTTTGGAGAAAATTCTGCGAATGATCCAGACGCAAGGAAATAATATGCAAGAATTTTTGAAAATTAAATTCGAACGTGGATGTGGAAACCAGAAGCAGTCTTTAAATGCGGTAATATAGAATTAACCTTACCAATGATTTGATAACTTATAAACTTTGAAAACAAAAACGAAAAGCCATATGCACCACAATTTTTAAAATATGTTTTTTGTCAAATTTCCCTGAAAACGTTTTTGAACGTTCATACTATGAACTTCATAGCAAACAAAAGCAGTTTTCACGGACAATATATAATTTAGAAACTTTTAATTCCCTTTTTAACAAAGTTTTTAACAAATTTGTTAACAAACTTTTTAACAAACTTTTTAACAAACTTTTTAACAAACTTAAAAAAAACTTTTTAATAAACGTTTTAACGAACTTGACAAATTTTTTAACATATTTTTATCAAACTTTAAAAAACTTTTTAACAATTTAAAAAAAAACTAAAAAAAACTTTTAAACAAACTTTTTAACAATTAAAAAAAAACTTTTTAACAAATTTTTTAACAAACTTAAGAAAAAAGTTTATGAAAATTTTTTAACGAAGTTTCAACTCATTTTAAACAAACTTATAAGAAATTTTCAAAAAAAATTTTTTTTTAACAAACTTGTTAACAAACTTTTTAAAAAACTTTTTTAACAAACTTTTAACAAGCAGTTTTTTAATACAAATAAATGTTTATCCATTAGTAACACACAATTTATTTTAGCCTTTGGGTCGTATTTTTGCCAAAAAGGTTCATGCTTTGTTTTTGGAACACAATTATCCGGGAGTTTATGATGCCGCGATTCGAGTGTTTTTAGAAATGAATATTAACGAAAATTGCGAAAATCACTTGGATGAAGTAAAACAACTGCGTAGGCGGATTAACAAATCGACTTTAACCGTTCGAAAATCAACAATGAAGATTGTATCCAGTCTCGACTCGAAGTCAGAGGAGAAAAAATTTCCGGCACCGGTTAACCTACCGGAGGCATTTAAACCCGACGGTACCCGAAGAGACCGAAAAATTCAAAATGCAATGAATCGAATTGTTCAACAGAACAATAATTAAAAGTTTTTTAATCCACCCAAAAATAATATACGCAAAAATATATAAGTCCTGAAAAAAGTGTACTGTAAATAAAGTTTCCTCGGAAAACCGCATATTATAAAATTTTCTGTTTTTAGCAAAAGTGTGTATGAATTGTTATTTTGATATTGGCCCAAAATTTCATTTCAGACTAAAAACTGGCTGTCACAAGCAATATGTGATAATTCCTTAGAAAATTTTTAATTTTTGGGTTTCTGTTAAATCTGCAAACAACATGCTAATAAATTGTCCGAAAAAAAAATCAAGTTCTTTGGCAAAATCAGATATACACCACATGCTCAGTTATCTAACTGGATATCCCAAACGTTCCTTTCTCTGATCCGAATTTCGAGCAACAATGTTCCAGCTACTCCGCTTACGCACAGTCTCCGCAGTTATCTGGCCAGAAATTCTGGAAAAAACGAGTTAAACGAGATTCATCAAGACCACATCATACTGTTTTGTGTTTATTTGTATAAAAAGGT
Organism: Oikopleura albicans; assembly: GCA_004367875.1. Taxonomy (NCBI): domain Eukaryota; kingdom Metazoa; phylum Chordata; class Appendicularia; order Copelata; family Oikopleuridae; genus Oikopleura; species Oikopleura albicans. The sequence goes on from SCLG01000070.1 coordinate 447,214, forward strand.
GTACAGTCTTTACTCCTTTTTCGAACGCTTTTTCGGCCAAAATGGGGCCATTCTAATGAAAAAATGATCCTTTTTGTGACGATCCGAAAAAAGAGTAAGGACTGTATCATCAAAGTCGAATCATTATCATAGAATCAGGACTAATCTTAAAAACGAGTCAGAAATAACGCGCAGTCATTATTGCCTAATTGTTCTTGACTAAACATGTAAAAATATTTTTTTTAGTTTTATTTTTTATTGAAAATTGGTCATTCTATGTTGATTTTCACTGCCGTTACATTTAATTAATCAAATCCTTAAAAAACATGTTTCATAGGCCTATGCGGACAATCTTCCGCAATATGTATCTGAAGGTTAACCGGCCGTTTTTGTTTGAAAATTGGTCTAATTCTCTACAAGAAAAACATATGTCAAATAATGGAATTTTGTACGTGTGAGAGTTAAGTAACATAGAGTTAAAACAAAATTGAAACATTTAATATTTGGTCAACAATTACATTTAATCTCTTAACCTGTAAAAAGTGAGTATATTTAATACAGTCCTCGTCCCCGAAACGGGTGGTTGTATTTTTATTTTTCCAATGACCCCGAAACGGGTGATTTTTCAGATTATTATGACAAAAATCATGCCCAAAAACCGACAAGGCAAACGGCTATGATAGATTTTTTAAGCAGAGCAAATAAAAAAGAATAAATAATGTCACGATTATTTTACTTGGTCATTTCAAACATTTAAATAGCAAAAATATGTAATAATGAAGATTTTTAACGTTGAAAATCACTGATGTCCCCGAAACGGGTGGTCCCCGAAACGCGAGGGTTTTTTGTCAAAGAAAACCACCCGTTTCGGGGACGAGGACTCTACATTAGTTTGCGAACTCCTGATTGGTCTGCTTCTTTCTGTCTTCCAGACTAACCGATGGCGACTCGGGAAACCTTCCAAATTAAACTACTGACAAGAAAAACAATATGTCAAATAATGGCATTTTGTACGTGGACGAGTTAAGTAACAAAGAGTAAAAAAAAATAAGAAACATTTAATATTTGGCCAGAAATTACATTTAATCTCTTAACCCGTAGAAAGTGAGTATTAATACCGAATTTATATTCTTGTTTCAGTTAATAACTAAAGTGGCCTCTCCTATCTTGATCGTTATATAACACATCCGCTAATTTTTGCTTATATAAACCATTTTCTAAAAACCTTTCGATTATTTTTTCTACCACGTTTTGCCTCGAAAGGAGTAAACTCAGATTATTTGAACGCGTGTTATGATTCCTTCAACATTCTGATAACTATTTCAAACATAACTTTTTTAAAGGCAACTGGAGCACTGAACTTGTTCCATTTTGAGATTGCATAAGACGAATTTTTTTGTTTTGTTTTTTTTGCTTCAAGATGAAGTTCTATGACGGACTGTACATTATATTGTCGGTGTGTAATGGAAATGGCATTTACAAGGGAAAATCCTACGAGAACAATGGACTTTTTGAATTTACTATTCAAACAGAGAAAATGTCGGATTTGGTGCGCGATTTGAACAGCAAGTACAGTTTAGAATGGTTTGAACCGCATCATGGGAAAAGTTGTATAAAAATTATGACTCCCTAATAATATACAGTTGGCGTGGTAACATTTTGACACTTTCGTTTCCGATTTTTTCGTCAAAAATTGTCAACTTGTTCCAAATTGTCATTTTTGGCCATTTTTGGCCAATTTTTCCCAAAAACCCAAAAAATGTCACTTCGTTTGAAACTGTCAACTTGTTCCAAATTGTCACTTTTGCCTATTTTTGGCCAAAATTTTTGCCCAAAAAACCCAAAAAGTGTCACTTCGTTTGAAACTGTCAACTTGTTACATGTCAACTCGTTACCACACCAATTGTTATATAATTTGACACCCTAAAAGACCGATCCAAAAATGAAATCCGCGACCTTTATTTGAGTAACTGGCCAATTTTCATGTATAAATCTTTCTATATCTCGAGAAACCGCTAATTTTGTACTTTGATCGGTTTTTTCACCGGTACATTAAACTGACCGGTCCGGGACCAATGTTGTGAACTTGCCCACATCTCGCGTTAGCGTTACGCGCGGCCGTCGATAGGTGAAAATAGCGTTAGCTGTGTTTAGGATTTAATACAATTCAAAATTAAAATTATTAAACATAATTACATGTATTAAATTGAAATAATTTTCGATAATTTATGAGATACTTGGAAATNATTAAGAATATTAGATTCAAAATATTAAATTAAGAATCTTAAAAATATTTTTTAGTAACAATATAAAATTATTAATCATTATTATTATTATAATAAATATAAAATAATAAGTTATATTATACAGATTAATTAAATATCTATTGAATATTTTAAGAACTAGCTGGTGTAGTACTTTTTTATTCGAGCGAATGCCAGCTGTTTCGCTTCGTTCACTCTCTATGCGGAAACTTAATTTCCTGTTTTTTCCTTTTTTCGCGCCTAACGTTACAAGGTATGGAGCCAATCTGGAAATAATATTTTTGCGTTTTTTATAGTCAAATGTTTTTTTTTATTTCAAGAAAATGTTTGAGCATCTTTATTACATTAGTTTTCGAACGCCTGATTGGTCTGCTTCTTTCTGTCTTCCAGATTAACCAATGAGGACTCGGGAAACCTATCAAAGCAAACTACTGTTTTTAGAGTTTGCGCCCAGTCGACAATTTCGACTCGGAAATGTTTAGTTAAGTTTTAGATAATGAAATTTACTACGAAATTAAATAATTTTATACAAAAAATAATTTATTTTTATGAGTTTTTTTTTTCGGAACAAAAACCTTATGAATTTATATACTCAGAACATCATATGAATCGTAAAAAAATTGGTAAAAAATTAGCAAAGATATAAATAAGTTGAAGAAATAGTTTGACTCAGAAAACGCGACCCTTTGGCGCCACCAACCCTTATTTTGAGGCCCTTAATTGAAAGGGTCATTATCAGGCGAACTGTGTATACATTTTAAACAACTTAATTTACAGAGAATCGTTTGCAATCGGAACCCATGTTCAATTTTTAACCCTTGGAAGCGACCGGCGAAGTATAGCAAGGGCTCTTCGTTCTTCTGGCCAAGAGTTTATTCAGCATCATAATCTTGATGAATCTGTCGCAAATTCATTTGATATGCCGAGTAATCCGGGCCGATCGTCAGACTTCGATGTTGAAAAATATCACACATTCCCCGAGATGGAATCGTTTTTGGATTCCGTTGCCCTGGAACCGGGTATATCAATAAGTAGTATTGGAAAGAGTTTTGAAAATCGAGATATTTGGGTGGTAGATGTTGGCCAAGTCAGGGTTCCAAAAATTACAGCACACGCTACCAAGATATATGGTGCACAGTTTTGCCAAAAATGCATAAATTTTGAACCCTGATAAAGCTTACAATCCAAAAATTATCATCGACTGTGGCATACATGCCCGAGAGTGGGTCAGTTATGGTTATTAAAAATTTATCGATGTCGTGAAAATATACATAAGGTCAAGTCTACAAAAATGATTTGACCTAAATGCACTTCAAAAAAAAAACTGACTTGACCTTAAACTCATTTTTATTTTTTAAACCAGATCCCCCTTGCCAGTTTTGGCAAGAGAAAAAATGTGTGCTATCTTACTCGATGATAAATTAGTGACTAACACGTGTAGCGTATTATTATTCCTTTTATTGCTTCCAAAAGTAACAAAAAGGTTTGGTGTTCAAAGTGAATAATATGATATATACAGAAAATAGACATACAAAAATATAATTTGTATTTGACGTTATTGTTTCAATTATTTTGTTTCATTATGTGTGTCAATGAAGTAGGTTAAAGGGCGCTCTCTGATTGGCTTGCCTCCTTTTCCCCTCTTGGCCGCTCATGCTTGGGTTTTAGGGTGTCCTCTTTTTTTTAGTTGTTAAATTTTATAGTGGTTTCGTTTTTATTAAAACTAAAGTCTCTATTAATATACTTCGTATGTTTAACAGGCAATCTAAGATTCTGATAAATAATATTTTCTAACCAAAGCAGTCCAGCTTTCTGTTTTTATTTTATTAAAGAACTTACGATGGGGTCTCTAATGGCTTGGGCCGGTGATATAAACTGGATAATATATCCAATGCTCAACCCAGACGGGTACGTTTTTTCATATGAAGAGGAGCGTTTCTGGCGCAAAAACAGAAAAGTAAACGAGGGGTCATCGTGCGTGGGCGTCGACCTGAACCGAAACTACGCCGCTGAATGGGGCATTTCTGGGACCAGTTTTAACCCCTGTGCGAGCACTTATGGAGGGACTGGTGCGTTTTCCGAACCTGAATCACAAGCGCATAGAGACCATCAGACGGCACTTGAAAATAAATTGGCTTATTTGACGTACCATTCCTATTCGCAATTTATCATTTATCCGTACTCATATTCGTTTGGAGCTACTGCACATAACAAAGGCGAGCTGGCAGATTTATCGAATAAAATGAGTCAGGTATTGGGTACGATCTGAAGCATTTTATACCCTGAAAACTAGATTATTATCGTGTAAAACTAATACGGAAAGTGTAAAAAAAAGACATCACAGGGGATCGGTTATAACTTATAAGGTCAAACTTTACACAAAATTAATTAGATATGTATGAAAATTCACCAAAAATACACTTCTAGTATGTCTTTTTGAGCACAAAACATAAGATATTTAAATTTCAAACCTCTTTATGAGCAAAAATAGATAAAAATGCATACATGTATCTAGAAGTAAATTTTGAAAAAAAAATCGGTCTGAAAAAAGTGCACATATAGAGGTATTTACAAAATTTCCTAAAAAACGCACATCTGGAAACCCTGACTGTACCGTATAGGGACGCTCAGACTGTTACGGTGACGTCAGAATAGCGTTTCAAATCATAGGAAAATTGGTTTAAACCTCACAGTCTGAGAGTCCCCATACGGTATATGTTATACAGTATAACTTATACTGTATAACACAATACTATTTAATTTTACCCGTTGAAAAGAGTATCAAAAATGTGCACGGTAAAGTTTACTCGGCGGGAGAAGGTGCCGAAGCATTTGGGGTGGCCGCTGGAGGATCTGACGATTGGTCACACTTGGATGGGACAGATATCAGTTTCACCGTTGAATTACGGGATACTGGCAATCACGGTTTTGCACTGCCCGAAAGTAGACTGTTTAAATTAATTTATCACGTTTATGGGATTACCACTTTTTTGAGGAAAAAGACGGCCGTTATGGGATAAACGCCCCTTATGGAACTCAAAGGGCTCCAAAGATAGGCACCTAATTTATTAAAACTTTTTTAACAGTCCACCTGAAAGTCAAATCAAAGGAACATGCGAAGAAAACATTGAAGGCCTTCGAGAAGTTTATGATCATGTACGACCTATAGGGGGCGCTTGTACCGCCGAACTGTGTTCTACACGTCTAGGGTTGTCGAACTGATATGGAAAATGAATTTTTTACAGTCTTCATGAAACCCCGAAGTTGAAATATTCAGCCAGAGCATATTTTTGACGTCACAATTCCGTACAATAGTAGAAACTGATTACCGTTCAATATACTTCCTGGACAGTATAAATGAAAACTGAAATGCCTTCGGTTTCTAATTTTCAGTTTGACAACCCCACACAAGTCTTGCTGATTCATCGTGTTTTTACGAGAGCTCAGAAAAATCAATGAAGTGCTGCACAAACGAAAGCTGTGTCGATCTACAACCAGGTAATACTAAATACATATTGGCGTATGTTTTATATAAAAGTATCTAAAAGACACAATACGTGTATTCTTCAAATATGTATGATTTTAATATGATTTATACTTATATTTAATATACCCTGTAGATTTTATTGGTAATACAATATCAATACACAGGGTGCGCAGTTATCTTGCGAACTTGGTCCTTGAAAAGTCGCAAGATAAGCGTATTTTCGCAAGATAACTGCTCAGGGCATAACATATAACTATTATAAATCCCGAAAAATAAAATTCTGAAAAGTCGCAAGATAAGCGTACGAGCGGCAATTTTCGCAAGATAACTGCGCACCCTGTGTATCGTATCAATAATCCCTTAACTGTAATGAACTTTAAACCCTATATAAAATCCAGTATTACTATATTTATCTTACAGGTGAGTATAATTTATGTATACACATATGTGTACATGTATATATGTTACATACAGATTCAGCAACAAACTAAATTTTACACCATGATTATTTTTTTATACAACCACTATATTTTTGCTTTATACAAAACACTGTATATTTATAACGAAATAAAGTTTATTATATCATTGTTTTCGCATACCATCTGAACAATTTTAGTAAGTGTAAGGTAAGATCCCTCAGCTCAGACGTCCACTTTTGACGCCACCCAGTCCTTTAAAAGGATTAGGGCGTTATAAGGTAAAGCTCAAAAACTGACTTAACGCAATTCCTCCCCCCAAACAAAAATGACTGTACAATGTATGTACTTTTGTTGTTAAAAAATGACTTCAAAACATATAGAAATGATGGGGGTCTTCGGCGAAGAAAGAGCCAAAAAAGACATGACGTTATAGCATTGAAAATACCCACCACCTCGGTACTGTAGGGCAATGATTTCATGAGACGAAAACTGCCCAATACATAATAGACTGAATACCGGAATTATTCGGCACGCGACGTTAGTACCAAAAATGGTAGCCGGACTTGATGGATTTTTACCGGTAAATGTTTTACCGTAAAACCAAATTTGTGGTCGATTGTGCAGCAGAGGCAATATGGATATGTGATTTATCTGTATTATCTACCGATAGTATTAGCAGAAGTTGGTGGTCATGTTATGTGTGCATGCCAGAAAAAACATCAGATATGCTGCATACATCGTCCGTGGTACAATTGTTTACTGTAATCAAACAATTGATACACGAAAATTCCGGGCCGGAATAATATGATAACCACAAAAATGTCTTAAACAGAAAAAAAACACAGATTTTTACGCACTAATCGCTCGATCGCACACTTCATGGACTGTATCCAATGCATAATTTTCGGACAATGAAAAGTGTTTCTCTCGCTGAAAATCAATACCGATATCAGTAACCGTTTGACTATGGGAACGCGGACTTAGGGCCATTGCATCACTCGAGTTCACTGAAGTTCTTTCCTGGGATTGATTACATTTTTTTGTTTACAGGCGGGGTTGGCCAAGGTCTAAAAACTGGCTTTACCATACATGTAATGCATTTTGAAAAAAATTGTCTCCACCTTATAACCATAATAATAATTTAAATGTTTTCAAAAATTAAAAAGACATGATTTTATAGAAAAAAGTGTTAAAGGGGGTCTTCAATAAAAAAGCGGAAAAATACATCAACCTTTTTGATCGAAAATCGTTGTTCAAAATTTGGTTTCCGACCAAATGGTCGCGATATGATGTTTTTGACAAGGTTTCGCGACCATTTTCCACCTGAAAATAGTGATCGCGAAACCTCACCCAAAATGTCATTTGGTCGCGAAACCAAATTTTGAACAACAATTCGCGACTATACCCTGTGGTAGTGAAACCACGCAAAATACAACTTGTTACCAAACACAATTACCCCACTCCGTTTAATTGTGTACTGGTCAATCTCACCCACACTGTTTTCTCTTGCCATGTTATACCACGCGATTGCACAAAAAACAATACATCCAAAGCCAACAAATGACCATAAAACTTAAATAAAAACATGTTTCATGAAAATATCGGATTTATCCTTACTTATCAGAAGGTGCCAAATAANCTGCACAAACGAAAGCTGTGTCGATCTACAACCAGGTAAAACTATTTACATATTGGCGTATGTTTTATATAAAAGTATATAAACGACACAATACGTGTATACTTCAAAAATATATAATTTTATTATGAATTATACTTATATATAATATACCCAGTATTATCAATATCGCGTGGTAATATCAATATCGTATCAATACTCCCGTTACTTTAATGAATTTTAAACCATATATAGAATCCAGTATTACTATATATTTATCTTACAAGTGAGTATAATTTACGTGTACAATTATATATGTCACATACAAATTCGTAAACAAACTAAAGGAAGAACTAAATTGTATGTCATTATTATTTTTTTTTATTCAAACACTATATTTTTGCTTACACAACACTGTATATTTATAACGAAATAAAGTTTATTTTTCATTGTTTTCACATATACGACCATCTGAACAATTTTAAGCAAGTCTAGTAAGATCCGTCAGCTCAGACGTCCACTTTTGACGCTACCCAGTACTTTAAACGGATTAGGGCTACAACGGGCGTGGTTATAAGGTCAAGCTCAAAAACTGACTTAAGGCAATTCCTCCCTCCTCCGAAAAAAAGAATAAAAAAAAGACTGTACAATGTATGTACTTTTTTGTATTGGTTATAAGGTCAAAAATGACTTGACCTTAGTGCAAAAAAAGATGACTTGACCTTATAACGGTCCCACCTTGTGACCTTATAACCAGACTCCCTGTAAAAATGACTTCCAAGCATATAGAAATGCGGAAGGTCTTCGGCGAACAAAGAGCCAAAAAGACATGACTTTATAGCGGTAAAAATGTCCAGCTTTATAACGACCACCTCGGTACTATAGGGTAATGATTTCATTAGACAAAAACAGTCCAATACATAATAGACTGAATACCGGAATTATTCGGCACACGACGGTAGTACCAAAAGTGGTTGCCGGACTTTATGGATCTTGACCGGTCAAACAATTTTTGGTCGATTTCGCAGCAATATGGATATTTTATAAATCTGTATTATCTACCGATAGTATGATAAGAACTCGGTGGTCGTGATTTTTGTGCAGGTCAGAAAAAACATAAGATATGCTGCATACATCATGGCACGATTTGGGGAACCATGAAAGTCTCTTAAGGGTGTGCCATATTCGACTTGCCAAAAAGCTTTTCTGACCATGGTAGTGAACTTGGATATCCGTTCGGACTTAAAGTGTCATTTCCAAGTCCGCACGAGTCAAAAAAAAAACAAAAAATCTAGAAATAATGAGCCTTTTAGTTCATAAAATGTAACTCATATTTTAAAGATATTTTATGGTATTTTGCCCGCTAATTTTTTGTTGCAGTATTATTTTTATTGAAACACACTATAAATAACAAACTAATTGCTCTAAGAAAGTAGGAAAAAAGTTTCAAATAAAAGTAATCACAATTTGACTNAGACAGTAGGGTATGGCACACCCTTAAACAGATTTTTACGCACTAATCGCTCGATCGCACACTTCATGGACTGTATCCAATGCATAATTTTCGGACAATGAAAAGTGTTTTTCTCGCTGAAAATCAATACCGATATCAGTAACCGTTTGACTATGAGAACGCGGACTTAGTGCCATTGCATCACTCGAGTTCACCGAAGTTCTTTCCTGGGATTGATTACCTTTTTTTTGTTTACAGGCGGGGTTGGTTATAAGGTCAGGGTCTAAAAACTGACTTTACCTTATAACATTAATAATGTACTTTGAAAAAAATGACCTGGCCTTATAACCATCTGAAATAAAATTATGACCACACAATTTTTGGTCCACCATAAGACCTTAAGGTCTAAAGTGCTAGGAAAAAGACATGATTTTATAGAAAAAATGTAAAAGGGGGGGGGGTCTTCATCAAAAAAGAGTAAAACAACATCACTTTTTCCCAAAAAACATGATTCTCAAAAAACTGACATGTCGTAAGTGTAAAAAAATATCTCGCATTGTGAAAGAAGGTATAACTTTTTTCCCATAAATGGGGACATTATTTTGTTTTTTATACTCGGTCTGTTATACTCGGTCGGAAATCGGACTTTTTTTCGGCCCACATATTTTTTTATTAATTGCGAAAATTGTGCGCGTATCCCGTCCCACATTTGAGGCATTTCTAATTTCTTCCTAACTTTTTAAACCATAGAGCAGAGATCGGCAGGAATTGATTTTTTGACAAAAAAGTGTACCCTTCCATACCCTACCAATGAAAGTTACCCGACCTCTGCCATAGAGGCATCACCAATGTTGTCCAATTCTATAGTCAATCTCACCCAGACTGTTTTCTCTTGCCATGTTATACCACGCGATTGCACAAAAAACAATACATCCAAAGCCAACAAATGACCATAAAACTTAAAATAAAAACATGTTTCATGAAAATATCGGATTTATCCATACTTATCAGAAGGTGCCAAATAAGCCTATCCATTCAGCTCAAATAGGTCGAATAGCAATACTAAGTAACGCTCCATATTATCCGGAAACCAGTTCAAGTGGAAATAATATCCGAGCTGTAAAGCAATTATAGTGCATTAATGCACAACTAGGCACAAATTACAAAAAAAAAATGAACTCGAAACGCAATTTATAAAAAATGCCAGATTAGCAAGTTTATGGGCGATTGGAGGGTTCGAGGAAAGGTTGACGACTAATCAGCATTCGTATTAACATTTATAAGACGTGAACAGTTCGACAAGCAATTATAAAACTCAACAATTTGTATTAATTTCTGCATGCAAATCAATTTTTTGGATAACTGTACATTTTTAACCTTGTCAATTTATCAAATACCTGAAGAAAACTCGAATTAAAACCAATTGGTGCAGTGTGGCTTGACGGAAAATACCAATGTCCATAAAAACCAGAATGGTCTTACGGTCCGCCGTTTGAAAAAAGGCACATATCCTACAGGCGGTTCGTTAGAAGGTCGATGTCAGTGTTGGAAGCGTTGGGGTGCGTTGGCCAACGCCCAACCAAGGCGTTGGGAACGTTGGGGCAATTTTCTTCCCAACAAGTTAACGCGTTTTCTTAAAAGAGCGTTTGGGAAATTTTCCCAACGTGTTGGGAACGTTGGGCATTAGGAAAAATTAAAGCGTTGGGTAAATTTGGAGCGTTGGCCAACTTTTCCAACACTGGTTGGCCTCATCCAAAAACATTACAATAATACATGATTTTAAAGACTTTTTTTTCCCAAAAAGAATGATCCTCAAAAACTGACTTGACCTAAGTGCAAAAAAGATGACTTGACCTTATAACCAGTCCCCCTTATACAGTATAAGTTATATACGGTATAATATACCCCTCTCTAAATACATCATTAAAAGTACTTGAAACCAAACGGGCGATGTATGATATTGATTCCCGTCAAACCACACTTTTGTTTAACCGTAAACCTTGTCGGAAAATGTATTGTTGAAGAATTATTAAAAAAAAACAGAAAACGTCATTCTTCAGGCAGCGGTTTTGAGTAAACATATTCTATAAATTTGGATGGAACCGGTATTGGGGCCGGGCAGACCGGTCCCTCCAATATTCTCCTTATCGTCGAGGTCCAGTTGTCTGAGTGGAATAACTTCCGCAATCAAATTCCAATATTTAAAATGGGGATCTAAGGTCTGAAAGCTATTTCGCTTGTGAAACGCCAAAATCAATTGTGCATTTTGATTGGCCTTCAGCAGCGACGCAACGGTATAAAAGAAAGCAGGCCAATTTGACACGTCTGGGTAAAGACAGTCAGCTGCCAGAATGAGTTCGACTTGGGTGTGCCGCTTGACACACGACGGATCGCCCCACTGCAATCGCTCAACGCGAATTGGATTTTCAACCACGTTGGTACTTATTGCATGTCGCGCGGCAGTTAAACCTAGAATTGTAAATACTAACTCGGATGTATCAGAGGTTGGCAAAAATCGGATAAAAGTGGACCGAAACGACACCTAAAGGACTAGACTACACCCGAGTAAAAATAGAGTGGACCAAAAGCACACCGTATCTACCTGATCGGACCCTAAAATTGGGTAAATTTCGGCGAATTCGGGTCGAATAGATTTGGAGCCAAACCACACCTAATGGACCGGAATTGGACCCTACTGGACCCGGGCAAAGATAACGTGGACCCCAGAGGTGGGCATGTTTTATTTTACCCTAAAAATCGAATCCAATTAGGATAAAAATGTCGATCTCTTGCATGTATCTGAACTATACGAGAAACTAAACTTCAGCTACAAGACCCTAGTTCCCACCCCTTAATTTCCCACGCATCTTACAAACTATTATACCTGTAACCATTGGATATTCGGAAACATCAAAAATAGCAACTTCATTTATTCTTGTTATAGTTAAAAACACTTCACTACAATTGTAAAATATTTGAATATATTTCGCGTCTGCTCAGTTCAAGTATCGCCGTGCGAGAAATTTTAGGGTTCAATCAATGACTATAAAGTAAGTACCTCTGGGGGGTTCGTTATAAGGTCAAGGTCTTAAAACTGACTTGACCGTAATGCACTAAAGTGAACTAAAGTTAAAAAACTGACCTGACCTTATAACCAACCAGAATTTGTTTTCCACAATAAGACCTTAGTGCTGGGAAAAAGGAGCTCTTCATAAAAAAAACATAAAAAGACATGATTTTAAAGATTTTCTCCCAAAAAGCATGCAACTCAAAAAAACTGGCTTGACCTTAGTGCCTGAAAAAACTGAAATGACCGTAGTGCAAAAAACTGAATTGACCTTATAACGGCACAAATGCCTCAAAAAAGTGTAAAAAGACATGATTTATATGAAAACGTGCCAGCTGGAAGTCCAAAAACGCGTAAAAAGACCTTATCGTCGAGGTCCAGTTGTCAAATATTTTCCCCAAAAACTGACTTGATCTTAGTGCACAAACACTGACTTGATCTTATAACGGTCCAAATGGCTGATCTTATAACAGTCCAAATGGCTGACCTTATAAGTTATAACCAACATGCCTGTAACTATCTGCAAAAAAAAAAACACCATAAAACGTGAATAAGATCATTTCCTCTTTCTCCGTTTTCCGGGAGTGCCGACCTAAAAGTGCCGAAATGTGTGTTTTTAAGGGGTCTTGCCTTGGTGATGATGGTATTTTACCTGATTCATATCCATCTGAAAGGGTCGTTTCAATTGCAGTATGTGCAGCGACAATTCCAGGCAGCGCACATCCACTTCCGAGTTCAAGAACGCGCTTCCCATTGGCTATTTGCATTTTATGAATAACAGCGGCCAGTACGACCGAACTCGGCCATAAATGTGTCCCATGTTGTTCAATATTAGGGTGAACGCGTGGCTAATTTAATTTTTTTTTCAAAAAACTCCAATAAATAGCCATAAGTACAGTTGTACAGATTAATTCACGGATTAAAAACTTTAACTAAACGTTTTTCCCTTTTAACCCACAGGCGCGGAAAAACTATTTTTTCTATAAAAATCATACATTCGTTGTTATTTATTAAATTAAGTCAAGGTCTGGAAACTGACTTGACCTTGAATGCATTTTCAAAACTGACTCGACCTTATAACCACCAAAAATTACTCTTCTGTAACTTTTTTTAGAAATGTTAAGCTAAAAAATGACTTGACCGTATAACTATTAGTATAACACCTAAACTGATAACCAAATTATTGTGTATAATGCATAAATCATCGTAACAATAGTTTGCGTTCACCCTATTCAATATTTCCCGAAATTGAATCAGTCAAAACCTCCTCGATTTCGACCCGTATTGTCCCGAGTTCAAATCGACGCTTAACCCGCGTTCCCATAATCCAAATACAATCATCTAAAAAAACCACATGAATATAAAAAATGTACTCAAAGTGTTGCTAGAAAATATATACACGAGTTTAACGCACGGTACTATTTGGTGATCATTAACCCATACAAACACGATTTGGCCTATAACCCTAACCGTCGATTTATACAATTCAAAGACATACAATAAAATTGTACGCAAAATAAGAGACGGGTACGTAGATAAGGTTCGGTTTATCAGAACACGAAAGCGTTCCTTACTTAGCGACCGTCTATCCACCGATGTTCACGCTTTTTCCCTGAGATCACATGTTAAAACAACCGACGATTGTTTTAAGACGTGATATCAGGGAGAAAACGTGAACATCGGTGGATAGGCGGTCGCTAAGTAAGGGCCGCTTTCGTGTTTTTGATAAACTGAACCTTATTTAGCTACGATAAACCCAAAAAACGTGCGTCAAAAAATTGCCCGTGTATTAATACAAGCCTCACTCAAAACTCGTTGTATATTTCAGTTTTGAAATTGTTTAACCCGCACAGGTAAGAAATAAAAAATACGAAAATAGTTTTAAAAAAAGAACGACATCGAATGAATTCGGAGCAAGAACCACTAAAGTTCTAGAATGGCCAAGTTACACCATAAGAACATTTGTTCATTTTTATATCGTTCTTTCAATTTTCTCTCTCTAAGTGGCCCTTTTCTCCAAATTTAGACGAGTTTTTCTTGCAGAAAGTTGAAGTTAGAACAGAACCGATGAATTGCAATACCGTATGAAATAAATTAATTCTGCTCGATAACAGATCGGCCACATAAACAGACAGTAAATAAACCCGTTAATAATTGCGGTTCGAATTATAGTACAGGGGGGTTGGTTATAAGGTCAAGGTCTAAAAACTGACTTGACCTTAATGCATTTTGAAAAAAAACTGACTTGACCTTATAACCATCTGAAAAAAATTCCATCATAAGCCCTTGGCGCTCGGAAAAATTCAAAAAGACATGATTTAATAGAAAAGAAAGTGTAAAAAGACATGATTTCTATAGAAAATTTTGAATATATTGAAAGTATTTTTGCGAGAGCAAAAATACAAATCCACGGCGGGTGAAAATTGAATTCCCATATTCAAATTATTTTAACAATCCGCGCTCCGATTCACAGCCCCCTGTCCAAAAACGTGTCTGTTCCGGCCGTTTCAACAGTTTTTTTGTTTAAATAAAATTACTCATAAATAGTATTCGTCAGATTTTTGCGTGACGTTTAAGAAGGCGCCCAATTGTGAGAAATATTTCTATTTCAATTTTTGGCTATATAGCCAAATATTTGGCAAATGCACACAATTGTTTAAAAAAGAAATTTTCTATCTTTGGGAAATGTTGGATTATTATCTGTATCTTCGTGTTGAAGTTTTGGGGTTATTTTTTTTTTTGGTTGTTTTTGTAATTGTCATTTATGTGAATTTATAGTCACTTAAGTGAATAAATACAGCCTCCATCAGTGTTTTTTCGATAGCGATTTTTATGAACATTTTGGCGGGATTTTTCAAGAAACCGCCGCGTGTACATCTGCGTTGTCAGGATGCGGGTTTTTTGCAAAAATGCGCTCGATAAGCTTGGTGAATAAATATGACGTTGCAATCCGAACTGCAAAAATGACTCGTTTCTAGTTGGTTTTCGGGAAGCTTGTTTGGACATTCGGGCAAGTAACATGTTCGTTTTAACCGCTCCTTCAGTGACTATGGAATATAAATTAAAACAACCACATGTACCGTATGATGACGCTCAGACTGTGATGCAAGAATAGCGTTACAAATAATACGAAAATTGCTACAGGCGGGGTTGGTTATAAGGTCAAGGTAAAAAAAAACTGACTTGACCTTAAATGCATTTTGAAAACTTTCTTGACCTTATAAGCAACCCCATTTTTTACATTTTAAAAGAAAATATGTCGAGCGGGGGGGGAGGTCTTCACCCAAAAAAAAAGTGAAAAAAGACATGATTTATCTTGAAAAAAACTGACTTCACCTTAGTGCAAAAAAACTGACTTGACCTTATAACGGCAGAAATGGCTGACCTTATAACCAACCCCGCCTGTAGAAGCGGGACAGTCTGAGCACCATCATCCGGTAAACCGTATCATTTACCTATGATTATTTATCTGTAAATAAAGTGTCCGTAACAATAAAAAAAATGCGCCTTTAACCGGCACTTATGGACAAACTTTGTTTCAGACATAACATTAATTAACGACTTTCAATTCTTTTTGTGGCCGGTTAACAGCGCACCCTGTGTAGATGATTGGTTTCACCCTGGAAAACTGACGTTACATTCGCCTATAAAAAGTCTTAAGGCCAGGTTGGTTATAAGGTCAAAGTCTAAAAAACTGACTTGACCTTAGTGCATTTTGAAAAAAGGAACTTGACCTTATAACCATCTGATTTTTAAAGTACAATGACTAGAAATCACTTGCAAATGCCAGATCTTCAATTTCCAAGTGCAAGAATTTCTACAGGGGATTTATCTAAATAAATTCGAATCCAAAAAAGCGTAAAAAGACATGATTTTAATTATTTTGTAATATTATTGGTATTCTGAAGACTTTTTATACCATAAATCATGCTTCGCAAAAAGACTGACTTGACCTTAGTGCAAACAAACAAAAAAAACTAACTTGACCTTATAACTTATAAGTTATAACGGTCCAAATTGACGACCTTATAAGTTATAACCAACCCGCCCATTCTATAATTTTCCAGATTTTAAGGCTATAGTCTATGACTCATAGATTACCTTTGTTAACGGCTTAGGCTCATGTAACGGTTCTTTTTTTAACCGTTCTGGTCGTGCGATTTCGTTTTCCTTGAAACTGTCGGGCTTTTGGCGGGGTCTATCGAATTGTTGCTTGGGCCTTTCCGGCTGACTCGGAGGTTCGACCAGCTCTTGACGGGCCTTCTCCGGTAGTTTACGAGGTCTTTCTTGATGTTGCCGGGGTTTTTCGGGCTCCTCCCGAAACTTATCTGGTTGTTTTCGAGGTTTATCCGGTTGTCGCCGGTACTGTTCCGTTTCTTGCTGGAGTTTTACAGGTTTTTCCCCAAACTTATCCTTTTCTGGCTGGGGTTTTACCGGTTTTTCTCCAGACTTATCCATTTCTGGCTGGAATTTTACCGGTTTATCCGCAACCTTATCCGTAATTTGCCCAATTTTTTCCGGTTGATGTCTGAATTTTTCGGGTTGTTGTCGGAACCTTTCCGGTTGTTGTCTGAACCTTTCCGGTTGTTGCCGTATCTTTTCGGGTTCGTTTGATTTTTCGGATTCTTTTGACCTTTCAGGTTCGTTCAGCTTTTCGGGTTCTTTCGGCCGTTCTGGTTCTTTACGCGTTTCGGAAATTTTTTCGGGCCTCGGCTTTTCCGATTCCTTTGGCGTCTCGGGCGTCCTAGTATTTTCTGCTCGCTTTGCTTGTTCTACCTTTGCGACGACTTTTTCTACTACTTTTTCTACCAAACTTTTTGGCAGGGCTATTTTTACCGATTTTTCAATGTTTGGCGTAGGCGTAGTCGACTCTTTCGAAATTTGTCCGAAAGCAATCGAAAATGATTTTGGCTTGGCACGGTTTGAATTGGTAGAAACACAATAACTTCCATTTCTGTAAAAAATGAAATTTCTAAATAAACGGACTTGACCTTTTAACGGTAACCCCTGTAGTTCTCTTTCAAAAACCTACAGGGGGTTAGTTATAAGGTCAAGGTTTAAAAAAGTTACTTGACCTTATAAGCAACCTGATTTTTTTTTCCACAATAAGACCTTAGTGCTGGGGAAAAGTTCAAAAACAGATGATTTTATAGAAAAAAAAAGTTTAAAAAGACATGATTTCTATGGAAAAAATGTATGTACTTAATACCAATTCAAACTGTGCCTGTGGCTGATTGGTGGGCGATATTGATGCCGACCGCATTTTTGCAAGCGATTTAATTCGCCCGTTTGTGCGGGGCGGGGGAGCGTGCTCTTCATCATTCTCATCATCATCATCTGACCCAAGTGACTCCGATTTTCGTTTTGCGCGCTCTTGTGGTTGAAGTGAAAAAAAATTTTCATTTTCAATTTCTTGATTTCGCTGTTCGGTACGCTTCTGATCGAGACGTCTTGATGTTCGGCGAGGTGGTAATTTACTCTCAGCAACTAGAGATAAATTTGAAAAAAAGTCCTTATTTTGCCCAAAAATGGGTCAAATTTCAAATTTTCGACTTCTTTTTCGGAATGAGTGATAAAAATCCTTTCGAACTAGGGGTCTCCCGGCCCCGTACGATTAAGTTGTAATTTGACCCCTTATATGGGTTATATGACCCCCTTAAACCCCCTTTTTCAAAAAATTAAGCCCCAATATTCTCCAGGTCCATGCCAAAAACCGTTTGTCCATACCTGTCTTGGTTTTCCCGGGATCTCCCTTCAAAAAAAGTAATTTCTGAGTCGGGTTAAAAAAAACGACCCAAAATGGTTTTGGAATTAGCAATTTGTTTTCTGACTTCAACGGTTCTCCTTACATTTGAAGGGAAAATGGGTAGCTAGCTACTTACTGTTTAGTAAATAAAAAAATCAAAGGTACAAAAGGGTACCTCAAGTGACGATTGAACAATTTTTAACGTACCCTTTTTAACTTCAGCAGCTTTGTTTTCATAAACAGCCTTCTGTCTATGATCTAAGGCTGCCCACATACGCATTACAACCGCTAAGACGGGCATTTTCATGGACCCAACGGAATTAAATATACTGCCTGTGGTAAATACCTGCATTAACTATAACCCGTAAATCCGGACACAAGAGACGCCATATACAGATAATGGCACTGATTTTTTTTATTCTCTGACACTCTATTTTCTCCGCACACGTCTCGCCCGAGTTCTTACTGCAGTGAGCGTCTAATACTCGTCGTCTATTGCCAATAGACTATTGGATAATGAACGCGAGGGCAGGTACAACCTTTCTCGCTCGACGTTATGTCCTAAACGCTGCGAGCTAAAAAAATATCCTGGCCTAAGTACATGGAATTTTGATCTTTTCTCTTCAGACTTAATTAGGTAACATCCTTGCGTAATTTTAGAAACCAGAAATAATATTTTTGGTCAACCCGAAGTATGTTTTTTTCTCTCTTTTGTAGCCAAAAAATATTTTTTTCTTCCTTCTTTTTGGTTTTTCAGGTATAATGACAAAGGTTGTACTTGCCCTCGCGTTCATTATCCAATAGACGACGAGTATTAGACGCTCACTGCAGTAAGAACTCGGGCGAGACGTGTGCGGACAAAATAGAGTGTCAGAGAATAAAAAAAAAAATCAGTGCCATTATCTGTATGAGCCAGACTGAGTATCCAATCGACGCGGGAATATTCCTGAACTACCAATTTGGTAGTACCAAGTAAACATCATTCGCGCATCGCTGATTGGCTACTGAGTTTGATTGCTACTTGGCGTCTCTCGTGTCCGTATTGTAAGTAAGGACTGGATAATATATCACATCCCTTTCGTAAACACACACTTTTATTCAATTATTACAGGGCGGTTGGTTATAAGGTCAAGGTCTAAAAAACTGACTTGACCTTAATGCACTTTGAAAAAACTGACTTGAACTCATAAGCAACCAAAAAAATTTTTTCCACAATAAGACCTTAGTACTGGGAACAAGTTCAAAAAGACATGATTTTATAGGAAAAAAGTGTAAAAAGATAATTTATATAGAACAAAATGTGCCAGCGGGTCTTCCTCCAAAAAAAAACGCAAAAAGACATGATTTTAAATATTTTTCCCAAAAAGCAATCTACTCAAAAACTGACTTGACCTTATAACGCCACAAATGGCTGACCTTATAACCAACCCCCTGTAATGTAAAAAATACAATAACATAAAAACCAAAGGCTCAATCAACTGATTCCAAAAAAATGCCCGCCTTGTATTTCGGCTAGTGGGTAATCGGACTGTGTTGAGGTTATGACGCGTTTCATCTCCTCAAAGTAAATGCCGTAAGCGTCGGTCCGCGTCATCATCAGATACAATTTTTTTCAACCAGAATTCAGCAAAAATTAAGTCTGAATAAAGCCACATGATGTCAGCATAGGACGAATTTCATGAAAAGTTTATTTTGAAAACAAAACCAACCAGAAAATGTAAAAAAAAATAAATAAGCGAAAGGCAAAAGAGAGCGAGAGTACTAAAATGGCATTTTTTTCTCCGTCGATTAATTGACATGCTAAGAAAAAGAACTTTGCACAGTTTACTCGATAAGTAACATGATTTTTTTAAATTAATCATATAAAATTATATTAAGGACAATCTGTCATGAAAATGGGGCTTTTGAAGAATCTGAAAAAGGTGATGACGCTGAACTTCGAGGACGATGATTGGCCGGACAGAGTGCAGCGTCATCACTGTTTTTCTTCAAATTCTCCTTATTTTTTTTAATTATTCAAAAGCCCCATATTCATGAAAAATTCTTCTTATTAACATAAATCTTAAATTATTTTAATCTTTAGCGAAAAAATATACAGGTGATGGGTATGTGGTCAGGTTTGTTGATCAGTCTAAGATTATAGTTTAACATCTAGAATTTTTAAATAATATTATATGTCAAACATCGAAATTTGCCACAAAATGATTTAGCTTTTTTATACATAAGTGGACGATTTTCAAGTTTGACATACAATAAAGTTTGAGACAATGTTAAGACAACACTTTTGTTTAGTTGGGTCTAGCCACACTGGCCTTCCAATTTTTCAACAAATTTACCCAATAAGCTGCCGAGAATTTAGATATAAGAATAATTAAGCGTTTATTATATATTATGTACACACAAGTACGCTCTGGTATAGAATATCACTGATTTGAACCGATGATAGGCTTTATAATCAAAAATAGGCAGTATTTTTGTTTTCAAATAAAGCTGACCATAATCCTCTTTTCTTAAATTTTCTAGATTCATAATTCACTAAAATTATTTGTTATTATTTCTTAATTCGCAGGGGGCAGTGTGTGCATATATGCACACGACTTGGTTTTTCGTCGATTTAAGGCATAAGGAGGCCCCGTAGGGCAGAATTGGTATTGTTGACCCGCTCAACTTTTCGAGAANTTATAGAAACAAAGTGTAAAAAGACATGATTTCTAAATGACTTGACCTTAGTGCAAGAAAAAAATGACTTGACCTTAGTGCAAAAAAGATGACTTGACCTTATAGCGGTCACCTTTTGTGACCTTATAACCAGACCCCCTATATACCTTTTGGCCCAAAAGATATCGTGATTTCCAATTATCATACAAAACGCCCTACCCAATCATAACAAAATTCAATTATCTTAACACTTTTTTGGGCAAAACTTAAGATAACTGGTTAGGTGGTGTATTTTATTCATTTTCTTGTTATCGATATAAATACGCAAAATGGTTTTGGAATTAGCAATTTGTTTTCTGACTTCAACGGTTGTCCTTACATTTGAAGGGAAAATGGGTAGCTAGCTACTTACTGTTTAATAAATAAAAAAATCAAAGGTACAAAAGGGTACCTCAAGTGACGATTGAACAATTTTTAACGTACCCTTTTTAACTTCAGCAGCTTTGTTTTCATAAACAGCCTTCTGTCTATGATCTAAGGCTGCCCACATACGCATTACAACCGCTAAGACGGGCATTTTTATGGACCCAACGGAATTAAATTTACTGCCTGTGGTAAATACCTGCAATAACTATAACCCGTAAATCCGGACACAAGAGACGCCATAAAGGAACAAAACTGAGTATCCAATCGACGCGGGAATATTCCTGAACTACCAATTTGGTAGTACCAAGTAAACATCATTCGAGCGTCGCTGATTGGTTACTGAGTTTGATTGCTACTTGGCGTCTCTCGTGTCCGTATTCTAAGTAAGGACTGAATAATAAATCACATTCCTTTCGTAAACACACACTTTTATTCAATTATTACAGGGCGGTTGGTTATAAGGTCAAGGTCTAAAAAACTGACTTGATCTTAATGCACTTTGAAAAAACTGACTTGACCTTATAACCAGCCAAAAAAGCTGGGAAAAAGTTCAAAAAGACATGATTTTATAGGAAAAAAGTGTAAAAAGACATAATTTCTATAGAAAAAAATGTGCCAGCGGGTCTTCCTCCAAAAAAAACGTAAAAAGACATGATTTTAAGGCGTCGTCTCCTTCGCGGGAAATTACTTTAGCAAGAACGCTCTTTTCCTGGAAAATTTGTTCCAGGAAAAGAGCGTTCCTGTAATAGAGCGTTCCCGTTATAGTACATTCCGGTGATAAAGTCTTCCCGCAATAAAGTTTTCCTGAGAAAGATTTTCCCGCAAAAAAGCCAAATTGTCAAGTGAAAATAAAATGTCAAAAACAAGGGTTACTGTTTTGCCAAAATCATACTAATTCAAACAAAAAATGAATTAATTATTCCAGGAAAAGAGCCTTCCAGAGAAAAAATTTTCCAGAAAGTCCATTCTCGGGAAAGT
>SCLG01000070.1:471311-487441 GCA_004367875.1 Oikopleura albicans
TGGGTCTAGCCACACTGGCCTTCCAATTTTTCAACAAATTTACCCAATAAGCTGCCGAGAATTTAGATATAAGAATAATTAAGCGTTTATTATATATTATGTACACACAAGTACGCTCTGGTATAGAATATCACTGATTTGAACCGATGATAGGCTTTATAATCAAAAATAGGCAGTATTTTTGTTTTCAAATAAAGCTGACCATAATCCTCTTTTCTTAAATTTTCTAGATTCATAATTCACTAAAATTATTTGTTATTATTTCTTAATTCGCAGGGGGCAGTGTGTGCATATATGCACACGACTTGGTTTTTCGTCGATTTAAGGCATAAGGAGGCCCCGTAGGGCAGAATTGGTATTGTTGACCCGCTCAACTTTTCGAGAAAATTCCATTGACGGTATTTTAAGAAACAAAGAGTTAAGAAACAATCTAAATATAAAACTAACTGCGAGAGAAAATATTTCGAACTGAAAAACGCACGACACGTACGATAGAAGTATACCGGGATTGATAGGCTATCACGCTTCCCGGTACTAGGGTGCTCCGGTTTGGGAGTTTAGGAACACCGGTACAGATATCAATAATCGTAAGTTTACGTTTGTGCACCTTGTAGATTCTCCAATGTAGAACTTCTGCAAAGAAAAATTCATTTGGGCACTTTTTGAAATGCATGGATTTCTCCCTGGGCACCCTACCCGGTACCAAGTTTTCGGTATATCTTCCGTGGAACACCTGTTTAATTTTATTTTATGAACAAGGTGAAACAAAATCGTCATCATTCCCGCCCTGTATTTAAGTTTGGGTTAAAAACAATCTTATAGTACAGAAACTATTCTATAACTTTCAAAAAACATCTTGAAAACAATCCTATGATCGACGAGAATAAACAATAAAATCAAAAGAAAATGGAAAGGTGAACTAAAAAAAATTGCTACTGGCACAAGCGTGTTAATTATATCACAAGAGCATTAGAAATAACTGCAGTTTAGGACAATGTTGGAACAGAAGCAGAACCCAGTTACAAAGTGGGTATATATGATATATCGTTTTAAATAAAAAATAAGGTCATGTGAGGTCAAGTGCGATTGCAAGCATAAAAGTGCACATATTTATATGTTCATGAGCGAAACTTTTCGTGTAAATTTGGGATCAAGGGTAAACCCGCTGATATTTTCTTATCTCTTTATTTAGGGTTTTATAAGGCCTTACTAAAGTCACCTTAACAGAATACTTTATAATGGGCAAAACGGATGTCCGTATAACCAGCGGAGTGAATATTAATGTATTACATTATGGTTTTTAAAGAACGAACGAATGGTAAATCCCGCGAGTTTACCCTGCTCCTGAAACTTATTTATTGTGGAAGAAAAAATGTTTTCCAGGAGAGTTGACTAGTATGAATACTTTTGAAGTTCAAAAGTTTTGAACTAAATAAAACAAAATTAAAATAAATTTCCGCTTTTCAAACAGTAAATTCTCCCGAAAAGCACCTGTGCATTCGGATTAAAAGGCTGAATCGGTTGTTCAAGCAAAAATATCAAATCAGGCAGATTTAGCGAAACAAAAAGAGATGAAAATGTCAAAATTGACACAAACATTTTGTTCATTTTATGAATTATGAAAACTCATTTTTTTGACTTTTTTGTTAAACAGGCGACTCCGGGTTGGTCAAGTCAACTTGGTAGCGAAATGATTTCGGGTCGTGATACTCTTCGCGTAAAATAAGACTTGGGTGTCTTCGAACGGTAACCACCAGCGTGTATTCTGATTGGATGATGGTGAATGTTATACCGTGGCGAATGGCGCTCAATAAGGGCTCATCGCACGACATGGACCACGCTGCTGCATCAATTAGATGGCCTGGGTACGTCATTGACGGACGAGGAGACTTTTAAGGATTTTAAAAATATCTAGTTCATCTAGAAAATACGAAACAAACCCATTGTGTTTAAATATTCATTTTTTCCGCACGGAAAATAGATTATCCTGAAATCTAGGTTTAACCCCGAGAGCACGAATTTGAAATAAACAATAACAAAAAGAGTACACCTTTAGCCGCTAGAGAGCATTCGACTCTGAAAGACTTTCCACATTGGAAAATTATGTCTAGCACCCAAAAGTGTAGACAACAGATCTTATTTTGTTTAAAAATAAGAGACACTTTTAGGCTTATAATTTATAACACTGCGCAAAAATAACAGTCTTTTATGATGTAAGTTAACGCGTAACAGCGCAAATATATGCATCATATATGTGCGACGCATTGTGCGTTGTTACGCGTTAACTTACATCATAAAAATACTGTTACAGTCCTTCACCATTTATCGGACGTTTTCGGTNCTGATTGGATGATGGTGAATGTTATACCGTGGCGAATGGCGCTCAATAAGGGCTCATCGCACGACATGGACCACGCTGCTGCATCAATTAGATGGCCTGGGTACGTCATTGACGGACGAGGAGACTTTTAAGGATTTTAAAAATATCTAGTGACGGGTTCTTATTTTTGGGGTGCCTCTTTTCAGTGCATCTAGAAAATACGAAACAAACCGCCCATTGTGTTTAAATATTCATTTTTTCCGCACGGAAAATAGATTATCCTGAAACCTAAGTTTAACCCCGACGGCACGAATCTGAAATTAAAAATAACAAAAAGAGTACACCTTTAGCCACTAGAGAGCATTCGACTCTGAAAGACTTTCCATGTGGACTTTCCAATGTATTGGAAAATTATGTCTAGCGCCCAAAAGTGTAGACAAGAGATCTTATTTTGTTTAAAAATAAGAGACATTTTTAGGCTTATAATTTATAACAACGCGCAAAAATAACAGTCTTTTATGGAGTAAATTAACGTGTAACAGCGCAAATATATGCAGCATATATGTGCGACGCATACGCGTTAACTTACATCATAAAAATACTGTTATTTTTGAGCGTTGTTATAAATTGTAAGCCCAAAAGTAATATAATAAGCACTTTTTAAACATTGATTTACACATTAATTTAATTGTCCAAGATCATGAAGCAAAATACCATCAACAATTAATTATATTTTTAAAATCCGAATGACAAATATCTCGACAGAAAGGCAGATGAAGACATGCTATGCCGGAAACAAAATGAAAGATGATCCAAAACGTCCTCTTGTGAAAAATGTTGATGTTGACTAAAAAAATACTTGAGCATCTAAATTATGGAGCGAGGTCTTTATTAAAAAAAAGACCGGATTTTGTTGAAAAAAAACTGACTTGACCTTATAAATAACCAACCACCACTGTACAAAAACTGCAAAAAACATTCCTGGAGACCGGGTATAAATTATACGACTTTACGAATGTAACCCGTATCGTTTCCCATTCTTCGTGCCCAATTTTCTGTTTTCCCGGACCTAACTATTGACTACTAACATTTGACCTTCAGTGAGACCATGAAGTTCATGACATGAACTTAAAAGATTTGTTTAAAAATCAACCGTATACCGTATATATTCATGTGTTATAGGAGATCACAAAAGAATTCTTATACGAAAATGTCTATTTGCCGTTAACCGGCCAGTCTTGATTTTCCCCAACACATCGCCTACGCATTGACCCGTTAACCGGCCACTTTCTGAAAATGTTTTTTGGCCGGATAACACTCTGTGTACAGCATATTGTTATACACTTATAGTCAATAACAAAGCGATATAAAATTTCAAAATATAAAAAATACGTACATGTAACATCATGTAACATATGATCATTTGAGTGTCATCATGTGAGGGCCATTGACAATTCGATAGCAATATAATTGACGTATATACCATTGTACAGGCCAATTAGATTACTATCTAATCTAAGCTTACTATATCCTCATCTGGAATATGACACAACAATTTGTCAAAATGGCTCATATTCCAGATTAGGTTATAGTGAGCTTAGATTAGATAGTAATCTAATTGGCCTATACAATGCTATACGCCAATTATATTGCTTTCGAATTGTCAATGGCCCTCACATGATGGCACTCATATGATCACATACGTTACATATTTTTTGTTTTAAAATGTTATATCGCTTCACTGCCTGACTCACCCTAGTAAATATATATTTAGATAGTAATTTGTTATGCGAAAAATTGTCACTGTTTGAAACATGTATATAAATCTGTCAAACAGTAAAAAGTTAAGCTATTCTTCTTTGCTAAGAAACTTTTTAACTATTTTCACTTGGTGCCAAAGACGATTATCGGAAGATGAAAATTTGGTCAAGTTTAATTCTATTTCTATCATTAATTGAAACACAAAGACCTAACATGAATGGTCATCGGCGATTTGGAAGCCAGGCTGGTTACTCACGACTAGGGTTTCAATCGAGAGCCAACTTTTGCTAAATGTGCGGCTTCAAATTTAGTGAAATTCATTCTGTATACACCACCTAACCAGTTATCTAAAATTGGGCTACCTAAACACTTTTTGGACCGAAACGTACACAAATTATGTATCACAATTTCAAATTATCTTACTAAACGCCTTACTCAATTATCTGCACGGTTTTTGAGCAAAACAGTCGTTAATATAACTGGTTAGGTGGCGTATCACAAAATGGCTATTTTAAGGTCTTTAAAATGACGAGTTTACGGGTGATTTTTTGAATACCCGATTAGAAATAACTCGGTATATAATAGACATACGGTATATGATATACCGTCTAGATAAACGGTAATGTTTGTGTCGTAGTAAAAAAAAAATGAAACGTAGATTTTCAGTAAAACAAGGACGCATTTCTGTATTCCAAACTAAAATATCTTGTAAAATAACAAGTAAAGGCTTGGACTGAACACCCTACTCAAGACGACCGAAACGGACTCTGAATAGTCAAAATCTCGCTAAAATGATTCAATTTGCTATGAAAAACGGAAATGAGGGGCACCGTCTGAATCGGTCTGTTGTTATTTTTGGCGAAAGGGTAATCCGCCGAACTTTTTCGGCGGATTAACCTTTTGACCAATTTGACGTTCTTCTCAAATAACTTTCGCTCACTTCAACTTCTGACCAATTACACTTTAAACCAAACATTCTTTATTCACATTCCACCATTTTTTTTTCGGCCGATTACCCTTTTTGCTCTTTACACGTTATTAATTTCAAACTTTATTCTCGTATACTTTTATCCCTTTTACACCATTTTGCCGTGATATTTTTGAAACNTTTGCGGCTTCTAATTTATTGAAATTCATTCTGTATACACCACCTAACCAGTTATCTAAAATTGGGCTACCTAAACACTTTTTGGACCGAAACGTACACAAATTATGTACACTCCTTGAGGGTTTATCTGCCCGGGGTTTATCTGCCCAAAAAGGCCCGATGGATGGTTTATCTGCCCAGTTTTTGAGGAAAAGTTTTCCAGGAATCCCGCCTACGCTTGAGGGTTTATCTGCCCATTGAGTCATTTTCTGGACCTTCATCGTATAATTTCTAAATCTCTTTTTTTGTATCAACCGACAACTGATGAATAAACTTTTTCTTTTTTGTCATTTTGTAATTTCACTTTTAACAAGAACAATATATACAGTTTAGGCACCGAAATTTGATACAAATTTAGAACGAGCCTGACCGTCGGTTTATCTGTCCAAAAAATATTTTAGCAAAGTTTTCCACCTACGCATGCGGGTTTATCTGCCCAATTTTGGTTTATCTGCCCACTTTTCAGGTCGTGAAATGGGCAGATAAACCCTCAAGGAGTGTATAACAATTTCAAATTATCTTACTGAACGCCTTACTCAATTATCTGTACGGTTTTTGAGCAAAACAGTTGTTAATATAACTGGTTAGGTGGCGTATCACAAAATGGCTATTTTAAGGTCTTTAAAATGACGAGTTTACGGGTGATTTTTTGAATACCCGATTAGAAATAACTCGGTATATAATAGACATACGGTATATGATATACCGTCTAGATAAACGGTAATGTTTGTGTCGTAGTAAAAAAAAAGAAACGTAGATTTTAAGTAAAACAAGGACGCATTTCTGTATTCCAAACTAAAATATACTTGTAAAATAGCAAGTAAAGGCTCGGACTGAACACCCTACTCAAGACGACCGAAACGGACTGACGGGTTTTTGAATAGGCAAAATCTCGCTAAAATGATTCAATGTGCTATAAAAAACGGAAATGAGGATATCCTAACGAGACTTCGAAATTTACTAATCGGGCTAGAAAATACGACCGTTCAATCCGGCAAACATGGAAAGCACACCAATGCCGAAAATGTTCAAATTCCATTCTTATTTTAGCGCATAAACATCGCGTCAAAAGCCGCGCCGAATATGAATTCTACTTTTTTTTGTTTACAACCGGTTTACAATTTGTATGACTTAAACTGATAAAAAAAAATTGGTTTTGATAGAATAAAACATATCCAGCCCAATATTTTGTTTTGAAAATATGATTATTGCGACAAATACGGTGCCGGGTTAACCTTAATGGTCGATTAGTTTCAAGTCAAGTCAGGTTTTTGTGCTTGACCTTATAAACACTAGAAAATGTGACCAAGCAATTTTATGACAGACTGTTTGAACAGCGTTCCCATGGGCCCTGATTGGATACAAACCCGAAAACGTTTAAATTTAGACTAAACCGATTATTACCGTTTTATCAGCTAACTTTTCTGTTTTTGCTTTTATTCACAAACGCTTTCCACAAATTTTTAGAGCGATGTGTTCAAATTTGCATGAATGTCCCTTGGGAGTTAAGCCTTCCATGGCTTAAATAACATACAATTACATACCGAGTAGTGCGCAAATATTTCTGCATACTGCGGGCCATTGTTGGCCAAACCTCTTCGGCGACTTCTCGTGCACTCATATGACTATTTGAATTTCGATGAACTAGAGAAAACGCATCGTCGACAGCGCACTCCAGTCTAGAGCGACGTTTACGCACCCTTCTTTCTCTCTCCACCTACAATTTCATATTTTATACAGTCCATACTCTCAATACGGACAATTTATTCCAATACGGACGTTTTTTGGGAAAAAATGTCCCCAAAACACTCGAAAAATGGACATTTCACGACAATTCCCCCAATAGGGACGTTATTTTCAGTATCAAACACCATTACTATCCCTAGAAAGAAAAGCCTCAGAACCTTATATACAGTCCCTGCTCCCTAAGCTTTTGAGTAACGCTTCGGGGTCATGACGTCAGTTTGTGACCTTTTTGGGCCTTTTTGACCCTGAAACGTAGTTTTTTGGATTCATAAAATTTTGGACCTTAACTCGTACGAGGTCTGACAGCGAACTTCAGGGATCTATGAACGGCCCATCAGGAATCTACTTATACATTTAAACTAAAACGCACCACCCGGTACGATTTGAGCTGTTTAATTTGACAATAGCCCTTCGCTTTTCAGATAACTTTAGTGGACGGTTAACTGTGCAACCAAAACACACTAAATAAACACTTTTTGTATTCAGTGAACTTACATCGGAAAAGTAGCGTTCATTTTGTCCGGCATCCCTTCTTCTGGCGGCGGCAGTCAAAATGGCTTTTTTGTCGGCATCTTCTTGACCTTCGGGAAGTTTTTGATCAATTGAGTAAACTTTAAAAGATGACATTGACCGCATACGACTCGAGCGTGTTGGAACTTGTAACGCTGGATTGTACAAAGAAAAATCCCGATAATACTAAACAATGAAAAATTACTTAATCGGCCAGTAAATTATGAAAAAAATATACCGAGTGTTGCTTCCCAGTTAAAACTGATATATCAACCTGTATTTACAGGTTGTCAAAGCCCGACAAACTGAGCTTCAGCACATGGTATATACAAAAATTAAGGAACAAGACGTGTAAATATTTTTTTTTTGACGAAAGGGGGGTCTGGTTAACCAACTTATAACTTATCATTATTTTTGGCCTTAACCTTATAAGTTATAAGGTTAAGGCCAAAAAATGACTTGACCTTAATGCACTCCAGAAAAATGACTAAAGTAAATTTACCCGTGTCGTTCTAAACATATATGACTCGTTCTAAAATTAAACCCAAAAAAAAAGTGAAACAGACATACAGGCGGGGTTGGTTATAAGGTCAAGGTCAAAAAAACTTACTTGACCTTAAATGCACTTTTGAAAACTGACTTGACCTTGTAAGTTATAAGTTATTCCCAAAAAAATATGAAGACCTCATATGAAGACCTCAAGAAAATATGGCGAGCGGGGGGGGGAGGTCTTCACGCAAAAAACTGACTTGACCTTAGTGCAAAAAAACTGACTTGACCTTATAACGGCACAAATGGCTGACCTTATAAGCAACCCGGCCTGTAATTCATATTGAAAACAATGACTTGCCCTTAGTGCAAAAAAGATGACTTGACTTTAAAACGGTCACACCTTGTGACCTTATAACCAGACCCCTGGAAAAAGACATGATTTTTAAGATTTTTTTTCCCAAAAAGCATGCTTCTCAAAACTTCAGTCAACTTGACCTTAGCGCGAAAAACTGAGTGACCTTATTACGTTCCAAATGGCTGACCTTATACACAGGGTGCGCCGTTATGTTTCACAAAAAAAAATTCGAAAAATAGTGAAACAAAATGGCCCGAGCGGGAAATTGACTCGACCTTAATAGTTAGACGTAGAAAACAAAATCGAATGTGGCGAGCCCTGGTCAAAAATCTTTCATAAAAAGTACCTTTTGTAAAACGTAGGCGCCAGTCGCTTGAATGGAATTTGGTCCAGCATTATAAAATTGGGTTTCTCCATCGGTGGAGCGCGTCACTTCGAGTAAAAAGCACGTGTTTTTGTGCCTCAAATACAAAATAACGACGCCAAAATAATGCAAAAAGAGTAAAACATCGACATAGGAAGACGTAAAACGCACAATGGGCGTGAAATTCCACTGTCCCCAGTGGATTACTTTGAACGCATAAAACAGCCAAAATATCGTAACGGTCGCAAACGAAACGGTTGAGAGAATGAAGCGGTAGAGGTTAATCGAGGGCAACCGAGCAATACGCGTTTTGGAACTAAGAAAAACCCAACTAGCGGCCAGAAGGATTATCAGCTTCACAGCAATGGCTATCAGCTCGCCCTGTGAACCTGAACAAAATCATTAATATAAATAAGGGGGTCTGGTTATAAGGTTATAGCCAGAAAACTGACTCGACCTTAATGGACTTAAGAAACCTGGGTTGACCTTATAAGCATCAGAAAAAATCGACTTGGGGAGACCTTAGTGGAAAAAGCCCATAAAACCTTAAAACGGTTCAAATCTCACAGCTTATAAGTTATAACTTATAAGGTCTAAAATTTGGACCGTTTTGAGGTTCTATGGTNCAGGGTGCGCAGTTATCTTGCGAACTTCCTCCTTGAAAAGTCGCAAGATAAGCGTTTTTCGCTAGATAACTGCTCAGTGCATAGCACATAATTATTATAAATCCAGAAAAACAAAATTCTGAAAAGTCGCAAGATAAGCGTACGAGCGGCAATTTTCGCAAGATAAGTGCTCGCAAGATAACTGCGCACCCTGTGTATATCGAGTAAATGACCTTAAGACACCCATGTTTATGTTTTTCGTTAAATAATATAAAAATTACCAATATCGGTCAGCTCTTCGAAAGGTGGCGTAAAAGATGAATTATAACCGGGAATATCAAGATTATCGGCGCCAAACAGCTTCGGAATACAAAGAAAACAAATCGGTGAGGCGTATGTGATTGTGAACAAAATCGTCGAGAAAACGAGCGAAAAACTGCAATTTTGAGAACACTTTGTTCCACGAACACCCAAATCGCTCCGAAACTTTTTTCCGTGTTATTTTTCTGTCTAGTTTTTTATACAAATTTGCTTAAAAAATATGCTAAAGCATAATAAATACTTTATTATAAAAATTTCAGTATCGGTAGAGTTATCGGAATAATTTTTTTTTTTGCATCTGATAGCTAAATATTGGGCAATAGCATAGTCGTGATCGCCGTTAAAAATCAGATCGAATGAGGGCCATAAGGGCCCATTTGAAGCAAGCTGTAATTTTACACGCTAGAGGAATCATATGACAAACTTGACACCACGAGTGAAATGAGTGACCCTTACTTACTCAATGGGTCAATTTTCATGTCTTAAGACCTTTTGTGTCTCGAGAAACCGGTATTTTATCTTTTGTCCGGCGATTTATCGGCGACAAAGGCCTAACTCAAAAAAGTACTCCATTAAGGACAAATACCCTATATTGAGCTAGCTAAATGATAGATCAGATTTAAAAAAAAAATATTTTATTCCAATAACTCTAGCATACTGAAAAATTTCACGAAATTGTTCGCCTCTTAAAAAATATCTATTTTAGCCGTCTACGGCTTTGGATTTGCAGAAAATTCGAGCCTCACTACCTTTCCGGGATTTGATTTTGTTATATTTTCTTAATGTATTTAATGGGCCCTAGAAGTCTTTAGGCTCTTTTGTGGCCTTTTACTCAGGACATAAAACCAACCCGCCATATGATCTGATTGAAAATAACATATGTAGTGATCGAAATCATAAAGCTTAACTCACAGGGGACAATTGAGCTAATTAATTAAGGCTTAAGTTTGAACATTAAAAATGAACACGATTCCCTTTAATAATTCCTCGTTGGAGACCCTAGTGGTTGCTTCTGAGGTGGCAAATGTTTCATTTTCATTCGCCCAAAAATCGTTTCGCTCTTTTTGTCCATTGATTAATCGTTCGCTTTCATTAAGGCTATCGTCTAATGTACGTGTATCAGACATGCCCGAAGCAGGTTACATACTCTCTTAAAACACAATTCATTATTACAGGGTACGCCAATTAAGGGCGTGGAAAAATGGTTTTTGAACTTACGTTTATTACAGTCAACCAAGGATAATCATTTACAGAATCACAATAATTAAAAATATCGTAAAGAATTATACAGGGGGGGCTGGTTATAAGGTCAAGGTGTAAAAAACTGACTTGACCTTAATTCACTTAAAAAAAACTGACTTGACCTTATAACCAACCAGATTTTTTTCCATAATAAGACCTTAATGGGAAAAAACGGAATTTTTTTTTAACATTTGATTTTCCTCAACAAATTATGGCCTTCACTCTAAAAAATGTTAAAAAGACACTATTTAATAGAAAAAAACGTAAAAAGACATGATTTTAAAGATTTTTTTCCCAAAAAGCATGCTACTCAAAAAAACTGACTTGACCTTAGTGCAAAAAAACTGACTTGACCTTATAACGGCACAAATGGCTGACCTTATAACCAACCCCCCCTGTAGTACCAATAATGGTGATATAAGGTCACAGCGAACCGTTAAAAGGACAGACCTTATAAGTTATAAGTTATACTGTTATAACTTATAACCAACCCAATGTAGAAGGAAAGACCATCTCAACAAATAACAATTAGGTTATTATCAGTTAATGAAACTAATGGTTGGACTTCACGCACTGCGCCCTCATCGTGCATTCTAAAGGCACNCCCGGCCCTTACTTGGCGCACCCAGAGTTTTTGTCTGATAGTCTGGCACATAGTTAGGGTAGCCGTCTGGGATTTTCGAGAGGTACAATTTAAGAGTTTGACGTTCAAACTTTCCAGGTATACCAGACCAAGGGCGGCGAAAAAAATTAAGGCGCCCTTTAACACAAAAGTAAAGGACTCGGGAAGGGAATTTCGCCTGATTTATAGTCCTTAATTTTTTTTTGGCAAAACCGGCCCTTACTTAGCGACTTGACGATTTTTTCGAAAAAAACCGACCCTTACTTGACGACTTTTGACCCTTACTTGGCGTCAAAAATTTTTTTCCGAAAAAAACCGACCCTTACTTGGCGGCCCCGGCCCTTACTTGAGAGAGTGGCCCGTACTTGGCGGGCCCGTACTTGGCGGCCCCTCTGTACTGAAAAATGTCACCAAAATTGTTGGCCTCTTAAGAAAAGCCGTCTATATCTTTGGATTTGCAGAAAATTCGAGAACTCACTACAGGCCTTTCCGGGATTTGATTTTGTTACATTTTCTTAATAACTTTTCGAGCTCTACAATTTAGATAAAACATATTTGTATTTAATGGGCCCTAGAGGTCCTTAGGCTCCCTTGTGGCCTTTTACTCCATATGATCAGACTGAAAATAACATAGTGATCGAAATCATAAACCTTAACTCACAGGGGACAATTGGGCTAATTAATTAAGACTCAAATTTGCACATTCAAAATGAACACGATTCCCTTTAATAATTCCTCGTTGGAGACCCTAGTGGTTGCCTCTGATGTGGCAAATGTTTCATTTTCATTCGCCCAAAAATCGTTTCGCTCTTTTTGTCCATTGATTAATCGTTCGCTTTCATTAAGGCTATCGTCTAATGTACGTGTATCAGACATGCCCGAAGCAGGTTACATACTCTCTTAAAACACAATTCATTATTACAGGGTACGCCAATTAAGGGCGTGGAAAATGGTTTTTGAACTTACATTTATTACAGTCAACCAAGGTTAATCATTTACAGAATCAAAATAATTAAAAATATCATAAAGAATTATAGTACCAATAATGGTGATATAAGGTCACCGCGAAACCTTAAAAGGACAGACCTTATAAGTTATAACTTATACTGTTATAACTTATAACCAACCAAATGTAGAAGGAAAGACCATCTCAACAAATAACAATTAGGTTATTATCAGTTAATGAAACTAATGGTTGGACTTCACGCACTGCGCCCTAATCGTGCATTCTAAAGGCTCTATTATAATCAAAACTCTGATTTTTGGCGCAAAACCGTTATTACATTTTTAAATCAAGAATATATGATTCCAAAAATGTCAATTAAGGTAGATGTGGTTCTATACAGTCCGAGCTCTCAATAGGGACGTTTTAGGGAAACGCCCTAATGGGGATAAAGAATGAACACAAACCGAAAATGGAGAAACCAGAAAACCGAGAAAATATGCCGAAAATGCTCTCTAGCGCCAAAACGTGTCGCTTTTTTCAAATTTTTAATTTCACCAACGTAATCTACGTATCAAGCGGCATCATGAGTTTAACAAAATTTTCTTTTTTTCCAAGTGCACTTTCTTCGTTTTCAGGTTTCTGCATTTTCAATTGGTGCTAAATAATGTATATCAAACAAAAAAATGGCTTCAAGGGGTTCACATATGAATGAGCGAAACAAAATTTTGAATTCCAGAGGATCCCTTCAAAGCATCAATTTCGATTAGGACGAGACAGCCAATCAGGGTCGAGGGTGTAGAGTTAATTAGTTTTTGAGCAGCCTTCATTGTACCACCAGTAGCCAGTAGGTCATCGATAATAACGACGGAATCCGACTCGGTTAAAGCCGACTTTTCAAGCTCGATGCAATCCTCGCCGTATTCTAGAGAATAGTTGGTTCGGTAAACGTCTCCCGGCAATTTCCCCTTCTTTCGTATTGGAACAAAACCAACTTTCAATCGGGAGGCAACCGCCATTCCTAGATCATATGTTTTATAAATTGTAACACATTATTGTAATATTTTGTCATTTTCCGCCAAAGCACTACGCACTTATCTTGCAGTTTTTTTGGAAACACTTTTGCAAGATAACGGCACAGGGTTGTTTATCTATTGTATATTACAGGGGGTCTGGTAAGGTCAGAACGCGAAAAATTGACTTGACCTTATAACCATATAAGTAGGGAGGTAGTAATCCACAAAAATATAAAAAGTCATACTAAAGTAAAATTTAATAAAGATTTTTTTTTTCAAAAAAACATGTTTTTGATTTGAGCTTATAAGGGACCATATGTTAGACCTTATAAACGACCCTTAGCATCTTTAAAACAACTGACTTGACCGTAATGCTCTTAAAAACTTACTTTACCTTATAAGTTATAAGTTATAACCATTAAAAAATACAGTTTGCAAAAAAAAAACTGACCTGATCTTAATGCAAAGAAAAACTGACTTGGCCTTATAACTTTTACAAATTGTGAGCTTCTAACCAGACCCCCTGTAAACTATTTATCACTTCTACATTTGTAGCGTCTACCAAATAACTTACCCATTAAGAATCCGCGAGATTCGAGTCCTACAAGTTTGGTGCACGTAGGGAAATGAGTTCTAATTGTTTCTTCTAGAACATCTGACAATAAATCGAGCCGCTGCGGATCCGAAAACAGCGGCATGATATTTTTAAATATGATACCAGGCTTCGGGAAATCGGGGTGATCCGTCATACATTCATTCAGTATTTTCAATTTTTCGTTCATTGTCTGAAAGTAAGAGGAGTTACCGACAGTTCCCTAATAACTACAGGTTGTTGTTGGTTATATGGCCAAGGCCTGAAAAACTGTATTGACCTTATAACCAAAAAACTGTAAAAAGACATATTGTAGAAAAAAAAATGTACTACTCAGCGTTTTCCATGAATTTCCGCCGTTTTTTCTTTAGTATTTTCTAGATAGCCAAACTCGAGTTTTTCGACACGTCAAAACGTTACATTTTGGTTATAAAATTGGAACTGATTTGTAACCCCTAGGGTCCGAAATGGCCAGATACGAAGGAGTTATAATTTGTAGTCTATACTTGTGTTTTGCCGAGCCCTGTTTTAGGGACCAAAAAACGCGATATCGTTTATTTGTATACAAGCTGGCGGCCATACTTATGGTCGAGCATATGGCAATGTATTTCCAGATTGGTCCACACCTTTTCGCTCGGTGTAGTAAACTTGAGTTCCGATATTTGAAAGTGATTCGGCGCATTCAATTCAAGCATTAATTGGTCTTTCATGATCAAATATTTTTTTTGATTTCATTGCTTATTACTTATTAATAATTTAATATGTAATAATATTTTTTATTTAATTATTTTCGAGTCTTATCTTATTTTAATTTATAAAATATAAATACACCACCTAACCATGTGAGATAACACCAATTTTTTCGAAAAAAGGTTTTATCTCAAATGCAAATTGTTATCCCAAATGCAAACTGTTATCCCAAATGGGTAGTGCGTAGGTTAAAACCCTGGAAAACTTGAAACAAGTGTTATTCCAAATGCAAATAGGCTTNAAAATATGACAGAAAAAAAGTGTGCCTGAAAACTATTAATTGCAAATAACCTCAATTTTGAGGTTTCATAGCTCCAATAAATGACTAATTAATAATCTTTACGGAAACAATTTTCTTATTTTTATCTGTTTTCCGACTTTGTAATCGATTAATCTATGTTAGTTTTCACTGCCGTTACATTTAATAGAATGAAACACCATAAAAAATGTATTTTTTATGCCCGGACGGAGAAACCTCCGTCATATGTGTTTGAAGGTTAAGCAAACAATTAAAAAGTTACTTTCGTCGAAAACCTTCCTCAAAAGTTCAGCGAAAATGTAAAAACAATTTCAGATAGAACTTTTGGCACAAAAAATCGTACAAAATTTTGCCTAGATATCTCGTCAACAAAATCGTCAAAAATTTGTTTATACAATCCTTGATTACATAACGACCGTTATGGAATAAAGGCCCCTCATGGTTTTAATTTGGGACATTTAAATTGGATTGAAATAAAATGGCTCATTTTATGAGCTTATGGCTCAAAGCCAAGTTGTAGAGCTCGTCAAACTACATCGATCTGACTAATCAGAAATTTATTTGGGCCGCCAGGGCCTCCTAGAGAGCTGTTTGAAATCTCCAACCTACGCAAAAAACCGTCAATCGAATTTTCTCGAATAGTTGAGGGGTCACCAATACCCGTTTTGTCATACGGGGCCTCCATATGCCTTAAATCGACGAAAAACACAAGTTGCGTGTCTAATTACACGCACTTCCCCTTGGGAGTTAATTAAAAACGGCCGTCATTTTTTTTGGATAAACGACCGTAATGGAAGCGCCCCTTATGTTATCAATGACTGTAAATTTAATACGTCAAACAATATTAAGTTACCAAATTAAATGTTTTTATATTACACCGTTTGCGCAGTTATCGGGCAAATTTCGCAAAAAAAAACCTGCCGGTTAATTGCGCGGGTGCCTGATAACAGCACTAGCGGGGTAATGTGCTTCACCAAGTTGTTATTATTCAATGAGACCGGTTGGGTAAACGCACGACGTAAAACGGTCCCTGTCGCAAGTAACAACGCGCATACGCAAGTAACAAATGATTTAAGCCACCCTAA
>SCLG01000070.1:494953-552989 GCA_004367875.1 Oikopleura albicans
CCTTAAAAGGTTTCAATGGATTTTTGGTTTTTGCCAAAAAATTCGCCTTGAAATTCTGCATCTATGACCTTAATTTGAAAAAAAATCATCGAATTTTTTTCGAGATATGACACTTTTTGTACTTTAACCGGTAATTACCGGTACTTCCGGTTTTTGTTCCGGTCCGAAAAAATTTCAAAAATTTTAGCCCCAACCTTTTCCAGTTCCATGCCAAAAACCGTTTGTCAATATCTTTCTTGGTTTTCCAGCATGTTCGCTCCAAAAAAAGTAAATCTTGGGGTATGCTAAAAAAAAAGCGACCTTAATCCACACTCGCGGCATCTTAATTTCAATTTTGGTGCCTACAAGGAGGTCTGGTTAGAAGGTCAAAGCCACAAAATGACTTGACCTTAATGCATTCCAAAAAATGAATTGACCTTAGTGCAAAATAAAAGTCGAAAAGATATGATTTCTATAAAAAAAATTTCTGGTGACCTCCCCCTTTTTCTTCACCCAAAACAAAGTGAAAAAAGACATGATTTATCGTGACAAAAAAAATGACTTGACCTTAGTACAAAAAAAATGACTTGACCTTATAACGAGACCGCTGTACTAATTATTGGGATCTTTTTCTGGTCGGTTTACAGAACGCCCTG
This sequence comes from Oikopleura albicans, assembly GCA_004367875.1. Lineage (NCBI taxonomy): Eukaryota > Metazoa > Chordata > Appendicularia > Copelata > Oikopleuridae > Oikopleura > Oikopleura albicans. Next base: position 495,589 of record SCLG01000070.1, read on the forward strand.
CGTACGGTAAAACTATTGGGGTCCTAGTTAATAATTGCAATTATTACCTAGGATACAATTAATAGACCGTACCAACCACTTTACAACTGTATACCAATTAAGAGTTTGTTACCACAGGTGCGGGTATAAGTAACCATGTCCCTTCAAGTGCCGGCGTATCATCTCCAACAACTTCCTGTTCAACATGCAACAAGGAAATATTTGAAGGCAACTGAAGACTGCGCGACTCTAAAGCGCGCAACAGGGTCGATTTTCCCGCACCATTTCGCCCAACCAAACCATATCGTTTTCCGCGCGCTAAACTCAATTCCGCATTTTGAATCAATTGCACCGAGCCAAAGGTCAAATCAAAATTTTCGATTAAAATATCGCCCGATGCCGAAACGGTCGCCTTTGTTGTCGTTTTCAAATTAGTACGCCCCAAAATTGAAACCACTTTTGAAATAACGAGATTATCACAGGAGGTATTACAAGCTGAAAATAACCGGTCATGATATTCATCATAGGGGTATTAAGTTCTTGCGTACAAGGCCATATTATATGGACAATACAATATAGGAACAATATCTATCGGAAATTTCTTTGAAGAACCTTTAAAATAACTTTAAAAATGCATTTTTGAAAAACGAAACTTACAAGTAATTTACTGAAATTAGACGTCAAATTAAGACCAGTGTTGGAAACCTTGGCGAACGCTCTAAATATCCCCAACGCCCAACGCAAGCGTTGGCCAACCCTCGATTTTTCTCAACGCCCAACGTAAGTGTTGACCAACGCTCCCAACACGTTGGGAATAAAAAGTTCCCCAACGCGTTGGGAATAACCGTTACATAACTCTCAACGTTCCCAACGCGTTAGTTGGGCGTTGGCCAACGCACCCCAACGCTTCCAACACTGCTTAAGACTATATAACTTACAGGGGTCTGGTTATAAGGTTAAGCTCAATTTAGTAAGTTACAACAGATTGTAAAAATCGAAGATCTTTTTGGGATTTCACCTGAAAAAAATTCAAACATCTATAAAAATACACGGTTACCTTTTCTGATCAATTTGATATCCGTGATTTAATTTGGTCAAGTAACACGAAAAATTTATATTTATAATCACGGATATCAAATTGATCAGAAAAGGTAACCGTGTATTTTATCGGTGACATAAAAACTGACCATTTTCTCAGAATTTCAATTTTGATTTCAACTTTTAGTCGTACTAATTTGAAAGCGACCTTTGTAGTTGCCTGCGAGGCGACGGCCAGCTCCTTGGTGAGGGTTTTGTCGACGTTTTCGGCGGCGATGCGTTCGGCCTCTTCCTTTTGCTTTAGTTTTTTCTGTCGATTTCGCTCGTCCTTGGCCAGCTTTTTTTGGTCAACTTGAGATCGCAGCTCAACGTCTGTTACCAGCATGATGTTTTCCGAATCGGCCGTATCAATCGCCGAATCCGCAAACACAATCGCCGATGCCAATTTCATTGGCTCTGACTAAACATTTATTTTGTTAAAAATTGCAGAAGTCGGCAACTTTCAAAAATCGGATTAAAACAGTATCAAAATGCTTCCATTTGAAGAAAATTTTCGGCCTCATACTGTGCGGTGAAAGGTTTATTAAAAATGTGTGTTTTTTTTTCTTAGATTCTAGTGCGACACGACGATGTCATCTAAGAAAAAAAACACACATTTTCAATAAACCTTTCACCGCACAGTATAATATGACTCATATTGTAAATATGATCCCATCATCGTATTGTCTGCAAAAATGATACTACAGTTTCAGTTTAGGCACGGTTTGAATCGTTTTTCTTTCTACGAACAAAATAATACCCCGTCGAAATTTGTTCCCCATCTGATCAGTGTAATTGGTCAGAATTGGTAAAATGTTGGCGGATTACCCTGTCGCCCAAAAAAAAGACCGATATTGGCGGTGCCTTGAAACTGAAGTTTCATGAAATTTTGAGGGGTCATATGACCTCGTTGGAACAATTTGTAATTTGACACCTTTTGGACTCATATTACAAAAATGATCCCACTAGGTTGTAACGCAGCCTTTAATTAGCGTGTGTGCTGAGTTTGACCTATAACGGCCTATTAATACTCGAAAAAAAAAAACATTTTTAAATATTCTGGGAATAAACCGGAAATTGAACCGGCTGTCATTTCCGGTAAAGGTATCATTTGGTCACGAGCCCCTTCTATAGACACCCGATTTTAATATTTTTATGACGCCGTTTTTATCCAAAATTTCCTAGTGTCTCAGAATATTTTGAAATGAACACGATTTATTTGGTTTATCCCGCTTATCGGGAGTGATTTTTTTCAAGGCGAAATTGGCCCCGTAAATCCGCCAGGCGTGTCTAGGAAATAAATGTTTTTAATATACTAAAACATACCGTTTTAGTGTCCATCATGCTGAATAATCTGGCTGATAACTGTTCGATTTCATCGTCGGGTGCTTCGGCTGCGTCAGCAAGAAAAGGTCCGATCGCCTCAACAACATCATCTTTCGATTCAAAAGCGTCATTATCATCCAACATACCCCCGATATAGTTTGCGATATCCTCATCCAAATCCGGATACGCAGTTAACACGCATTCTAGCAATTTCGACATATCTAAACTTTTTCCCTTTTTATCGTTTATTTCGAAGTTTTAAAAAATGGAAGGGGTAATGATACCCCTTATACATACAGTATGTATTGCCAATACTGTATTGGTTTCCACGTTAGTGATGAGAAAATCATCTAGCTCGTTGTACGATGTTTTAAATTCCATTCAAGTATTTTTTCTCGGTTTTATAATCAAATTCCCAATCATTTATGGAAAATTCCAAAGAAGTAAGGCTAAATTCAATTATCTTAACAAAACACCCCTAAATTCAATTATCTTTACATAAATCAAAAAGTTTTTAGCCATTTTCGCCCACGCTCTACTCAAATATCTTAACAAAGTTGAGTTATCTGAACACTTTTTGACTCTTTTTGAGACAAAACAGTTACAGTCCCTACTATCAATTTCTTCCAATACGGGCGGTTTTTGAGAAAAGCAGTCGAAAATGACAATTCACCAATAATGACGCTATTTTCTAGAATGAAAAAGGTCCGTATTGGAATCAAGGACTGTATTAAGATAACTGGTTAGGTGATGTCTGCTCTAAACGGCTCCTAGGGCTAAATTGGTGGCCGCGTGCCCTCGACAGGGTAATAATGAAACCGATAACTTCATCGGACGATTTGGGCATTTACGGTATGGTCGGTTATAAATGAACCGTGATTGACTCCGCTAAAAAATCAAGTGATGTTCCTTTCTATAGTTAAAGATTGCATAAAAAAAACAAAATACAGTCCGTAATCATTTATCGGACGATTGCTCCTTTTTCGGCCATTCTAATAGAAAAATGGTCCTTTTTGTGACAATGCTCCTTTTTAGGACGCTTTTTTCGAGAACCGAAAACGTCCGATAAATGAGTAACGACTGTAACTGAGCCAGCTTAAAATTTCAATGAAAGTCGAGGGTTAGCGATTAGTCCTCAATTATTGGCATTTCCTGAACATTTCTCTATTTTATTTATTAATGTTTTTAATACTTATATAACGTTAATATATAAATATTCATTATGATTCTCTCATTTCACTAAGTTTCGTATAATTAACTTCACTATAAAATAAATTCCAAATAAGCATTTTACGTAGTAATAAAATTTATTTATAATAATTTTTATTCAGAACTTGAAATCTTGTAGTTGTAACCTTCATGCATTTTGATTGGTCAATATTCAATCCGTAACCTACGCGGTATTATTTTACCAGCGAATTGAATTTTGAGCCTACATTTTTAATAAAAAAAAATAAATTTAGCTGAAATCACTGACAATAATTATTGATAATTATTGATAATAATTATTGATTTTCTAAATTAGAAATTATATTTTAAGTTAGAATTTCTAACATTAATGTACATTTGTTATACAAAATTTGTATCAACGCATTTTTGTATGCGACGTGACCGGGTACAAACCTTTGAAAAAATTTGCTTGATTAGTTATTTTTACCCGATAATGGCGCAGGGCGTAATTTACGCCATTATGGTAACTGGAAAACTTTTGGCAAAATTTTGTCAAAAGTTCCACTCGATAACGGCGCAGGGGGTGTATATCAGGACGACTTATGAATGCTAAAAACAAGGATAAGTATACGCTAGTATTGTAGTAGTTTTTTATTATTCAAACAGTCTGGCCTAGCGATGACAAACATGACATACAGTTGTATCTTGACAAAAATCCCGGTGTCTCCATATCTTAACATTTATATCAAAGTCCGTATGTAAGTTATTAAAATTTTATTATAAATTTTACAGTAAAATTGTTTCATACAGAGGTGGTCGAAAATTCCGTGCTTCCATGTCTTGACAGATCACCCATATCTTGACAAAGTCTCATATCTTGACAGATTTTAGGTCCTTTTTTAGTCATGCGAAAGTGCCAAGAAAAAGGCTCTATTTTTGTTGAAACGCCCACAGCTCTCCGGCAAATGTCGAGAAACCTTTGTCACAAAATTATATTTTTAAAGAAAATGTCTAAAATAATGTGTAAACAATTCGCCGTCGTGATTTTTCGTGATGTTTGAATTGGAACATACGAGTAGGGCCCTTTGATAACAATAAATTTTCAATAACTTGATCCAAATGGGGGTGGCTTTTAGGTGTTGGGTAAGCATCAATTTTTAAACCGATAAAAAGAAAAATCAGTGAAAACTTCATGCTGACCTGGAAAATCCTAAGATAAAAATGAACTGAAAATAAATTAACTTGTGGCTCACATCGTTATAATATAATAATTTTTACCGCCAGTGTCGCCAAACCCCAACGCCCAGATTTTGGCATGATCGTTGATTGGGTGGACTTCTGTGTAAAATTAATAAATTTAATTAATTTTATACTAGCGAGAGATTGTTATTGAATGGTATTCAGTAACAATTTCTGGCTAGTATAAAATTAATTGAATTTATTAATTTTACACAGAATTCCACCCGCTGTAAGGAAACTGGCGCCATGGCGAATATCATATCCGGGAGATGTAACATACAGGTGATATTACAAGTTACAGAAATTACCTATTATCACCTGTATGTTACATAATATGTTACATAATAATATTCCCCGATGCAGCATTGGTTTTGTCACTGGGTAACATAAATTAGTTTCCGTGTCGGAAGTTCCGACCTTATGATTTATAACTTATAAATTAACCCCTGAACGGCGTGTAAGATATAACCTTTATTTCATAAAATACGTTTTCATGAAAAATGTATTCTTCGAGAATCGTTTGGTAGGATATTACATTAAACAATACAGGTTTTACGGAATGTCAGAACGCACGGTAAAAATAAACTACATATATTTGACAGGGCAATTTATTATTTAGTTTCTCTTTCTTTAATAATATTATTTTCTAAAGTGGCTAATTTTCTCCAAAAGCCAACATTCGGATTTGCGTCTGGTTTTTGTTGTTTGATAAGATTGAACGCTTCTTCCAGTGAAAATCCTAAAAGGAAAAATTTTATCTTAATTAATTTATTTTGAACACAAGGTTTAAAACTTCAAATTGTGTGCCATTTTAACAAATATTTTCATGCATCTTTAGAGTCTTATCGTTAAATATATACAGGGAGTCTGGTTATAAGGTTATACCTGACTTAATGCATAAAAAAATGCCGCGATCTTATAACCATTTGACATTAATAAATGGAGTTTCCCAAAAAACTGTTAAAAACATGATTTTATAGAAAAAAAAAGTCAAAAAAAGACATGATTTCTACGGAAAAACTGTCTTGACCTTATAACGGTCACAAGTTGCGACCTGATAAAAATTAAATGATTCTCAAAGAACTGATAACTAATTAACTTTGACACGAGATATAAGTTATTTTTATAACAACTGTGGAGTTCTCTACGGGAAAAGTGAGCGTTTATGTATAATTACCATTTATCTACAGTTATAACAGTATTAACCTTGAAATGTGATCAAATATGCCATTATGAATGTAACAGAACGGGATCGGCCTTTTTTGCAATGTACTAAGACGTTATGACCGCCTTGGATGTCCGCGTGAATGGCCATTGAAACTGAATTGGACTAGTTGATTATGTACTTTAATGTACAATTAATACTGTATAGTGACAATAGTATTGTGTATACATCAGTTATACCTTAATCTTTTGCAAGCCATGGCTAAAATGACAAAATATAACGTAAAATAAGGTCAAAANTTGGCGAAAAATTTTTGGGAAAAAAGTGGCCGGATAAGCGCGCGAGCGGGCAAAGTGGCCGGATAAACCCTTAAGCGGTGTACACAATGTACAGGGAGTGTGGTTATAAGGTTATTACTGACTTAATGCATTAAAAAATGCCGCGATCTTATAACCATTTTACATTAATAAATGGAGTTTCCCAAAAAACTGTTAAAAACATGATTTTTAAAAAAGTCAAAAAAGACATGATTTCTACGGAAAAACTGTCTTGACCTTATAAGTTATAAGTTGCAACCTGATAAAAATTAAATGATTCTTAAAGAACTGATAACTAATTAACTTTGACACGAGATATAAATTATTTTTATAACAACTGTGGAGTTAAAATGTCTCTACGGGATAAGTGAGCTGCTATGTATAATTACCATTTATCTACAGTTATAACAGTATTAACCTTGAAATGTGATCAAATATGCCATTATGAATGTAACAGAACGGGATCGGCCTTTTTTGCAATGTACTAAGACGTTATGACCGCCTTGGATGTCCGCGTGAATGGCCATTGAAACTGAATTGGACTAGTTGATTATGTACTTTAGTGTACAATTAATACTGTATAGTGACAATAGTATTGTGTATACATCAGTTATACCTTAATCTTTTGCAAGCCATGGCTAAAATGACAAAATATAACGTAAAATAAGGTCAAAAATGAAAGATAAACGTACAATGTGTAGGCGTATGGTTGAAATTGCGTAGGCGATGAAAATACTGGAAAATAGGGATTACGTAACTGGAAAGTATTCTCTTTTTCTAAAACTTAAATATATGATGCAGTTTGATGCGTAGATTACGTTGGTAAAATGAAAAGGAGACACGTTCTGGCGCTAGAGAGCATTTTATAGGTCATGTTCGGATTTTTCATTTTCGGTTTTTGCCCGTAACGAAAATGGCCTCTAAAATGCTCTTTAGCGGCAAAACTTGTCTCCTTTTTCAATTTTTTTTATTACAGTTGTACTTTTGGTTAATTTACTCTTGCTTATACATACTACGTTGGAAGTGATCCTCTACATATTCCGTCGGCGAATCCGCAACATGAACCCTCTCACATTTTATTTTGCATTCTGATGCATATGAGGGAAACGGTAACGACTGCGTAATATTGTAAATGGAGGTAATATTTGACTTTTTTGTTTTTTCCTTGGTTACCGCATCTAGTAAATATACTATCATTCATTATTAGAGCTACTTGTTCATTCTAAAATTTTGACTTGATCGGAACATGATTTATTCAATAAACTTTTTTTTGGGAGTTTTGTGGAGAAACATTATGTTATAAAATGACAACCTACGCTCGCTGTCTTATAACAGGGCCTTGCAGTAGTGACACTTTTAAAAACTGCTTGAGTTACGTAGTCGGCTTAAAATCAATAATTTTTATTTTACAATTTATTGCAAGAGAAATTCGGACAAAAAATTCAACTTTTCCCTAAAGTCCACGGTGCACCAGTGGACAGTGTCCACCTTTCCCGAAAAACTGCAGTTAACTGTTGCGTACTCGCATCGACAACTATCAGTAAATTGCTACTATAGTCTATTATTTTTATAACTACAGTAAATAATATATAGAAAAATATTTACAACGCACCAAAATCGCTTAGAAATAACTGTTTAGTTATTTGATAAAGCATAATGTTTGAAGATTCTCAATATAAAAGCAAAAATAGATATTTTTTGAAATATGATAAGAGTCTTTGAAATATGATTACTATTTGCAGGACGGGAGATTTTCTATGCACCCTTTTTGACTCATGGGACTTAGGGGGATATATACATTGTATATATACAAGGTATATTATACAAGGTATAAATATATTTGTGGGCTTGATTTGTGATCAAATATGATTCGTAATGATGCGTCATAAAATCTGCTCTTAGCCTATCAGAAAAGAGAATACGCATACCGAGTTAGTTAATGTTTAGCCCGTATAAGCCGATCGTCGGAAAAGGGAAAAAATTATTGGACGATTGTGATTAATTTGAAATGAAACATGACCTTGACAAAAAAAAAATAAAATGATTGCTATTCAATTTGTATTCAAATAATTTTACGGTAGTTTATATTGATAAGTTGTCCCTCTGATTTCTTAAATTTTGGATTTTATCGACATTGAGAAACATAAAAAAAATATAGATTTTTTTATGAAATTAACTTGTAGGTTAATTTAACTTCATGATTGTTACTAACTTAGTAATACTTAGAGTTAATCAACCTGAAAACCCCCTACACATATTTCTTATATAGATTTTTGAAATTTGCTATTATTTTTGTAAACAACTCCTGTGACCGGTCCTTAACATGTACATCTCTTGATACAGCCAACTATGCAAAAATTCAATTCAGAATGTAGATTATGAGCTTAGAATTAAATGAGCAGTTGTATCACGCGTGCAATAGCGGTGACTGGGATGAAGCCTGGAGGTTAATCGAAGAGGGTGCTACCAATGATTATGTTGATACATATAATGGATCTACTGCGTATATTTTGGTTTACATTCATGATGATCAGGAAACCGCAAAACAGATTAAAGAACGTCTTGCACAGGGCCAAGAAGATCGTTTACGAAAAGAAACTATTGAAGTACTAATTAAATATCATGACAAAAACACAAAGAATATCCAAGATGATCTGAAAAGATTGTGTAAAGATGAAAAGTGGTTCGAAACATGGCTAAGGATGGTTGGTGAAAATTAATTATACCTGTATTCGGTTTTTGGGAGTGGGGCCCCACCCCATGGGGTACTCAAAGTTGATATTTTTTCTAATTAGCGCCCTAAAACCGGTGAAGGGTACTTTCGCGACCATTTTCCACCTAAAATAGACACAAATGATCGCGAAAACGCGCGTTCATTTGCCCCGAGTACTTTTGCTACCAAATGTGTGGTCGCGAAATGGTGATTTCGGTGAGATTTCGCGACCAGTGTTTTTACGTGGATAAAAATGGTCGCGAAACCTTGTTAAAAACATCATTTCGCGACCATTCGGTCCCAACCCATATTTTGAACAACAATTCGCGACAAAATGTGTGGTTGCGAAAGTATCCTTCAGCGGTTTTGGGGCGCTAATTAGAAAACATATCAATTTTAAGCTTCAATTTTGGAATTTATATGCGCTGATTTTTCTACAAAAAAAAACACTTGTAAATTAAATACCCATTAATACGCTAATAATAATTACAAATATATTGTTTTCTTCAATCACATACCAAGTCAAGAAAATAAAGATGATGTACAAAAAACACACGACGCGTGGCTCTGGTTTTCTTGCCAAGAAAGAGTCTTCGAAAGAGCAATAGAGTTTCTGGATAACGGTGCATCCAACGATTATGTTAATTATGAAGGTCAAACGGCTCTTCATCTTACTGCAATGTTGGGGAAGAATAATGTTTTGAAGGAAATTATCGAACGTTTTCCCACTGAGGTTAATCGAAAAGACCTTGACATGCGAACACCGCTAGCATACGCTTTTGCCGCTGGAAAGATGGATACCGGTAAAATGTTACTGGCATATGGAGCCCAAAATCCAGTTTTGCAGTTACTGCTAAACCACCGTGGGAAAGGGCTGCATATTTAGATAATATTAAAGTCACTAGCAGCTGCTTAACTCTCATAAGTCGAACTGGTAATTCAGTACCAGCTCGGTTTTTTTATAGCTTTCAAATAATAATATGACCATATTTTTTGTTTTTAAACTAAAGTTCAAAAAATGCAAAATTTTGCGTAATGACTTTTAAAACAAAAGTTACGTTTTTCCAGTGATTAAACTAAGTGTTTTATAATTACATTTGGTAAGAAAAACGCTTTTTGCGTACTCGCTACTGCCACCGCCGAGCGAATATTTGAGATAACATTGTAGTCCAATTACCGGCGACCGCGTACGCCTTGTTCATAATTTTTTTTTTGCAATATTTGAAGCTCTTTGATAGACAAATTGACCAAGCCGTTTCACTTCTAAATGAAATTTATCCCGAGCATCTACAGCAGATTGTTCAACAAGATTTTCAATATATCAAGGATAAAAACCTCGCAAGACTTCAATCTTTCAACAGTACAAACTTCAAACGAAACATGTCACAGTTGAGTGCCGAAATGAGCAAGTTTAATGTTGAAGTTGATGAAATATTCAATGAAATATTTTCACAAAATGTATACTTCAAAACGGCTGACATATCTTCGCTAACGTGGTATTTTGAAGAAGGAAAGTCTTTGGAGTTCATTTCTTCTCATGTAAAACGCATTGGTGATGATATGCTAAAGAATGAGACGATGACTGGAATTCTTCAACATGTTAAAATTTCTAAGGATAATGATTTCTTGAAGGTAGAGGTAATGCTTCAGCTTATTTATAATAACAAAAATAGCTTTTATTAAATGCGAGTATCATTTTCATTTCTTGAAGCAGGGCTCAGTGAAGCCAAGCATATTCATTAGCTTGGCATGGCTGGGGTTGGCTTAGCTTGGCTTGGCTTTTTCATGTTTCGAAAAATTTTGACTTGGCTTTTTCCCCTTTCAAAAAATTTTGGCTTGGCTTAGCTTGGCTTTTTACCCTCTCCAAGATTTTGGCTTGGCTTAACTTTTTGAACTTTTGAAAAAATTGGTTTGGCTTAGCTTGGCTTTTTTGACCCCCGAAAAAATTAGCTTGTCTTGGCTTTATGTCCTTTCAAAAAAATTAGATTGGCTTGGGTTAAAAAAGCCACGCCAAGCTATGTGCCGAAATCCAAACGTGCCGAGCCCTGTCTTGACCAACGGTTAAAGATGGTGCGTTCATTAAAATGATATTTTATTTAAAATTATTTTATTATATTTTCAGTTAAAAATGGTGTTAAAAATTTGAAGACAAAATCTAAAAAAATACAAGCTGATAATACAATAAAGCCCATTTTTTGTATTAGGTTTCTCAGCAATGGTTCAAATCAGAGCTAATCAATATTGGCTTGACAGATTGCATGAAGTGAACTACACCACGTAACCATTTGAGATAACAGTTTGCATTTGAAATAACAATTTGCATTTGAACTAACAATTTGTATTTGAAATAACATATTTTTTAGAAAAAAAGTGTTATCTCAGATAGTTAGGCGGTGTCTATGCAAATTTTATAAGCAATAAAAAATCAGTAATTTTTCATAATTTCTCTAATGTGAAAATTAATTATTGGTAACTGTTCGATCTTCGAATATATTCCTTAGGCATTATGATTTATAACCCGTTTGTTCGTAATTTATGAGGAAAGGAGAAATTGGTGTTAATTTGAAAAGTATTCATGGTAATTTGCCGTGGTAATATAATATTAGTAATTTACTTAGATGGTGTTATTTCGGTTATTAGGGGAAAAGCTGTTTGAACTGGCTTATTACCCTTTCATAATATACTGGTGTGGGTCGTCAGTTTGTCACCGAGCTCTACGCGGGTCGTACAATAGAGACGACCCAGTTCTGTTTCAAGTCTACAATCGAAATTTGCTCGGTGACACTTTTATCCTCATGCCAGTACCAGGTGTTTGCAAAAAAAAATGCGGAACTTAAGAAGGAACGGTACTTAAGAGGTCGATAATAAAGAGGGGGAGGACTGTAATTAAACTCACGTTCACTAGAGGAAACAATTAGTGCGGTACCCGTAGACGGTAAAAATGATCAAATACAGTATTCCAGGACAAACAAATCGGTCAACATACTTGTTTTCCTTCACCTTCTACGGTTTTGTCATCTTCAGACACTAGTTTGACTTATAAAATTTATAGTACGAAGCGAGTAGTGGTCAATATACAGAATGTGCGCATCGAGCCGATGATGATTATATTTTTCGACGATTTTTGGAGCAAAAAAGTATAACCAGCAGGCGTGTGAGCTTCCGCATGTCGGAATATCTGGGATCTGGCGGCGAAAGTGTCGTTGTTAGAATGAATCACGAAGGCAGCAAAATCGCTGTTAAAGCTAAACCCATGCGAAAAATGGATAATTTGGATAAAGTTATACGTGATGATCATTATGGAGTGCAAGTTATTGATTCGAAAATGGTCGAAAAAGATCGTCCTAAGGAATTACGGGCAATGGAATTCAAGCATGATCATATTATAAAATATAACGCTCATAGATTTGAAGTAATTGATGGTCTGCCCTTCCATTTAACCGGTCAGTCTAGTTGTTAATTGAAACGTGCCCTAAAATGTTTTTCACAAAAGCAATATACCTAGATCTGAAATCTGGTAGACCACCTGCTTAAAGTAACAGTCAATTTTACGCCTACGCCCTACCTGCTTTCAGTAACATTTCCACTTAAAGTAACAGTTTTGTGTTCCATTTTTTGGTTTATTTTCAGCAGGTAGGCGGAACTGTTACTCTAAGCAGGTAGTGCGTAGGCGGCAAAATTGACTGTTACTTTAAGCAGGTAGGTGGTGTAGTATACATTTATGGTTCTACGCAATTATGTAGCGCAAGATAACCCCATAAGTTTTATTTTTAGTTATACCATAAATTATGGTTCATAATATTGTATCTATGGTATCTTATCTATAACTTATGTACACGAACCATAATTAATGGTTCATAAAGGACTAGGTGTGCGGAAAATTTGTTTTACAGAACTATAATCTATATGATATTCACCAGATGCAGAGGTCGGCAGATTTTGTACTCTTGTCCGCGGACGCGGGTAAACTCGGGTACAACTCAATTTGTACCCGTACTCGCGGGTAATTACCATAGCTCGGGTACTTACCCTTGCTCGGGTAATTTTCATTGAGAAGGAGTGAATTGATATTTGTTTCTAGTAGAAACTCATCACAATACTCCAAAGCGCGAAAAAAAAATAAGCGTAAAAAATCACGGTAAACTCGGGTTATTTTAAATGGTAGAGTATGGAAGGGTACAATTTTTTTGTACCCTTAGTTTCAGGTGTAGGGTAGGGTACATTTTTTGCTCGGGTAAACTCGTTACACATTTTTCAGTACCCTATTTTCAGTGGTAGGCTAGGGTACAAAAACAAATTCTGCCGACCTCTGTATATATGGACTATGTGGACCAAATGGCCATATTGGCGTTATTATATTTTCTGATGTAAGATTGATTTAGTGATGGATGTCTACGACTGTTCGCTATGGGATTTTTTTAAACCATCAAATAAGCCGTCTATTGCGGAACCATCATGGGAAGATCGTTTAAGCATGCTAACTTATATTATCGACGCTCTTATATATATCCAACAAAAGGAATTCTGTCATCTTGATTTGAAGCCATCAAATGTCATGATCAATTTAACCATCGATAAAAAACGTTGGAACCAAACCGACTTGGTTTTATGCGATTTTGGCTTATGTACACCGATTTGTGAACCCGATGGCCAATGTGGAACTCCAGGCTTTGGATCGCCTGAGCAGTTTTTAGGTTCACCAAAGTTGAAAAGCGATAATTATGGCTATGGAAAAACGGCTGTCATCATTATTTTTCCTTGGAAACAAGCCTGGGGATTACTTGCTCACCCACTTGCTACTGGTCAATCAAAATATACGAAATGCCGACTAATCAAAATGATACGCCAGTTGCTAGATGTAAGTTTATTACATCATGTGTATAACATAAATAATATTGTCGGCTGAACACCTTAATTATCTGGCGCTGCCAATTTTGATTGGGTGCGTTACCATATCAACGCGAAACAACAAATAACATTTTCTTCCTTTTTTGTTCCGCGGATTATTAGGTTGGACGCGCCTTTGGCTAATATATTAAATATTCAATAATATGTTGAACTTTAACGTGGTCTATATGTAGTTTTTTAGTACTGTTTATTTGGAAAAAATGTAGCGTTGTGTACGGGAAAAAGGGGGAGGGTTAATTTTCAAAAATAAAACTGCCTCATTTAGGTCAATCCAGATAATAGACAAGCTTTAACTGATGTTCGAAACGAATTGTACGATTATATGCGCGGCAATAAGGCCCAACCGATAGTAGATGGTTTCAGTATGGTCGACTGTAACCCTTCTGACAATACTCAAGACTCAGTACGAGCGAACTATGTACAAGAATTCACCTCTAAAACTGGTTTAAGTCAAACTGCATCCCACGTAACTCGTTTGCATGATCAACACAGAAGTTAAGGGTTCACAATTCAACTACACTGCTTAAGGGGTTATGACGCCACTTTCGCTTTCCAACAACGGCCTGATAAACCCTCAGACGGCCTGATAAACCCCTAGGGCGTAGGCGGAATAGCGGGAAAATGTGAAAAACAAGGTGACCTGATATGCGCACGAGTGGGGAATTGCGCAATACCAATTTAATATTACCCATGAATATCCAATGAGAGACCGGCCTGATAAGCAGACGAGCGGGGAATTGCGCAACATAAATTTGTTATTATCTAATGGGAAACAAAAAAAGCGGGAAATTTTAATTTTGTTTTATTTTGTTACAGTCCTTACTTGAGTGCGTCCGTATTGAGAGTAAGGACTGTATAGACTCTATAATATAGAGGACTTATTTCATTTTGAAAAAGGAGGGCGCGGTTTACGGTTCAATTCCAAATATTTCTGTTATGTTGCATCCGTAATTTGGCAGTTTTGTGAACCTTCCCTCAGTTATCTCTGTCATTCGTACGCCACAATATCAGCGTTTCGATATTTATTAACGAAAAAGATCAAAGAGCGTCGAAATGATACACATACAGTTGATATAGATGAATTACTGAAAGAAATGAAGAATGGTAGAAAGTATAGTTTTCAGCGGATGCTAATAATATTTGTTCATTGCGTTAACCCGCGGAGTTTCCAGGGCGTTTCTCAGCAACAAGGTGCAAATACGAAAACGGTTGTTGATCGTCTGGTCAATGAAACCTTTCTTGAAATTGCTGGATGGCAACGTATCTTACCAGTACGGGAATTATTTAAAGACCTAAATCTCGACATTTCTTCATTTAAACTTGACTATGATATTCTTGTTCATCCGCATTGCCATAGCCTCGTCAATACTCTTGGAGATAATAATAACGCTGATGTTATGTACATCAAAGGAGAAATACAAAAACAATTGGGATCGGACAATCTATGTGAATCTTTTGTCGAGGGCAAACGAAAGGTATGTTTACATGTATCTGTTTCCTTGTTATTGGTTATTTTGGGTTAATAGAATCAATTTAAGCAAAAACCAATGTTGCCAAATCATAGAACTTAAAAAGTTAGTAAAAAAATGTGGAAAAATAGAATTCTATAAATGTAGTGAGCTCTAGAATTTCTTGAAGGTCATATTTTTTAAACAGTCAAAAAATTCTAGAGCTTACTACTTACATTTTGAAAATTCTATTTGTCCGCATTTTCTTACTAACTTTTTAAGTTCTATAATTTGGCACAATTGGGTTTTTATTACACGTGTTTTATTAGTCCAAAATAATTAAAGGACCGTTTTGGCGAAAAAAAAATGCATAATAGGGACCAATGACATGGAAACAGATATGGAACGAAAATCCATAGAAAGTTCAAATATCGTCCTGATATTTAAACGCGCTGCGTAGCAATGTTACTAAAAACTGGTAACATTCATTTTTCTTTTCGCGTTTGAATATCCTCGCGATAGACTAACACTGTGTTCCAATAAGCAAAATTTTAAATTCTAATAGATTAACTTTTGAAACCACTTGATTGGGCAAGGCCCAGCGCTTAGGACACTGGTCACACACGAATGTTTTCCAGACTTAAAATGTTTTTTTTATATATTTTTGGTAATCTTTTATTTTTTTAAACTATTTTCGATTTTAATTAATTTTAAATTAATTTTAGTGATTTTGTATGTCGTATCAAGTTATCACAAGTCTAATTATAGGAAAACACAATCGTCCAAATAATTAAATTCGACCAAAATGGCGAGGCCAATTTGGCTCATGCTGTACTACTGGTGGACTACCAGAACGGCTGGTTTCACCTGAAAGATAGTGAGATGGATCAATTGCGAAAAATACCCGATTCACGCCCGACATATTTCCAGATGTTATCATTCTTGCATTGCGACATCCAGCGTCAACTTAATCTCAAAGAGCAGTTCAAAGCAATTAGTAACATTGATATTGTTTGGGAACATTCTGAGGACAACTTTTATATAGTCGACTTTGGATACTGTCTGAAATGGGCGGACATTACAAATTAACTTCTGTTTACTTCACTGAAATGCTTCTATAATAAACAACAATACTTGTGAAAATACTGTACTTTTTCAATAATTGGCCCTCTTGAACTCCGCATGAGCAGGACTCCGTTATCGAATAACGTATATCGTGGAACATTTTAAAATCTTTTCAATGTAAAAGAAAACAAAATTTCTTCCAAAAACCTTAGAATGTACGGTATAGGCTATATACCGTATAGCCCTATACCTAGGGGGCGTTCCTAAATGACCAACCTATAGAAATAATACCCGTATACTTCTGAAAACTGACATGAAGTTAGCGAGGGGTATTCTAAGCTCGCTAACAAAATTTCAACTCTCTCGGACATAACCGGTTCTAGATTTGACGGTTAAAACATNAATTCAGTTCCGATATATTAATTGTAGTTTGTTGCCGTCTTCCGAAAAAAATTTTAATAAAAGAAAAAAAATGAAAATTTACCGGTTATTTTTGAGAATTCAAAAAATAGGGTGGAAGATGGCAAAGTGTCTAAAACTAGAAAAAACCGTTATTTTCTCAGTTTTTCGTGGTTAACTTTTAACCGGTTGGCAGTATACACTTCTAAGGTTCACCATCGGATGCGCCGTCGCGGTTTACCATATATATCTGAAAATCAATCATTTTGAAACACTTCTAAAATCGGGTCAAAATCTCAGGTGGCTGTCCTACCTATACGGTATATAGGCTATACCGTATAGGGCTCGGCTGCGGAGCCTTGGCAAACCCAGGCATTTTCCCTTCGGGAAAATTTTTAGATTGGCTTTTTAGTTGGCTTACAGAGAGCCAAGTCAAGTCATGTACCAAACCCTGTACGCTACCGGTTGAGTTTCATGCAAATCGGCCGAGCGTTTCTAGTGTACCGTATATTTTAAGATGATATAAAGACCAATTTTCCCCTTTTTATGTGAAACTGCCGAATTTATAAAGAGGGGAGAAAAGAGGGCACCCCTGTTCCTAGTAAAAATAGGAAAATTAGTCTTTATATCATCTTAAAATATGCCGACACGGTACACTAGAAACGCTCGGCCGATTTTCATGAAACTAAACCGGTAGATTAATTAAATTGTCAAGTGCAGACTGGCATGTTTTTTTTCTCAATACAATGAACCGTAATCCCAATATTTGTTTCAAGATCTATTGTAGACTCAATCTTAGCGACAAAACAACCTAGCAAATCCGATTATACGGAACTAAAGTTCGAAAAAACTAATTTGCAAAAGTAGTATGCAAAACTACGAGATAACACGATTTTTTTTTTCATTTCGATTTAAAATATCATCAATTTATTGTACTTCGAAACTTTTTTTTGTCTTGTTAACCTACCGTGCCGGGCCCTGATTTCAATACTCAAGATTTGATTTGTTCGTTTCGCCAAACCAAATGGTTCGTCGGGAGTGACATGTCGGTCTGTAGCTCAGATTTATTTGATTTGATTTTGTACAATTGACGTTAAATCAATTTGGCCGTAACCAGTTGACAACTCTTCTAATCTTAATAAACGACAAATTCCATCTGTTTAGTAACTATATTAATCGTAGAACGAAATTAAAAGAGAAAAAAAGAAAAGAGACAGAAATATAGAACGTATGAATGTTGACTTCCGTTAAGAGGTGGGTTAACTGGCGGTAGTTACTACCGGGTAGTATTGGACTTTCGCCAGTTTCCTTTATACTGTGTGGTCCAACAATAAGTCAGCCAGGGCATATTTCCGCACGCAGTTTTATATTGTTTCAGCATAAAAGTG
The DNA here is from genome assembly GCA_004367875.1 of Oikopleura albicans. NCBI lineage: Eukaryota > Metazoa > Chordata > Appendicularia > Copelata > Oikopleuridae > Oikopleura > Oikopleura albicans. The sequence goes on from SCLG01000070.1 coordinate 513,783, forward strand.
CGTGTAAAATTTGCTCTGACTGATTCATTGTTGGACCTCACCGTACACATTTTCCGTTCGTGGAAAAAGCGTCCATCAATGGACAAAAAGTGCTCTTATGGGATAATTAATATATTATGTAATTTATAAAAAGAACGTCCGTTATTGGGTAATCCTCTTTTTTGCCTGAAAAAGCGTCCGTTATAAGATAACGTCCCTTCTGAGATTAAGGAATGCAATTGGATATTTTTTTCACGTTTAATCTGATACAAAGTCATTGTGGCTGTTAACATATTTTTTTCCGAAAGAACGTAAATATTTCTGAATACAGTCATACAAATATGTGGCTTTTAAAAATGCGGCAAAGGGCCACGGGCTACGATGAAGCTCTTCCGCTGAGTACTCCAAGCCCTCGCAAGAGACGTACAAGGGGACCCGTCAACCGCAGTTTAGAAAGTTTAGATCAAAGGTGGAGGAATTGCATTCAACAACAAAAAATTGCAGACGGTCATAGCCTATGAGTCATAGGGGTTTGCAGTGATAATTATTGATAGACCGGTTAAAAGCAGTGTACAGATTTGTATAGATTTTATACGTTTTGTGGGTACGGTCTTATTAAGAATCCCGTGTAAACGGCCACAAAACAAAATAATTATATATTTCGGGTCCTAATAGTCAACAATTGAAAAACTGAAATTTTGCAAATGTCTGTACCGTGTGTTGGTGTTTATCAATCCTTATATAAATTATACTAACGCTATGTTGACATATCGAGGCCGGTCAGTACCTGTTTCACACAGTAGTTCAAACACTTTTTGAATATATCGTAAGAAAACGCAATTGTTTAATGCAACTATTCCAGTGATCCTTACCGGACGCACTATCGAAGTCCAATTATGCTTGGAACTCCAGTTAGTATTCGCAGTAGACAGCAAGATGGAAGTATGTGGTAAATACACAGGTGCACCGTTAACAGGCAGGCTTTGACCCGAGAAGTTTCTAGCGATAACACTGTTTAACGACTACTCATGGACCCGTTTTAACAGGCATATTTCCCGTTAACAGACAGTTTTTTAGAATGTTAGGTGGCCTGATAACGGCGCACCCTGTGCACTTCGTTTTAAGATTAATATATTAACCTATTTTTTTAGCTTCACGGTCAGTTTTTAAATTGTTACGGTTGACAATGCCCAACCCATCTGATGTCCGACAAATACTCCTGGCCGCTTTTATGATTTTGTTTTTTGTCTCGTCAATGTCATTGGTTTGGACATTTACAGTCATTGTTCCGTTTATACGTGGTAGTACGTATAGTGTGGGATTATTATATTGCATATTGCAGATTAACCGCATCCTTACACCTACAGACTTTAGGCTACATGTACCCCACTACATGTCAGGCCCACTTGTCAGGCCCTGTTTTTCACTTTTTATATAAGAGTTAAAAATAAGAGGTAATTTAGATTTTTTCATACAATAATTTAGACTCAGACGACTTAAGTTTAAAAATCAGTGACACTTATGAGGCGGCCGGGCCCATATTTTCCTTCTGAATATTTTGTGACCATGGAAAATTATAATCCCGAACTATATTGAAACTAAATGTCGGTTGATTGGCGTACACGGCATTCCACATCCATGTCGAAAACATCGCATTTTCAAAAATATTGAGTTCGATCGGTATGGAAGTAGTTGTGAAGGTTACAATTGCCGGGTTGACAACACTCAAACGAATTGCGTTCAATTTTTCATTACTGACGTGTCAAATAGCAGTAGGCCAATATTTTTACTACATCGGGATGAAGTTGACGTTGCTGGAATTTGTCAATTGCAGCTTCACTGTGCCATCGGGATCAAACATGGAAATAACCTAACATACTGTGTGTTTTAAAACGTGCAATGTTTTTCGTATTACTGGACCACCCGGTAATACTGGGTGAGTCGCGACCTGTGTCTCATTTTTTTTTCTAAGACTAGGTCGATTTATTCGAATTTGGTCGCGAATCTTTGTTCAAAATTTGAAATGATGTTTTAGACAAGGTTTCGCGACCATTTTTCCGTCTAAAAATAGTGATCGCGAAAACTCACCCAAAACGTCGTTTCACGACCGTCAGGTTGCGAAACCAAATTTTGAACAAATAATTCGCGACCATTTGTATAACCCCATTTCTGCAAAACGGCCCAAGCCTCGTCGACTAAAATATGAAATCAGCCGCGGCCCGCGCAAATATTCATTTTTCTGCTTCTGCGATAAAAATATTTTTTGCCGCTTTTGAAATAATTCTTGAGCTGGGTTCAAATGACGGGCCACCCATTTTTTGACTGAATGACCCCAAGAAAAGCTCGTTAAAGCCACATGTCTCTTTATGCCGTTCTGACCATGATTGCGAAGAACTGATTCTGGAAACGGAGCATTTCTTTCCCGGAATAAAAGCAATAACGCTAGGACAACAAAGGTAATGATCGAGACTCACACTGCAATTTTCCACAAATGTCCTAATTTATCCCCTATCTTCAAGAATAACGGAGCTAAAGAGCATTTTTTCCACTATTCAACTTTTGATACACACTTAAACTTTTGTTCTTGATCATATATATGGTATAATGGTCATATAAAATTTGATTGAATTATACAATACATTAATGTTTTAACTAGTACATGTTGGGTGGATTCCAATCGTACGGAACATGAAGGTGCTTTGGCAAGAAGACAAATGCCGACATTTTTTGGTACAAAAGCCTTTCACGCCGTTTTTTGGATACGGGGATTTTTTACTTGTCGTTAAACTTTAAATACAGCGCCGACTTCATAATATGCATACTAAGGTCCCGCAAATGTGTACATTTTCGAACGTTTTGGAAGTCATTTGGATTGTTTTGAAACTTTTGATTGATACGTTAGAAAAGTTTTTCTGCGAAAACATAAAAAAAATGAAAAGGTCATTTAATATGTCGTTTGCATTTAGAAAGCGTATTTTATGAAAATGAGGACTGTATCTAAAAATTTTAAAAATAACGAAAAACGAACAAAAAAAATCCCATTCTAGCCTGTGCTAGGTTTCAGTTTGTCTATATTTTGCTGTTCGATATTTTGGTGGAAAAATCGCAACCATGTTCTAAAATTCACACAATCTGGGTAACTTTAACACTACTGCAATTATGTTATATTCGTTTTGAATAAACAAAACGTTCATATACGTATTCCAAACATTTTCATTTCTCGTTTTTTTTCCGGCTGGTTGATTGTGTTGCATGGTTTTCCGGTTTGAAATTGTTGATTTTGTTTTCATTCACAAATTTTGGATTTTCTGAACACAATGGTGGTTCTCAAAATCAAAGAACAACTTTTTTCGACCTCCCCAAATCAAAAACTATTTTTGCAGATCCACAGTGCTAAAAAAACTAATCAAAACTGCAAAAAAAATCTAAAAAAGTACTTTTTTTTCAATTTTGAGCATTTTTCAGATGAAAAATGGTTTGCTTTTTTAACCGCTTTAAAACTATTTTTTTGCCTGAATTTTTTTTTTTTGAAACTGATCAGTAGATTAATACCTCGGCAGCTTTTTTGAATTAGGTCGCTACCACTCCTGTCCGTCCAGGTGGACAAATGACAAAAAAAAAAATGGATTTGTTAAAATAACTTGTTTTCGAACATAAAAAAAACTAATTAAAAAAAATATTGTTCGTTCCAAAAAATACCACTTGACCACCCCTGACCGTATAAGTGGTCGATTTGACCAAAAAATGATTTTTTTCAAATTTTGGCCATTTGGGCCAATTTGCATGATAAAAATCCGAGTTCAACTTGTTATTTGATTTATTGGGTACAAAAACGAGACGGAATTTTGTGTATTTTTATAGGCAGAAAGGATTAAATTAATGTCAATTTTTATGTCGACATTATGTCAATTGTTTTTTTGCTCACATGTCTTTCACATCAAAATTAAAATTTTTCTCCGATTCGAGCATTGCAAGGAGATTGTAGTCTCCGGAAGCAAAATTAAGATGTCCACTTTCTACATCAATTGATTTCAGCGTTCCCCTATAGGCCACTGAACCATTTTCAACGCAAAGAAGCGGCGCCCCGTGAGTCATTTTTCCGGTGAGGTCTGGACTGCCCTCAAGTGTTCCGAAATACTCGGTCATGCAGCGATCCTCCCCGTATGTTGCCAAACAATCCTCCCACGGCAAAACTTCAAACGGTTTGGCATAGGTTTTTGACTTTTCGGCACACCAGCAAACGGCAAAGCACTGACGTGGAACCTCATATAAACATTTTGATTCAAAGTTGGAGACCGCAGTATGATACTGTGATTTTATGATATTCTCGTATGCGGTGGTTAAAAGTACAACTTCGTCAATGTCCATTTCGTACTTGGTTGAGGGTTAAAAATTTGTTGAGATTTATCTTGCGTCAATTTATAAATAAGGGAGCGTACTAACTGTACTTGCAGCCGTCTCATTTTTGAGCGCAGCAGCGGGAAAGCCAGAAAAAAGACTCTAAGCTCGATACTTTTTTGAAATTGCATCAAAATTACGAGTCACAAATTATGACACATTATGATGACATTATGATGACATTATGACACATTATGACTCATAATGTATGACAGTATATATTTTTTTCGGAAATCCTTTTTTCAATTATCATATTTTCCGCCTAAAAATCCCGAATAAAATTGTACTGGACTATTTTCTAACTGCTAAAGATATTTCTAAAAGTAACATTTTTTGCTATAAATTCAAAATTTTTGAGTTAAGCAAAAAATCTTCAATTTTACCCTTAGCTTGGTTCCAAGACTATGTCCGACAGCTTCACTTAGTTCATATTTAAGTTTCACCATCGTTTTACCCATTTGTCCATTATCAAGTGGATTACAAGCCGGCCAGACCGGAAGTTGCTCCTCAAATTCCAAAACGCACAAGGCATGATCGGCAAATTCGGCAAAAGCGGGGAGAAATTCGTCCATTGAAGTCATTTTGCCAAAATGTTTTTTAGCATCGAAATGCTCTTTTGAGGCCGGAAGCATTAATTTAGCAGTTGGAATGAATGTCTCACCGTGGAGGGTAATCGCGAGCCGTTCGGCAATTGGCTCATGCAAAGGCTTTGAGGGGTTAGATTTGAAGAAGTATTTTTTCTCGCCGCTCCAGTCGAACATATTCTGAACTTTGTCCAAATCGAGCTGTCTCAAAGTTACACATATTTTCATGGAGTTTTCTGAATAAAATCATGTCCTTTTCAACAATTTTTAAACTTTTAAAGACAAAAAATGGGCTATTAATTCTTATTATTCTTCAAATATTCCTCAGAGCATCTCACAATTCCCCCAAAGATATTTTTCCACGAAAGTTACCTTAGATTTTACATGACTCATAACTTATGACACATAACTTATGAATCATAACTTATGAATCATAACTTACGAGACCTATGAGTATGGGCCATACTGTATGGAAATATAGGAAGATCCTTAACTACTAGGGGTCCATAAGTCCAAATTTGTGCCAAATGCCCTAAATGGACGGAAAATGATAGTGAACCGGACTTCCAAAATCGCTGAAACAAGGGCCTATTTGAATTTTATGAGAAAAAATATAAAACATAAAACGGAATAGATATTTTTTTTCTAAAAATGGTCACGAGGGCGTTGAGTCCTAATTTGGACAAATTGACCACTAGGGACCCATGTTAGTTGAAAACCGATTTTCATACCGGTATATACTCTAAGCTAAGGTTTACCGTTTTTGAGTACCCAATCGACACGTCATCATGAACGATCATATTTTTTTTTCGAATTAATAAAAATGAATTATGTCGAAGAATAGCATTAATGATTTGTAACTCTTTTAACTTTTCACTCCAGGGTCCCATGAATTCCTCGAGCGCTTTCATGCATGTTGATGCGCTAGTTATGGCATAATTGGAATGGAAAACTGTAGCTAGAGCTGGCTCCCCAATTGCTTCTGATGCATTAGGCATGTAGACAACTGACTGATCGCCAGAACCCTCTGGGAATAGAATTCCGGAAGCATACAGGGACGCAATGAAGTCATGTGGTTTATGTGCGGATGGATCGTAGGTGGTTGCTTCGAGCTGGGTTTCCATCAAACAACTCAATCCCCATGACAAATTCACGCATGTTGTCCCTACATGGTTATGTTAAAAAAATGATAGTTATATTACACGAATAAACAAAACTACACGTTTAAAAAGCGACAGAAACTAATCGTGAATAATAATTATTTTTCGAGATAGCAATCTTTAAAGAAAATTATTGGTTTTCGACGCACACCACCTGAGGAGTTATTTTATCTTTATTAAGGCTTAAGGATGACCAATACCCTCCTTGCTGGAGACATAAGACTTTGAGATAATGTCATTTTCTCTTCGAATAAAATACCAATTTATTACAAACTTGGCATATCCAATAAGTAAAGTTTAATAAGTTAATAAGCCATATTAAAAAATAATAATAAAAAAAATCATCAACAAATAAACCCCCCACGGCGTAAGATAAGAAGCGGTAAGATAACCCAAATTTGGTAAGATAACCCGTCAGGGCATTTAGTTTAATAATTGAAAATCACGATATGTTTTGGTCAAAAAAAAGTGGTAAGATAACTCAATCTTGGTAAGATAACCCCACTGGTGGTGTAGTTTAGTTTTAGAAATTACTTTTTTGTTCGAAGAAAGTTTTTTTATTTCTAGTGAATTACTCGATGATCAAATCTGTTCGTAAATCTTGTTCTAATAAAGTTTTGATAAATTTAAATTACACCATCTAACCAGTTATCTTAACAACTGTTTTGCTTTAAAAATGTTAAGATAATTGAATTTTGTTAAGATAATTGGACAGGGCGTTTGGTATGAAAAGTGGAAATCACGATACGTTTCGGGTCAAAAAATGTTATTATAACTTAACTTTGTTAAAATAACTGCTGTTAAGATAACTAGTGTTAAGATAACTGGGTAGAGGGTGTACATTAATTAATTTAAAATATAGGTGTCACTAAACCTGTAGGAAGCTCTTTGGTCACTTTTGCTAACGAATCAACGGTGGATCGCTGGCTTGATTCTAATAAGAATGAACTCATTTCGGCCCGATTTGCGGCCATCATTGTCGCAAACATATCTTGCATCATTTCTTGCTTCTTTGCTTTCCAGTTGTACGGTTTGTAATCTGGGTCGCTCATTTGTTCAAATTTATCTGCAATCATACCCCACGGCATGTTTTTCATGACGGCTAAATTGGACACTGTTTAGTCAGTTCGCGAAAAATACTATACAGTATCCTCGACTTGAATACTGGCCGTTGTTATAAAATTATTCTAAAAATACCGGTTGAGTTTCATGAAAATCGGCCGAGAGTTTTTAGTTTACCGTGTCGGCATATTTTAAGATGATATAAAGACCAATTCCCCCCTTTTTATTTTGGATTGGGGTGCCCTCCTTTCTCCCCTCTTTATAAATACCGCAGAAAGGAGGGCACCCCAGTTCAAAACAAAAAGGGAAAAATTGCTTTTTATATAATCTTGAAATATGCCGACACGGTAAACTAGAAAGGCTCGGCCGGTTTTCATAAAAGTCAACCGGTCGTAAAGGTCTGAATAAAAAGGTTTAGCAGTCCTTCTATGTTAAATTGATTACAGTAATTGGTGCCTACGCCGCGGCGCGCCGTTATGTAAAAAAAACGGTTCAAAAATTAAACATAATGACATTTTACGGATTAGGGCACACTGTTTCACGAATAAATCGTCATGAAACATAATAAACTAACCGCTCCAGTCAACATCGCCGAATTCTTCCCTCATTTTTGACATGAATTCCCACTTTTGTGACATTTTTTCTTCCAATCCCATGCCGCCATAGTTGGTCACTCCAACTTTTGCCATTTTTTCTTTCCAATTTCCCGCGTCCCATTTCGATTTGTCCCAGTTTCCGTCCTCGTCCATGAATTGCTGTTTATTTTCTTCCCACCAATCGCCTTTGTCGGATGATTTTTCTTTATCCATAAACCGGGCTTTATTTTGCTCCCACCAGTTTCCTTTATCTGATGTTTTATCTTTGTCCATAAAGAGGTGTTTGTTTTCTTCCCACCATCCGGATTTTCCCTGTGAGGCTGTTTCGTTTTTCTCTTCTTTGATGGCCGCAACCGGATTTGCCGGTTTCCATGGCGTATAAGCTCTGGTTTCATCTTGGTCCAGTTTTGCTTGGATATCCGTAACGAGCTCCTGCTGTGCTTTCACCAAATTTTTAATTTCTTTCAGTTCACTGATTAAAGCCGCGGCATGCGGTGGGGGACCGGCGGGACGAAACGGGGGCGCCATTCCTCCGCGGGGTCCTTGACCCCAAACTTTGAGGATCTCGGGCTGTTCGGCTATCACCTAAAATTTTTAAAGTTTAGCAATTATTTGAGTCAAAAGGGGGTCATATGAGATTATATCTATTTATGTCTCAAAAACCTTTAAAACTAATCAGTTCATCAGATTGTCATACTAGCCTTTTTATATCCTTAAAAGCAAATTGCTGTATTATACAAGGAATACTAGTTACATAATATTAAATAATAATAATTAACGGCACCAGGGCTCGGCAAAATTAAAAGTCTTGCTTGGCTTAGCTTAAGTTAAACTTTTTTCCGACTGGTTTGGTTTAGCTTGGCTTAAATTACCTTTTTTTTCGTTTAAAATTGACTTTCCTTTTTCACTAGCTTGGCTAATCTTAACCTTAAAACTGGCTTAACATGAACTGGATCCGTAAAAATTTCAAGACTTAACAGGTACATTCTGCCCTGACTTGGACTACTACTAGTAATTTTCAAACTATCTGATGCTTTACTTATTAGCTCAGAACTACTAGAAATCGTTTTTTATATACGAAAAAACTTTTATGTCTACATAAAAAACTGGTTTTTAGTTTCTTTGGAAAATAACTAGAGGTTGTTGAGGTGGTAGAGACCGATTATGACGATTATAAAAATCGCAGACGAAGGGAAAGACTGAAAAGGTCAATTTACCGAGAAATATTACCCCATAATTTTTTCTACACAAATATCATGAGGTATATTTTATCATTTCTAAAAAAATCATACCACTCAGGCCCCTATTTCGTTTGCTACGTTACCAATTAGGCCACCCTAGACATACCTGTACTGACTCATCTGCTTGCGTCTGGGTTGACAAACCAAGAACCAGTGGTGACAGAAGCTTCATATTGTTTCTTTTCAAAAAACAAGTTGAAGTGAGGTCCCAGTAAATTTCGTTCTTTTTTATACCAATTTCGCTTTTTAGCCCGAGTCCAAAACATTCAACGGTGGCGCTGCTAATGACGTCAAACTCCTAGTAAATTGAACAAACTCGATCCGCTGCGTAAAATTTAGACGGTATTTACCCCCGTTGAACGTAGTAACTTGGAGAAAGAAAATAATTAACAAGCTACATATGCTATTGTATATTCCGACTATAAATCTAAATTGTCATATTCCGTCTAAATTTGTACAAAAAAAAACACGTCTTGCGCAATATTTTTGAGTTACGTAATCACTAATTTCCGTGATGTTTCAATTTGTACAAAAAAGACACGTATTGCGCAATATTTGCGAGTTACGTAATCACTATTTTCCGTTATGTTATAATTTGTACAAAAACACGTATTGCGCAATATTTTCCTCGTAGGATCCGTTATGTAACATAACTTATGTTACAATTTATAATGTTGTTAGCGTTTTCCAGCGGAATTTCCTGCGCACTGCGCCTTTATGTTACAATTTTCCGTTATGTTACACTTTTTTTTGATTTGATTTTGTAACATAACGGCGTACCTGGTGTATAACATTGTATAGCAAATTCGAATTTGAGTTTTTGGTCGGTTCAAATTTAATGAACTCTAAAATGTTTAGTTTTGATATAAATCATATACCCCCTAACCAGTCATCTTAACACCAGTTATCTTGAAGCGGAGTCTGTTCCGCTTCATTTTCACGGCCTAATTAATCTGCCCAATTTTAAGAACTGCAATATATTGTAACTGTGACAAATCAAAACAGGTCACTAGAAAATTATCCAGATGGCCATTTGAGTATAAAACTCACGCATCCTTTCTTTTCTGTATAACATTTTGCTCGAGCTCGAATAAAGATGATCAAATTCAAATAGAGTTTACTCACTAAAATAGTACCCCGTTTCACTGGTGATAGAGGTGGGATAAAATAGTACCCCGTTTCAATCTTGAGAAAATCTCGTAGGGCAGAATTGGTATTGCTGACCCCCTCAACTTTTCGAGAAAATTCCATTGGCGGTATTTTTTTTCGTAGATTGGATATTTAAAACAGCTCTCTAGGGGGCCCTGGTGGCCTAAATCAATTTCTTAATAGTCAAATCTAAGAGCTCTACAACTTGGCTTTACCAGTTTTACCAGAATTATTGTGAATTTTTAAGTGTGCGCATTCGTGCACACAATTTCCCCCTACGGCTTATCAAAAAGTTCTTCCCCCTGAGAGTTAACAAAATTTAATTATCTAAAACACTTTTAAGCAGTAAAGTTGCTAAGATAACTGATAAGGTGGTGTACTATGACTCATAGTCTATGAGGCTGACATCTTAGCCATTTCATTAGTGCATTTCGACCGGGAAACAACGGTTAAAATGATCGGTTTTATTCGCGAACACAATTTCGTCATTCCTAAACCTGATTCGGAAGGTAATGTCAACAAGTGCACGAAACAAGCGTGACTTAATTGCCGTCCTACGGATTTGATTTTTAAGAGACCAGTTCGTGCAAACAATTAATCGTTGAAATTAAATCGACTTGGCGCAACGAGCGTTCGAGTTAATCTTCAATTACTTTACAATGCCTTACTCGATTAGTGTTCACGTTTAAAAGATAATGATCCATAGTTTTGATGTTATAACGGGTAGGTTATTATACTTCGTAATTCAGCCAATTAAGAATCTAAGCCATAGATTCTAAGGAATCTTCAAGTAAAAATTCGGATGATACGAAAGTGGGGCGAAAAACTGATTAACACCTACACCGGGTGCATTATAATCTTTATGTCTAATTTTTCCAGCCGGCCGCTGAATTTTCCAATTTTAAAATAAATCTCCACTCGAAAGAGTGACAATAACCAAAACAAAAAAATGTGAACCTACGCCGCGGCCGTTATCGTGCAAAATTTGCGGTAAACATCCGCACGATAACGCAGCAAACGGGGTGTCCAAAAGATAACAGCTCAGTGTTTAAAAAGTTAAGATGGTTATGAGTCATACCGTATGTCTAGAAAATCAGCCTTAAATTTGAGCGCACCCGATGTACCAAATTTTGCATAGAACGTCGTTATTTTGTTTTACACTCCTTTTGGACATTTTTATATCTCATAGGAACCGGTCCCGGACAGTTAAGATCTTTTTTTGCTGTGTATAGGTTATTTAATTATTGTGGGCCTATAAGGCCTGTTTATTTGAAACTTGTTTGGCCATATTGTAGAACTCAAAAAGTTAGTAAGAAAAAGTGTGAAAATGAAATTCATAAAATGTCTGTAGAGGTCTCTAGAATTTTTCGAAGGTCAAAATAAAATTAAAAAATTCTAGAGTTCGCCTCAGACTTTTAGTGAATTTTATTCTCACACTATTTCTTACTAACTTTTTGAGCTCTACAATATGGTCCATATATTATATGGGCAAAACAACTTTCAAATAAATAGGCCTTATAGCCTATAAGTTATAGGCACACAAAAATTAAGAAAGATGACGTATAAAGAGTGACTACTGTCTGAGTGTACGTAATTTTAGAGTAATAAGCTCAGATAGATAATATTTTAAACAACTTTCTCACCAGAAGCAAATGTCTACATTGCGTCTAATAAAATTATAGTAATTTAAAATACGTCCGAAAAATCAAGAAATGCAGAATATTCGATTTCATGTGAGGTTAATTAAAGTATTATTTAGTGACCTAACGGATAACGAAACTGGTAAACCACAAAATTTGTGTATAAGATACAGAAAGTGTAAGTCACCAAATAGGGTCAGGCTGGACATAATGAATTGTTATTATAGTCTTTTTTTGTAGCGAAATCCACGCGGTTTCCCAGTCCACTGAAAATATAGATATGACTGTATTTTGATATTATATTTTAATAATCGATTGGGACACCGCGTGGATATTTTTTAACTCTCAGGGGGAAGGAGTGAATTGATAACCCGTAGGGTGAAATGTGTACATATATGCAAAAAGTTCACAATAATGAAAAAAATCATAAAAATTTGCAATAATTCTGGTAAAACTCGTAAAACTGGTAAAGCCAAGTTGTAGAGCTCGTCAAACTACGTCGATCTCATCAGTCAGAAATTGATTTGAACCACCAGGGCCCCCTAAAGAGCTGTTTGAAATATCCAACCTACCTACACGGAATCGGAATAAAAAAACTTAACTAAAACTATGTATTATTAAAAAGCTTCTGAAACCTGTTTTGTACAGAACTAAAATGTTTTTATATTTGAGGGCCATCAGGAATGATTCGTTTTGCAAATATTGGATTTTCACTCATTCTTCTACTAAACTGCCAAAACTTCTCTATATTCTTAAGAACCGGTCGTAGGCGTTGCAATTGAATGGTTCTTATGGTTTTCAAGAGCGTTTTTATAATGTGTTAATTTTTGTAAACAACAGGTATGACCGGTCCTTAATCGCCGCCATCAATTGTTTCGGAGAAAGTGCCACTTCTCGTTCTGGAACGCGAAATGAACCATCTTAGACTGGGCATTACAACTAATATATAACACCAGCCATGTTTTATCTTTAATTTTTATTACGATTTAGTCGTATACTTTTATAAAGTTAAAAATGATTAACATTTAAGGCGGGTGTTTCGGGAAATTTTTTTACATAAAACCTGGCTCAACAACACGACCGAAAATACCGGTTCGATAACTGCGTATGGTGTGTATTCCAAAGATCTAGATTACTATTTCTAAAAGAAGAATATGATATTCTAAATGTCTTAACTAAAATATATTTTTATGTTATACAGTTGATGTTGTAACGAGCTGACACTTTCGTTTACGATTTTTTCATCAAAAATTGTCAACTCGTTTCCACTTTTGCTCATTTTTGCGTACTTTTGCCGATTTATGCCCTAAAAACTCTCAGAAAGTGTCACTTCGTTCCAAACTGTCAACTTGTTACGTGTCAACTCGTAACCACACCAACTGTATTATAGATCTAATATATATTTTTAATAAACATTTGAACTGTAAAAATTAATTTATCTTTTTATGCCTTTCATGATTGCAGGGTGCCGGTTATCATCAGAAAAAGTAATTTCAATTTCATAATAAAACTCGATATTTTCATGTTATCTTGAGTGAGTTATTGTAACGCCTTTCGTACAGTAGAGTCGCAAATTTGATGTGATGTTTCTCCCAGAAATATCGGTTAAAATATGCTCAATGTCAAAATAAATATTTATGTACTTATCTATAGTAATTTATCAATATTTTAGTTGAAATGTCAAAGGCCAAAACTCAAAATGTTCCAGACATCTCTGTCTAGACAGTTTATATTTATAGTCTTTTAACGCAAATTGTCTAGAACGTTTCAACTTATTTAAGAATGTTAATTTACTATATAAGAGAAATAAAACTGTAAACAATTACATAAATATTTTTTTAGTAAAGCTAAATAAGCACATAAAAATATAAAACTTTCGATTTTTTTTTGATATTTATGTTAATTTGTAGGCCATATTAATCAAAAAGTCAGGTTAAAAAAATAACAGTTAAATATAATGAATGAAATTAAAAATCGAATATATTGGGCTTATTTTGCTTCGGGCTCCAAATTTGGGTGAATTCAACGTAATCTTATACAAGTAGTTTTCGGATACTAAATATATATTTTTAAACACGTAAAATACTCTCTTTTGTTTCACCTATTAAACGGTAATTTTAGGTTTGATAATTTTTACTGGATATTATTTTTCATATATGTTAAAAAACCGCACGTTCAAAAAGCGGACTGTTTAGGTCATTTTCGTAAATTTATAATGTGAACCAAAATCGAACAATTGTGCATATATTAAAATTGAACCGCATGAGTTCGTCTGTAGTTTAAGTAGTTCTCTTTCAATATAACCTTCATTTATTGACTTCGAATATCCAGAAAATAACCTACACTAAAGACCAATTCCTAACCCCGAACAAAGAAAAAACACACTTCTCAAACGTGAAAAATTTTATATGACCGGTCATTTTCTATAAATTGTTAGCGTGAATGTTTTTGTCATTGATGGATTGCCATATAAACTGTTAAATAGCATTAATATTCAGAAAAAATAATCAATTAACGGTGTTGACACTATATGTCCGAGATAACCTTAATAAAAAGGTCAGGCTTACGTTGATCTGAGAATGCGCTTATATCGGGCGCAATTTTCCATGAACATTTTGAAGATGACAGGATTGAATGGTTACAGATTCATACTGTGTGAAGTGACATAATCAGTTTTACGAGAAAATAAAGTAACCATATACCTACGTAAGTTAACAAAATTCAGGTAAGTTAACAAAAGTAACTTTTCCGCTTATGCCCTACCCACGTAAGTTAACGAAATTCACGTAGGTTAACAAATTTACGTAACTTAAACACCTTTCATGATCATTTATGATATCCTCGATACCAATCATTTTGTGAAGTATCAAATTTTGTCCTTAAATTGTAACGAAATTGAGACGAAAGGCCTTAATTCACGTAATTTAACAGTTTTGTAAAGTTCTGTCAAAAAAGCCTAAATTCGCGTACCTTAAAAATTTTCAAAAGTTGTCCAGCAGTTCCGCCTACGCCCTATCCACTTTTGAAAACTGTTAAGGTACGCGAATTTAGGCTTTTTGACAAAAATTTACAAAACTGTTAAATTACGTGAATTAAGGCCTTTCTTCTAAATTTCGTTACAATTTGAGGATAGTATTCACGTAAGTTAACAAAATGCGCGTAATTTGACAAAATGCACGTAACTTAACACCTTTCTTTCCAAAACTTTTGTTAACTTACGTAGGTAGGTGGTGTAATCTTCATTTGTAATACAAAGTCATCATTATCGATTGGCGTTTCGCAATATTCCGCTCTTTTATTTCTCTGGCACTAGTCCCGTTTGAGACATTATAATATTGTCTGTTGAGATCATAATTATACCACAAAAGGACGTGTGAATCGGTTAATCCTGTAAGTTTCCAGTCGCTTAATCTCGATAATCCGGGTCAAGTCAGTAAAAAGCCTGAAAGATAAGTGATCCAAGATAAATAAGTATTTTTCAGAATGTCACTTTGTCGTTGAATAAGTAACCGATTTTTGTTTACCATTTTCGAATTCAACTGAAGATCAGGTAAATTTTATAGTAAAATCTGGTTTTAAGAGATTATATTAAAAAAAAGAGAAAAAAAAAATAATTTTAAGGAGGTGCTCCACTTTAGTAAATTCTCGACTTTGAAAATAATCATTTCAGTAGTCGTTTCTAGAATACCTAATTTTTCCATTACGAAATAAACGGAGTGGGGTAAAAACCCATTTATGAGTACTCTCGCGACCAAATGGTTTGCTCGCGAGAGTACTCATAAATGGGTCGCGAAAGTACTCACAAATGGTCGCAAAAGTACCCTTCACCAAATAAACACTGATTTACGTTTTCAACCTTCTTTCATTTTAAGACTATATACAATTGAATTTATCGAAGGCTTCAAAAAATGACATTGGCAGAAGGTGATTTAGAAAACGTGACAATTGATGAACAAAGTAATCAAACGGAAAGTGTTGAAATCAAAAACGACGAAATGCTCGACGAGTTAGATTGGTCCGACTTTTGTGATTACTCAGATGATTCTCCTACCGAAGTTATCGAAGATGATATAAGTGATAAAGTATCGGCAATTGAAACGATTAATACTCAACAAAATTGTGTCAAAAGTACAGATGCAGAACCTTCAACAGTTGAATCGACTGTTACAGTTAAGGCTGGAAATATTGATCGTAAAAATTGATCGTAAAACTTATAAAAAATTATACCCGATAGGAATAATCATGTTTACAACATTCTCAGGCTTCCAAGAAAGGCTAATTAAGTTCACCAATGAAATAACGCCCGCTACGATGACCGAGAGGGAGGCCAATCGAGAGAGCGGACTTTACCAATCAGCGTGTGTATGAGTGCTCATTTGAGAAATTCATGCATTGTGCATTTATTAAGAGTAAAAATTCCATATTCGAGAGGTCCGGGTGTTAAGTTAAAAGTACACCACCTAACACGTTATGTTAACACCATCAAACGTGGAAAATTGTTAACAAAATGTAATTTTGTTAACAAAATGAGATTAGACGTAGGCGAGTGTTAATATAACGTGTTAGGGCGTGGGCGGAAAATGAGGTTCATCAAATCCAAAAAAGTGTTGACAAAATGTAACTTTGTTAACGTAACGTGTTAGGTGGTGTAATAAAAATTGTAAAATCCCTTTCTCCGCAAACATTGGTGAATGTTAGCGCGCAGTGTTTTCCGAAAACAATGTAATCGCGAATTTTTTTTCTATAGCTCGCGAGAGTACCGCGAGTTTAGCCGGGAGTTGTAGTGATTTAACTTTTGTTAAGCAAGCCAATCTCAATGAGGTTTTTATTTCCAATTTTTTTTTCAATTTGAGTATTTCCAACCTGCTGCAGTTCAAACATATGGAATTAACTGGCCAGAGTCGGAAAAACATTCTATTTCCGGTAATGTAAAACACAAAAATATAATTCTGTCTGACGAAGAGTTAACAATTGAACGAAGCAATGCAATGTTTGAGGCACATGTATTTTTTCCCGGTCGATTCCAACGAACTATCTTTTTATGGATTGGATTAGTCTCTCCATTCCTCGATTTCATGACTGATTATTACAATT
Source organism: Oikopleura albicans (assembly GCA_004367875.1). NCBI lineage: Eukaryota > Metazoa > Chordata > Appendicularia > Copelata > Oikopleuridae > Oikopleura > Oikopleura albicans. The sequence goes on from SCLG01000070.1 coordinate 530,686, forward strand.
CAGGGTTTTGTTTGCCATCTTTAAAACTGAGGTCATTATTTGTGAGTTTTCATTGTTTGTGAGTAACATCTATTCAGGATAAATATAGGTCGATGAGTGAGTCATAAAAAAAAGAGGCGGCCAAAAGTGACTCATCGACCCATATTGATCCTGAATCGATGTTAGTAGAAGGGCAAATTTGGTCAAAATTGAAGTAATTTGAAATTACCAGAAATTATCAGCTGGAATTATCGAAGACCAAAGTTAGTTGCTTTTCTCACGCGAGAACCGTAGGTTTATGCAGCCAATCAGCGGCCACAATTTAAATCAGCGTCCAGTGAAAATCAAGCCATGTCTACTGATGCACACTAAAATGACGATGTTTCTTATTTGAAATTTTTTATTCCGATAATTTCAAGCCCGAAAAAACCAAATCGTTTGTTTTTTTCTGCAACCAAAAAAAAAAATTCTACCTTAGCCGCTCTGGTGGTAAGTTCTCAGCACAACCCAAAATAAGTTGGCGGTGTTGTTTCTGATACAAACTCAACTGCGAGACGTTCCACAAGTTGGGCCATGCTTTTCAATATAATTTTGACTCCAATAATTACAGAAATGGTTAACTATCATACTCAGAAACTGTTAAATATACTTGTTTTTAAATCTTGGGGTCGCTCTTGGGGGCCTTTTTGCCCTCTTATCTTATCAAAACGGCGTCAAATCTAAAATCGCTAATAGACGGGTCAAACCAAATTTCATGAAGAAAATTTTGGAAAATTTTGTCTCACATTTTTGTTCAAAAGCTTCCTGAGAAGACTTTCGAGACATTTGACAATTTTTTATTAGTAGGTCATTTTTTATGGGTCATGACCTACCCTCGAGTCTAAAAAACTTCGTAAAAATTTTTTTATCAAAAAATTTCATCTTTTTAAAACGGCCATAACAGGCTTGTTTGATGATCATCACACAATGTCCCCTAGGTGTTATACGAACACCTGTGACCCAGTGGAGTACACTTGACGTCTAGTTTATTTTTGTTGTAAGTGAATGACATTTTCTTTCGCAATTTTACGTATGATACTCAATTTCGTATTTCTCGGAAATTTTTCGTAAAAGAAAAAATAAAACCATGGGAATAATTCAGAGAAGAAATGTTTCCAATCACAAATCCACAGTAAAAATGCTAATACGAAAAGTCTCAAATCGTAAAAAAATATTATGAAATCGCTAATTTTAACCGGGTTAATAAAATATAAGCTTTCACTGTAAAATTACGTACCGTCTGTCGGAACCCTAATAATGTGTTTTTGGAAATAACATTAACCAAAAACTTCCCTTTTGGTATACCACCTAACCAGTTATCTTAACAAACTCTGGTTAACCATGGTTATCTTAACACTTTTTGGACGCAAACGTATCGCGACTTCCAGTTATGCTACCAAATGCCCTACCCAGTTATCTTAACAAAAGTCCATCATCTTTCTATTTATAACTTTTTCACCATAAGAGTTGTTAAGATAACTGATTAGAGGGTGTACTAGTCATACCCACAGGTTAAGAATTTAACCGTCCACTAAAATTTTTTCAAAACTGGACGGTTAAGCCGGTTCCGGACGGTTAAGGGCCGAATGCGTAGGCGATTTTTTGGTAAATTAAAAAAAAACGAACTGGACGGTTAAGCAAACATAGGGTGGACGGTTAAGCAAAAGTAGCCATTTTTATCTAAGATTCTTAGACTAAGAACTTGATCTCGTATAACCCGTGACTCTTTTCTATGAATAATAATATATTTTTTTTTTACTTTTTTATACTTTTTGACTCAACTGAACATTAAAAAAGTTTTAATATTGCTATATGATACAATTGTTATAAAAGCAAAGGGAAAATATTCAAAATAATTAACTTAAAAACGGACGGTTAAGGCAAACTGGACGGTTAAGGGCGCACCGTGTAGGCGTTAGCTCTGAAAAAAAAGCTAAAATGAGGACGGTTAAGCTGGTTCCGGACGGTTAAGGGCTGGACGGTTAAATGCTTAACCTGTGTAAACGAAATTGAGTTATCGTAGCACTTTTTGGAACGAAACATATGGTAAATTAGTGAGGTGGCGTATATAATAAACCATTAATAGACATTGTATGTGGAGTAGATGTTCCGCTAGTAACGTGGGAAATGAATCGCTTATCAAAATTTCATGTTGCAAATTTGCTAGTCAAACTGGTTACTAACCATTGGATTCACACAATCTTTGCTTTTATAATTGTCTTGTTGGAAGAATTCTTTTTTGCGCGGAAAACCTACGACTATATAAAAAATTTCCGCTACCAGTTAAAGACCAATGCAGCGTCACAAGAATACCACAGGTACGCCTTAAACAGTCAGACTAATTTCTTTCAACCTGCCTGATAATGGATCAAAGTGACTTCATACACTTGGTGTAGCACTTTGTGGTGACATTTTTGTACTACACCACCTATCTTAGTAAGTTAAAAAAATTAAAGTGAAAAACTTGTTAACTTGGTTGAGTAGACCGTAGGCGAAATTATAAGAAAACGTAAAAAATGTTAACTCACAGTCCTCATTCCCTTAAGTGCCGCTCATCTCTAAAGTGCCGCGTTTTCAAGCTAAAAAAAAACAAATAAATATGAACAAAATATATTGATTTTTTATTAAAAAATGGCCTTTGGAGACAAACCATTCCTTAAGTGCCGCCCATCCTTTAAGTGCCGTCAATCCCTTAAGTGTCGCAGTTTTGGTGGTTTGAGTGCGGCACTTGAGAGAGGGAGGACTGTACTTGAATTTAGACGTTTTTTTTCAAAATTGACAAAAAAATTGTTAACTTACTTTGGTAGGTGGCGTTTTTCAAATAAGTAGGTACTGTATATTACTTTATATATAAGGTTTATCAAATTCCGGTATGAAGCCATGAGACGACGCTTAGAAATAATGACTCGTGAGAACATGGTACAGTTGGTTCTTCAAAATGCTTTGCTCGCTTTTGAATATCGAAATCCCCCACTAAGAGAGCTAGAGATGAGTTGGTGGGCTGATCATAGCCTCAAATTGCCTGTTGTAATTTGGGGGTTAAAACTTGGCGTGCGAGTTCTTTCTGTTCTGTTATCCGCAAAAAGTACATTTTCGGGAATTTTGATTTATACAAAATTTCGACCATATATCAGGGGTGGAATGCTCGCTCCAATTGATTACGTCGTGATGATGGTACGAACTCTGACTCATCTTTTACTCGCAACTCTCATAACATACTTGTCAAGGTTGACATATACATACTAGGCACCGTCTGAATTGGTATTGTGTAGAAGTTTAGGCACTAACGTCTTTCGGGGAAAACGGTCTTTCGGTGAAAACGTTCTTCCCATAGAATTTGAGACAAGTTTTCGGAAAAAAAAGTACAAAAGACGTTTTTGGAAGAAAAGGCAAGTAAACGTTTTTCGAAATAAATGCAAGCAAGCGTTTTGAAGAGAACATATAAGAAAATGTTAACTACAAATTTTCTAACGAGCTGGGTCTAGCTGTTGAAGTGTTTCGAAAAAAAAAGTTTTCTTGAAAAAAACTTTTTCCAAGAAACCCTAAAAAGGTTTTTTCTGAAATTTTTTTCCCAACGCCCAACGCAAGCGTCTTGTTTTTACACAGCATACATACAGTATAAAATTGCCTTGAGCGTTGGAAAAAAACTTGACCGTTGACCTTTCAACGTTTGAATTTTTCCCAACGCTCCCAACCCGTTGGGAAGAAAATTTCCCCAACGCCCAACGTTCCCATACTGCTATAGAGAAAACTGTAGCCATCGAACTTTTTTTTATCGAAAAAAAGAAACAATTGTCTTTGTCAATCATATGCTAAAGATGATTTACCTGCTTACGGAAGATGCCCGATTTTCAAATTTCAGGATGTTTCTAGAAAGTCGTCTCACAAATGATGGATTAGCGTGCTTTTCCGGTTGGATAATATTTCTGGTTTTTATTGAAGGTTCGCGCATTCAATACATTGTTTTTCAGAAAATCAAAAATTCTGGGTATTCTTGGAATGTTATTAGAAAATCAATGCGTTTTCAATTGACAATCATCTACGAGTTAAACTTTCACGCAATGCTTCATGAAGGTTGGAAATGGGTGGCAGCAAAAACGGCTTTGGCTTATGTTTCATATTTCACACTGATTAGTGTCCTAGTGGTGTTTTTTTCCTTCGTTGAACATAATGTGGAACTATGTCTTCCTCTAGAGTCATCTTTTTTATTGGACAACTCTGTACAACCGTCTACGAATAAGACCTTTCAAGAATTATATGAACTTCGTTTGGAGGACGGCGACCCAGGTTGGTATACTTTTGTAAGAAAAAAACATTACATACTCGGTTGCGTAATATACAGTAACAATTGGGCTATGCAAACTGATTTTAGAAAGTCGCCGAAAAAAAATCGTATTTTTGTAAAAGACCGGTAATTTTGAGTGTTTTTTTTTCAAAACCGAGAATTTTGAATAATAAGAGAAATTATGGGTAAATTATAAATCGGTTGGAATAACAAATGCTAGATTTGGAATTTTACCCTATAACTCATAGGGTAAGTTGGGATAAAACATTTTCCAGTTTTTGATCCAAAAAGCACTCAAAATTACGGAATTTGACCGGTAATTGTCAGTTTTTGATCCGAAAAACACTCAAAAGTACCGATTTTGACCGATATAGGCTATAATTTTGATTGTTTTTCGGATCAAAAACTGAAAATTACCGGTCAAAATCGTTAATTTTGAGTGTTTCTTAGAACAAAAACCGAAAACTACCGGACAATTGTCAGTCATTTTGAAAAATTAGATTCAGATTCGGAATCCTCGACCTCAATTTTTTGCACGTTTTTTTACTTTTCATACCGCGGCAATTGCAGAGCTTTGTGATTAAAATTTACTATTTGTTATGCCAATCAATTAATATATTTTAGTATATAAGCAACTGGTATAAGGTAAACATGGAACTTATTTAGATAAAACAGGTCCACCTAAATGAATAAAATATACCATATAAAAGTAATTGGAAAAACGATGGGTGACCGGTTTGGTATTGAGATGAATTACGACATAACGAACATTGACGATATTTTGACGCAATTTAACATGTTTGGATACTCTGATTTGTGCATTTATTTCGAAGAGTGGAAATTTTTGTCAAGGTTGGAATATACAACTGGGTGTGGAGAAGGTGAGTGTATCATTTATCCCGGGTATGTATTCAGAAACTCAACAGCTACAAATTTGTATGAAGTACTTATTGCTTCCATGGACGATCACAGATTCACACAGTGGCTCGATTGTTTTGCGTTATTATTCCAAACTCCGGTCCCTGTTATTTACAACAATTTTGTTAATCTAAGGGATCTGGTTTCCACAGCTGTAATGTATGGTATACTTGCAGCGTTGTTCGTAATACACCGGGTGAGCAGTTATCGGGCGGGTTTTTTCCATATTTTTGGATATATATGACTAAATTTCCCGTTCGTTCTGTTATCGGGTACCCTCGTGCTGTTATCGGGCGGATTTTCTGCATATTTTTACCTTATTCCGTTTCCGCCCTGAGCAGTTATCGGGCGCCCGATTAAGGTTTTTTTGTCGCAAAACCCGCCCGATAACTGCGCACCCGGTGTATATACAGGCAGGGCCCCTGCCGCAGGGGTCTCTCTACGTGCATTTCGATAAAGTGCACATCGATAAAGATTTTTCGGAAACATCGGCCTCGAAAAAGTGAACATCGAGAGGTAAATTCCGATAAAAACAAGTCCTAAAAAAGCACATCGAGAGGTATTTACAAACTTTCGTGAAAAAGTTCACATCGAGAGAGACATGTACATCGATAGAGCGCACATCGAAAGACCCCTGACTTTAAATTGTATTTTTTTCACGGAACAAGCAGATTATATTCCACGAACAAACGCTAAAAATAGTAAAATTATGCAAAAATAGTAAAATTATGGTATAATATGGAAAATTGAAAACCTACCAATAGATCGCTTATTGAAATTCGTGAAGAACTTATCATCAATCCCACAGAACATTTTCTTTGGCTGGATGTTTTTCACAATTCTACTCACGTTACCTGGAAATCAGTCGAACCAAACAAGTAACTATCCAGTCTTATTTTGAAACTTGTTGACATAATAGTATCAAAACGTGTTTTTAGCACAATAAAATGTGGCGCAATGAGTTGCTATGAACGATCTGTGAGCCGAAATCAGCACTGTAAGCCATCTTACGTTCCAGTCGACTCTCGGTTTCTAGATGATGCATTAGGCACCTCATACGGAGTTCAGGAATGGGCATAATTTAAACGCTACTGTATCGATCATAACCTTTAGGAGATTATAATGTGCAATTACCGGTTTCGATATTTCTACCGGTCAGTTCAAACTGATTTTCGAAAAGTTATGGGACACGCTGATATATTATTCCTAAGGCATTTATTACATGATAAAACGTTTGCCCCAGGCGTAGTGCCTAAGCCTGTGATTCAAAGGTTATCACGGTATATGGTCCGGGTTCGAATCCTGGTTGATCATTTTTTTTTTAATTTTTTAAAAGTTAATTTTCCAAAAGTTAAGATTTACCATTTTTTGTAATTACGAGAAATATTGAAGCTATGACTGTAGCACAAAAAAGTTAAATTATACACCCCTGTAAACCAGACTGGCCATTTTTACCAGTTATAGCAAAAAAAGTAGAGTTCAACGCTCCCTTTTTTTACATTTTTTTTAAATGTATGATATTGCATAAAATAAATATTTTTTTTTATTTTGCCCATATTATAGTCATTTATAGGAATAGTTACCGCATGTTTCTTATCATTGATAATCTGCAGTGGAGAAGAGTTACGCCGCGCAGTAATTGTAATGGTTCCGAAATTAACAGCGGAAATTAATTAATCATAAATGTGACAAAAAATTCTTGAACTTGTATAAAATTTCGAAATCTTATTGGAAACTAGCGCAAAAGTGGGAGCTATGAGTCAAACATCGATACATAAACATACAACGTCACTTTTGGGGAAACTGGTGGCTTCCTTTCTGGCTATAATAGCCCTGGTTCTTTCAATTATTACGCTCTCTATTCATCAGTTCGATAAAAGAAATTTCTGTCTAATGAATCCCAGTGATATTTCGTGTCTTTCTCTGAACCTCACCTGTACATCAATTGTTTCACGCTTCGATTTTGGCGGCACTATTGAATTAGGAACGCGATTCTGAAACATTAACTCGCAGGCGTACAACTGAGAAAACAAATTTTCTATGTTTAACCTTCAAACACATATTACGCAATACTGTCCACATTGGCATATAGAACGCGTTTTTTGATGTTTTATTTTATCAAATGTAACGACAGTGAAAAGCAACATAGAGTAATCGATTACAAAGTCGGAGAGAAAATAAAAATATTTTTTGCGTAATGAATATTAATTAGTCATGTATTGGAGCTAAGAAACCTCAAAAAGAGGTTCTTTGCAATTAATAGTTTTCACGCACATTTTTCACACTGTCATTTTTTTCATAACTGTTAAGTAGTCATCGGCCCACTAGCCGGCAAAAAATGAACCTCGTTCGTCACCCGATTAACCGTTCGTGAATTTGTGTTTTTGTGGTCATATTAACCAAAAATGTCCAAAGGTGGTCGGAGAGCTTTCGAGAGTATGCTCATTCGAAAAACTACGTAAATAAGAAAACAAAGAGTGATGATGCTGACAATCTTCCGCATCTGTTTTCATGGAACTATTTTAGATATGTGTTTGAAGGTTAAAGCTATCGTTTGTTTCAGGAACAGATCAAAAGAAACTTCCGGACAATGTGTATTCTTATTATCAGACTCATACTATATTACGGAGTTCCAGCCTGGTGACCATGGACTTACTCCCCATAATTTTATTTTGATTGGTGGCAAAGAAATACCAACGCTTCCGTATCACGAAGTTGGTCTAGCGACTTGGAAAAATCGACCTGAAAGTATTTGGTTTCCCCATTTTGATGAATTAGATTTAAATGATCTTTATATTCTGAGAAGATATAAAACAACCAATCCTCGCTCTCCTAATCGACAACAGATGGTTATAAGTACATCAACAGCAAAACTTAAATTGTCTTTTCTTGAAAAATTGCCGAAGAAAACTGGTAAGTCGGTGCTTATCGGACGTAACGAGAATGTGTTTTTCATCATAAGTGAAAAACAAAAATGGATATTATTTTTGGAACATTTTTGGATGAAAATCTAAGTGGTCTGTTAACTGTACGAGAACTCGTCAAAACTACGTCAAAACTCGTCAAACTACGTGGATCTAACTATTCGGAATTTTATTTGGTCCCCTAGGACCCCCTTGAGAGCTGTTTGAAATGTCAAACCTACGCAAAATTTTCGATTTGCCCACTTCTACCATATCAAACATTAATCATACATTTCAGTAGTTTTTCTATTTAGATTGGGTTGGTGATTCGTTTTTTGTTATGCCTTACTACAAGATTTCATCGCCATATTTGATAGTTAAAAACGGTAAATACTTTTGACTTAACATTATTATTTATTTTAAGCACCGCCGCGGCATCTCGCATAAAAACCTTTTTGGCAAAAGTGCTCGTTCTGTGAGTTACATTTTCCGCGATCAAGATTATTTGGTGACAAACCTAAAACACCGTCAAAATTTAAAAACGAAAGTCGCCAAAATTACTCTATAACCGGTACAAACCGGTAGTTTTGACGTTGGTCATTTGGAAAAAATATTTCCAGATTCGGAATCCTTGGCCTCAATTGACCTTAAAGCTAGTCAAAACCGATATTTTTAGTAATTACCGGCTATAAAACCGGTAGTTCTGGTCAACTTCCAGTTAGAGTGCCGCCGGACACAAATTGACTTGAAAATCGAAATATACACCCCAAAATCGGCCAGAACTAAATGCTCAGAGTTAATTTGAAATTATAGGGTTTAATGTCACACACTTTAAAACTCAATTTACATTCAATAAAAAGTCATGTGTACTGGGATCATGTCCGTTGCTTATTGAGAACACTATGGTTATCTTTGGAGGCGAAAATGATCCACATCAAATTGCTATGATTAATTCGAAAGGACTTAAACGAATAAGTTATCTTCCGTTTGGCTTCATGGAAGGGCTCTGTGTGCAAAAAGCTCGAGAAATGTTTCTTTGTTTTGATAATTATGAACGTGACATCGATAATCATTTCAAATGTAGATCAAGGTTAGTTTTAAAATTAAAAAAATGTTTCTTTCGTGTGAACTTAAAGTTAATAACCCGTGTTCTCCACCGGGGCCACGAGGCGGGCTACATAGGATGCGGTGATCCTATTGGGATACCGAATGGGTCCACGAAGCGGGGCTACATAGAATGCGATTACCCTATAGGGTTACCAATGGGCCCGCGAAGCGGGACTACATAGAATGCGATGACCCTATTGAGCGAACGATTGGGCCCGCGAAGCGGTTGTACATAAAGTGCGATGACCATATTTGATTACTGATAAGGCCCGCGAAGCGGGGCTACATAGAATGACCCTATTTGATTATCAACTAGGCCCGCGAGGATGGGATACATTATGCAGCCTACATAGGGCGCGATGACTCTTTTAGGTAACAATTTTGTTTTGAAAAAAATGTTAGATTTTCATTTTTTACTCAATCAATTACTTATGAAAACTATTTTAGTGACAATTTGGTAGTTTACGATGGTGTTCAAGAATCCACGTATTCTCACTTTCGAGGCGAAGTTATTATTTTCGAGAATCGACTTGTTGCCATAGGAGGACACGTGAATCCCCCTAGGGAAATTGGATACGTAAATCCATTTGCCCCGGAGAAAAAACATAGCTATCATGGAAAAATTGAATCATTAGAAGACAACAAATGGCGAACAGACCGTTTACCAGAGCTTTCAGTCGAGAGTTTGATAAACAATAAAATGGTTTATCCGAACTGGTTTGAATGAGGGCACACAAATCACTTTGAATATAATTTTTTTTAAATAAGTAACCTCCAATATATCGTAACAAATTAAACAGTTATATATACATTGTATTAAGAGTTACACCACCATCATGGTGGCACCATGTGAATAAACACTAAAATAAAAAAGTGATACAGTCGGTGACGTAACGAGTTGACACTTTCGTTTGCGATTTTTTGGTCAAAAACGGTCAACTTGTGACACACTGTCAACTTGTTACGTCACTTTTGCCCCTTTTTACCTATTTTTACCCCAAAACTTGTGACGTGTCAACTCGTTACGTTTTGCTGTTAATTAAAATGCATATAAGGTTTTTTCGAATTATATTGTCAAAAAAAAAACTAAGAGTGGCAACCATGTATTATCAAACTGTTACAGATTTCACATTTACTGAATGGTTAAGTGCCAAAATGAAAATTCTTTCTGCGGTTACAATACCTAACGAAGACACAGAGTATCTTTATGTGTTTGGGTATTTTCATACGTGGTTTCTTAATTCTCAGCGCAAGTGGGAAGGCTCAAGTTCAAAATTAGATAATTGTGCTCATAACGTATCACGTTAAAAAGTTAAACTATTAGTTAAAAAAAAAACTATCTTTTAACTTGGCCTCGTTTTTGTGTAGGTTGTGAATTTTTTGGTTTTGTCCATAACTTGTACCGTCAACAATTTTGAACGAGATGAAAGAACGGCTACCATTACAAGCTCCAATAAAAAACCAGGTTGACAAAATGTTAACATATTATTCTGGCGGTGTGGTATATAACTTTTATTATGGTCCACGAGTGTCAGTTTGGTAAGTTTATATAAATTCACATAATATAAACGTATCTTAAGCCGTAATCGTTTTTGTTCTTCAAAATGTGGAACACGGGACTTTAGCGCAATAATTTTTGGGTTCGTGAGAATACAATTGACTGAGATAGATTAATCCCAGCATAAATTTCAATTTTCTGTCGAATGCGACTATTTGAAATCTTATACAATTTAACATACTTTTTATAAGGCCCTTCAAAAGCAAGCACCTTTTCCATCTCGCACGTATTATTTCGCTTTGAGAGTAATAATTTGTGTTTTAAAGAATACTCAACTCTATGAATTGAATTAATTTATTTAAAAAAATTATTTTTTATCGAATAAAAGCATTTTTTATTTTATGTCATGAATCTGGCGGCGGCGAGCTCAGTTTCCTTCTACTTGTATTGTATTGTATAATTTAGCTAGCGCGAAAAAATGTGTCACCGAGTAAATTTTGCGTGTAGGCTTTAAACAGTACTCGGTCGTATCGACTCTACAACCCGCGTAGAGCTCAGTGACAAACTGACGACCCACACCAGTAGCAGGTTTCGTTCAGGATCTCCTGGGGAGAAAAATCAACAATTTTCAGCATTTTTTTCTGGGTGTAGTTGACTTTTTTTAGTATCGACTAACCCGGACGGGTTAAATAGACTATAGCACATATTGTGTGGGACCGGTAAATATGCATAAGACAATTTATAGTATCAAACTGTTTGATTCAAACAGTTAGTCGTTCACAATTCGATTTTTAATGCTATTTTGTAGGACCGAGGTATGGAATTGGAACCAAACAGAACTTATTTATGATCAACACAAGATGATATTTACCCGAATGACTCACCCGAGGTTACAAGTTGAGGCTCTTGTTATTCCGATGACAAAAGAGACCGAAAACATGTTAACGAATTCGCCCATTTGAGATTTACTGGGATAAAACTGTCATAAACTGCTCTGTTCTTCTGTTTCCGAATTCGACTCCAATCATTGACATTACAGACATTCAAACATTGCGCAATACGTGTTGTATCAAAAAAATTTCAACACAATCGAAAAAACACAGGCTGCGCAGTTAACCATCCATCAACATTAAGAAAAAGTGGATGGTTACCTGCAAATTGCGCAATATTGAACGGTTAACTGATCAATGCCTAGTTGCTTCCATTCAAAGTTCATTTTGGAAACTGCAATAAATCGAAAAACGTCGACTTGTATACTCTATATGATTGCAGTGAGTAAATCTGTTTTCCCCTCTTTTATATTACAACTTTCTAAAAATTTATAACCAAAGTTTCATGGTACATCTAGGCTGTCCACGGTAAAAAACGAAAGTCGTCTATAATTACGTCTATATATTTTCGAAACCGATAATAATAACGATTATTTTTTTCAAAACCGATAATTATCGGTCAAAAATTGGTCAAATACAAAAATGAACATCATTTTCAAGTTTTTTAAGCATAAAATTACCCCTACAGCATGTTAGAACCGGCATTTTCCATTTCTAGATCGCCTATTACAGATTAATACCGGTTACACCAGTTTGCCAAAAAAACTGCTACAAAATCGGATTCTTCATCCGAAAATACATCGGACCCCAAAATTTCGTTAATTTTGGGGCTTATAGGAAAAAGTTAGCGACTCCAAACCTCGCACCGTGGACAGCCGTACATCATATCTCTGCGGCTGACCTTATTAAACTATCTTCCCAGGTAAAATCATGTTATAATTTGTCAATTAAAGGAGGTGATTTTTATTCTAAAATAAAGACGATGAATTTCTCAACAGACTTCTGTATTATGGTTTTAGACCGTGGGCATCTTAACCGCGGAGACCCTAAATATGCATCGTGATGCATACTGTATTTGTACCTCTTTGCCAAACTCCTCTTATTAATTTGTGATTTATTAATGATATCGATAACGGACATGAGTATAAAATGATTGGAGAGTATGCTTCGTGAGTTAAATCCAAATTGACGATGAAGTATTGGATCCTTTTTTTGTTTCTCGGAAGCCTGGCCGATCCCTTTATGGGTACTCAAAATAGACTGGCCTCAGGTCAAGGACCAAAAACCAGCTGGGTATTTTAACGAGATAAATCTGTTTTATAAATCCTTCCAAAAATAAAAATAAAACAATTAAAATGTACTACAAGGGGTCCCGAACTAAGGGCTAATTTTTAGATTTTGAAAGCTGCCAAAAATGACCCTTACTTTGTGGGGGTCCTTACTTTGAGAAAGCGGATTTTCTGGTAGCTCTGGTAGTCTGGTTAATAAAATTGCTTTAATTTACAGGTGGCCAAGTAAAGTTTTTTTAAGCTAAGTTTTTTTTTACTTAAAGCTAAGTTTAAAAAATAGAAACCTACCCTTATTTGGCGCTGAATCAGGCAAAACGCCACGGTATTAGACGAAAAGTATTCTGAATTTAGCCCTGGCGTAGTTATCGAGCCTTTTTTTATATCAGACGTGCCTCAATCACCCACCAGCCGGTTATTCTAGATAAATCATAGTATGATTTCTGACCGTTTCCTGGTAACGAAACGATTATTTTCTCGTCAAAATCCCTTCCATAGCGATCCATACGGTATTTTTGAATATCGAAAAAGAGGCTCGTTCGAATTGGTCAAGCGATTTAAAGATGGCTGTTCTAACATTCTTAACTGTCTTCGATGAAGCACTGATAATAAATAGACCACTTTCTAAAACTATTTTTTTGAAGAAAATTTACTACATCCCTAACCAGTTTAAGATAACTGGTTAGATCGTGTATTCCAGACTGCTAAAACTGAGTGTTTGTTTTGTTGTCTTCAAAATAGGTAAATTAACCGGACATTATGTCCCTCTTAGTTTTTGTCGGAAAATTGCTCTGGATAGCATTGTTATCATACATGATTGATAGGAATTAAAAATTAAAATATGAGTAATATTTTATAATTAAGAATCCTTATAATTAAGAAACAAAACTGGGAAACTTTTTTTTTCTTTTTCTGTCAATTTTTTGTCTATTGTTCTTTTTTTTTTCTGAGGTCTCGACGGTTGCCTCGCATCGAAAATATGTAATAACTATTTAGTTTAAGAATCGACCCATGAGATACGTCGAAGCTAATCCATCATTTTTTGTTTCTTTTAGTAAGCTAAAATGTCATGTTTTCTGTTAGTCGCATATAAAAGGTTATTCTTAGCTGAAAATGAACCAGTTAGATTCTCAATGAATAAAGATTTCCATTGAATTGATGCGTAGGCAAAATCAAGTCACGACGGGCGGGAAAATTACGTAATCGCTACGCACAAGCCGTGTGTCGAGCCCTGGCCAATAAGAAAACAATTGGTCCTGTTGCCAAATTGGTCCATATTGATATTTGGGGTCGTCAGATCACTTTCAAAGTTTGCGAATCGGATTCAGCATCTTCCGCTGAGCAAAAATGTCATAACGAGAAATTCCTTATTTTAACTCTTAGAGGTAAAAATGGGGAAAACAGGCTCTTTTTAGAATTTTTTTTTCTAAAAATTTAGTGTCTGGAGTGGCGAAATGGCAATCTTTGTCATCAACCGAGAAAGGTAAGGCAACAGGTTTTTTTGCATAAAAGCTTTTTAAAGAAACTCCAACAATGTAAGAGTCATTCATAATTCATAGACAAATAATTATGTTTTGTGAAACTACTCAGCTGTCTCCACATACGTTCAGTCAACCAAACCGAAGCGTCTGGAATAAATGAAATATTTTTTTCTATTTTTATCCGAACTCGCGGCCTTAGAATGTGTCAAACAAATATCAGTTACAATCGAAGAGTTTCAAGAGGGAATCGAAATTGTTGGAAAGTGTCACGATGTTTGTGAAAATCACGAAGAATGTCAATGTTTCTGGATTGACTTGGAAACCGCCAAATGTCATTTACATGTATGATACAGTATCATATCATTGATACTCATATTATTAAACTTTATAACAGCATGAGTTTCATGAAAACCGGCTGCGCGTTTCTAGAACAGATCAATTTTATTCGCCATTCTTCCACTTTATCAGTACGCCATTATCAAATGAGAAAATAAATTGGTGTATTCTAGAATCGCGGAGCCGATTTTCATGAAACGCACACTGTAGTAATTCCGTTATGCTACCAATGTGTGAAAATTTTTTTGTACAAAAAATGCGATTATGTGAGCGTAATTTTGTGATTTTGTGACTAAAATGTGATTTTGTGATCAAATAATCACATGGAATCACACAATCAGATTTCAAGTCAAATAATTTTTACCACAAAGATGTCTTTCTACGCTTTTCTGGGGAATTTTTCTTTTGGATGAAATCATTGTTTTTTTAGCTTTTTCCTATGTAATATCATCATACGTTATGGGGATGTTTCATGAGTCATACCGCATGACTCATACCCTGGTAATGACTCAGAACATGATTTTGGGAAACCAATTCCCATGTTTTATGCACCAAATAAATCTTTAATAAACTAGAAATAGAGATATGAAGTTCATTAACTCCGGGGGGACACGGGTGGGCATATAACATGTAGGGGTCACATCGTGCATATATGCACGAAATCTCATAATGGGATTTTTTAAGCGGCGTAAATTAGCGGGAATAATGGGATAATAATAAATTCGGGGGTATTCGAGCATAAGGAATCCAATGGTGAGCATTAGAAGTTTGCCAGATCTCTCCATCAATCTACAGGAAGATTTCAATAGAGTCCATGTGAGAAAATTTTCAAAAAAAAATTTATATTTTTTTTTCGCAAAATTTTTGTCTTGAAAATTGGTTCGATACGTCTATCAGCGTTTTTTCATACAAGCCCGATTCTGCGAGATATTTGCTGCTAAAGGTCGATTCGTGCAGATCTGCACGATGTGACCCCTGGGAGTTAACCAAATATTATGGAAAAATTAATTTTCAGTTGAATAGCTATGAGATATCTGACCATATTACCAAGGAATCAAAAAAANTATGATGATTTTTCGGAAAAAAAATATGATATTTTTTTATCGTCGGTTTTGGACGACTTTTTTTATCGTCCATTTTACCCATGATCCCATGTACCAAAAATTTCCATTTTTTGCCTATATAACTTACATGAGTTGAACTTTATTTTGGTTTTTGTAAAATCACCCTAACTCGATGTTGAAAAATCGTTGAACACCCTAGTCATAACCCTTGTTTTCCATCCCTGGTAATGACTCATAACATGACTTTGGGAAACCAATTCCCATGTTTTATGCACCAAATTAATCATAAATAAATTAGAAATAGAGTCAAATATGAAGTTCATTAACCAAATATTATGGATAAATTAATTTTCAGTTGAATAGCTATGAGATATCTGACCATATTACCAAGGAATCAAACAAAAAATTGTTAAATTTGTTAATTGAATTTGAACCTAGTAATTGGCCATTAAAAATTAAAACTAATTAAAAATTAAATTTTTGTTAGAAACGAAGTGGCTGGAACAATAAACTTGATAAGGATTTGGTCACAGCCGGTTGCCTCAACTTTGAGCAATGGAACGGATATATTCTAGAAGGAGGCGATGTCGAGTGTTGTAATCCACCCTGTAAGAAAGATGAATTATGAAAAAAAAAACATTTTTAGATTCCGAAATTTCTGTTTGAATGTCCTGTTACTTAAATTACTAATTTAAAATGAATTACATAGTTTGGTGTATGTACCCATTTTCCTAAACTCTAAAGATCATGAAAACGGTTTGAGATAAATGAAACCGCACAAGGTTTTTAGAGTCTATAACTGAATCCACGTATTAAACTCTTGGGATTCCCGAGTTAGGAATGCACCCCCTACAGTAGGGGCCCTACTCCGTTATGTTGGACAAACTTATCCTTGCGTCAATTTTTGATTGTACACAGAACCCTTTGTGATAAATGACATCAGACAACCGTATATCATACACCTCCTGCGCCGTTCAAGTTTTTGATAGACGGATACTAGCCTATGCGATGTATTTGCATCAATGTATCTGTTTATTGTACATATTGATATTTAGGAAATAAACAGAGCTTACAGTATCGTCCTGATTTTAAACCGCGAAAAAATGTTTTTAGCGGATATGCATATTTCTCCTTGAGTGCGGCACTTAAGAGGGTGAGGACTGTAATACGAAAATATTTTAAAATAAGGAAATCGTCTTTCGGTGATTCGCCGAGCGCACTCAAAAAAAAACCAATGACAGGCCACATAGGCCTCAGAGGCGCTGTCAAGTAACGTTACCAAAAAGTGGTAACATTATTTATTTTTTTCGCGTTTGAAAATCACTGTGATAGCGATGTGAAATTTTGAAACCGTGAACTCATGACTTTAGATTGATGATTTACCGGTTGGTTGTGTATGTAACGTTAGAGATATTTATTGAACGATTAATGCAATGGAAATTGCTTAAATCTGTCTACGACGCAAGACGCATCCGCAATGTAATTCTTGAAATAATAAACAGATGCATTTTGTATAACATGAATATCTATTACTTCAACATTTTCGAAATATACGAAAACTTCCAGCTTTTCATCTTTGCGCATGTAAGACAAATCCCAGAGATCGTTTTTTGGCGTAAAAGTGAAAAAGTTAAACTGTTTGGAAACGCCGGTTAATTCCATTCCACCGCAAGTGATTCTTACCACGGTTAACCCTTTTCAACATTTTTAATTAATTTTAAATGTTCTCAAGCACTTCCAATTTCTATCAAATATACATGGTGTGCAAATCAGTTCCCGCGGTAACGCCTACACGGTATGCCGTTAACCGTCCAGTTTCCATTGATCCTTTTTTGTATATTTTGTCTACATAGGGTGCGCAGTTATTTTGCGAAAATTGCCGCTCGTACGCTTATCTTGCGACTTTTAAGAAAAATTTTTTTCGGGACTTCCGCCCACAAACTGAGCAGTTATCTTGCGAAACTTTTTTTCTATTTAAATCATGTCTTTTTCACGTTTTCCAATAATGTCTTTTCATTAAATTTCTTATGTAAACCTCTAATTTGTAAATGGCTATAACTTACACGTATGACACGTGTTAAGTTTCAATAACCATGTTCCTAGCATCTTTTGTTTTTAACGGGACAGGCGTATGTAAAGCGAAAGCCCAGCCATTGTCGGATGCAGAATATGGTTCAATTTTTATAATCATTGCGACGCCAGTAGGCCAAGAGACGGCCTTCACAACACTGCGACCATTCCGTCCTTGAAGAATTGGTCGGGGACATGATATACATTGGACGTTTCCTAAACATACGGTTATCATTGATAACTTATCAATTAATTATACAGTTTTCTAAAGCCTCTTTACCCTCAAAAATCGGGCTAAAATGTTTTAGTTTCGAAATTCTCAAAAAATAGCGAAGCTAGGGAGAACTGCAAAAAGTCCTAACGTGACAAAAACCGGAGTTGGGACTATTTGTGGTCGCGAAAACCCCCGTTTATAAGTACTCTCGCGACCGAATGGGCACTAGTTTTCGCGACTACTATTTCTAGGTGGAAAAAATGGTCGCGAAACTTTGTTTAAAACATCATTTCGCGACCATTTGGTCGCAAAACAATATTTTGAACAACAATTCGCGACAAAATGTGTGGTCGCAAAAGTAGTCATAAACGTTCGCGAAAGTACTCTTCACCCAAAAACACCCAATCAATTGTTTTGCTGCTTACCTCTTGAAAATACCCATTTACAGCCATTACTTTTACAGTGGCATATTGCCTTGGTTCGAAGTTTATTAGGAATATTGAGTTTGAATCCCTTTTGACACTGCACCGAAGTAACTGATCTTTCTTGCATTCGAACTCCCTTACTAAATGTCTTGAAATTTCCGACGGAATTTAGATCTTCACATGTCCAGGTATCTAATGGTGGCTGGCAGTTTTCTGATTTTGATGATTTCGTACAGTCAATCTAAATTATAATCGTGTACGGTTGGTGTGGTAACTAGTCGACGCGTAACAAGTTGGCAGTTTGAAACGAAGTGACACGTTTCAGAGTTTTTAGGGCAAAAATGGGCAACATTGACGGAGGTGACAGTTTGGAACGAGTTCACAATTTTTGACGAAAAAATTGGAAAAGAAAGTGTCAACTCGTTACCACACCACCTGTACGCTCCTGAATGTGTAAGGCACAAGTAATAAAATACAATACGATTGTAATTGGAAATGTTTTCCGGAAAATTTGCTCGATAAGGGCACGATTCGGAAATTTTCTATCTAAAGTAACGTATACCAAAATCTCCGACAGAACGACAGTAAAACCTGTCGGATAACTGAGCAATGGGTTCATTATTTATTACATTTAAAATTAAATTTCCAAACCCTAATAACCTTACCCATAATTCATCGTTGCAACGAGACTGCCAAAAGTATTCCTTAGAAGCGTTTTTACATTTTTTCATTTTCGATTCAGAGAATGAAGAGTACGTCATATTGGCTTCGGTTGCACATCTTGAACAATCATATGCCGCACAAATCTGATAGATATCGACCGACGACGCACGAATATTTTGATTTGTAACCGGTTTATCATCTAACCGGTTCGTTATGGTTGGACGCCCGCTGTTTGAAAACGCATATCCATTATAATGCATTACCGAATTGAGATCATAGGGCGATTTTAGATCCACCCAACCGGGTAAATTTAATTTTTGAAAATTTTTCCACCGAAATTCGTAAATGCTATCGAAATGTACCTAAACTTTATGAGATTAATTTTTCACACAAAAAAAAACTCACTCAAATTTTTTTTATCACGTAGGGTATCGTGAGCTTTCGTGAAAAACTATTTGCTAATAACTTTTTTTAACATACTTGAATATAATTGTCACGATCAGGGCGAACTTGTTCATGGTGTAGTCCGAGTGTATGCAAAAATTCATGTTGGATCAAGGCGGTTTGCAAACAAAATGGATAATAAAGTGATAGAATTTGGCGTCCTTCAACTAGGGATCACAAAGACACCGAACGGGCCCGCGAATCGGCGCTAGATAAGATGCTATTCTCTATAGGCGTATAAAACGGGCCCGCGAAGCGTGGCTACATATGATGCTATTTCCTATTGGGGTACAGAACGGGCCCGCGAAGCGGGGCTTTATAGGATGCCATTTTGGCACCGACTAAATTGGTATCATGTATTTTTGGTCGAAAGTATAATAGGCTGAAAGGTCAAAATGGATAAAAGAGAATTCGACGCAAATTTGAGAGTTATTCCGTTTCCACTTTCGACCAGCCAAATATTAACGTGTGTATATATGACAATATTTGGTAAAAATTTGCGTCGAATTCGGTTTTATTCCGTTTACACTTTCGACATTTTATACTTTCGACCTCTTATACGTTCGAACAAAACTCCATGATACCAATTTAGTCGGTGCCGCCATTTTCTATTGGGTTACAGAACGGACTCGGGAAGCTGTACCATTATGGCAGCGCGGTCTTTCAGAAAAAAGGTTTTGCAGAGAAAATTTCAAATGTTGTAGCATATTCATATTAAAACAGTTGGGAAATGTGTTGCGAGAGTTTAAGCAAATTTAATATAATTTAATTAAAATCCCTGGCTCCAACCATTCCCAGTTGAGAATAACATCCCGATCCATTTTGAACATCGACATAGTTCCCTTTTGGATTCTGTTCTTCTCGAAATATGACGCAAATTTCGCTTTCCAACATATCTAATGCCGACCGAATTTTTTCTTTTGAAGATTTTGAATAACTCATATCCAGTTTGTAGGGAATTATCCATTTGTCGTTTTCGGGATCCTTATAAGAGATCGAAATCCGAAATAAGTCAATGGAACCTATTTTAAAGGGGACTTCAAGAGGTCACGGTCACATGCTACGGAACACTTTTTCTAGGGTCACATTTAAAAGAATTTTTTTTTCAAATCTTTATACAAATTGTCTCATCGCCCAACGCTTCTAACACTGGTTATCACAACATGGACATACGGCGGTTTACGGGCGATTTTGAACTCATAATCCTTCAAATTTTTCCAGTATGCAGTTCGTATAAGACCACGCACCATATCTTTGCTTCCATTATGTATCACATTTCTTTCATCCACTTCGTACCCGTGTTTACGTAAAAAATCCGCCTGATAGGACGTGTAGATAATATCATCAAATTCTTAATAGTTCAAGCTTACTTGTCATATTTAATAAAATGTGTGGACACTTAATCGATTACGGATTCTATAGGGTATACTGTATACCGCAGAAAAAAAAATAAGGCACGTTTACGTAGAACCAAAAAAGGCCCTTTTGGACGCCTTAAATCTAATTTATCACGTGACAGGTTGAACTTGAGCCAAAACCAGATTAGCCAACTACAATCCACTTTTCAATTTCACGTCGAGTGGCCAATATTTTTTTAAAAGTAATATTGCGTTTCTCTTTTGCTGACGTGTTTATCTCGAAAAAAAAAATTTTTCTCTAAGATTGAAAAGTTCTTGAACCTATGATAAAGCGTTTTCTCTGCACCTACCGGTTTCAGGTTTTTGAGAATAGTCTGTATAACCATTAACAATTACAACTAATGAATAAAAAACTGAAATCATCCAAAAAGGGTGCTTGAGTAAAATACGTTTTGTCAAAAGCGTTGTTACGAATTTATGTTTCACCCAAAAATACAAATTGTTTTATGGTCAGATTATAATCTGCTTGAGTTTAACCTAACCCACATAATATGTTCGAGTTTTATGAAATGCATGTATAGTACATGTGGTAGATCTAAAACGTGGTTTTATTTATCTGAAACATTGATCTAAAGAAGTTTATTCTAAAATAATTTAGAGTACTTAAAAGTTATGTGTTACTTTTTGAAACAAGACTTTTTTAAATTTAAAAGTCCCTATTTAGTGTCTATAAAGTAAGTGATCACTTTTTTCTGAATTTTAATGCTTGGCTTGATCTTCAAGTATATAAAAAACTAATAAGTACATCATTATTTTATATTAAGCAATGAAATACATTACACAATTTGCACCACATGTTTAAAAACAGTTCGGCTTTAGTTTAATAACGAGGCAGTGCGTAGACGATTCACTTGAAAGTCGACATAACGTTGCAGTGTGTAGGCGTACACGCTAGAAAAATTTTCTGTATTTGTTATTAATATAACTGGGAAATTTTAACCATAAGGCCGTAGGTGTTGTATGGAATTGTTATTAATTTGTGAGCAAGGGGCGATCCAAGTCCTAAGATAAATACTTATATGAAAACTCGACTGCTCATAACCCTTCTTTCAAACATGATTTTTTTCTAAAATGGGATAACTTTTTTACACATTTGTGTTTGGTCGTGGACTCGATTGGCTCCGCTTTGTTACAAAAATCCGTTTGAGACCTTTGTTATCAATGAATTACTCATAGTTTGAAGTTCTTAATAATTTTACGGGGTAAGGTAGGTTCTTTTTGGCCAATTACACCAGTCCAAGATATATTCGTAGACTAATAACACAGAATCTCGCCCAAGGCACCTTTTCCTCCACCATCCGCAACATGAAAACATTACTTTTTTTGTTTTACTTGTAATTAATG